>WOXC01008965.1:0-304796 GCA_011680675.1 Gymnobelideus leadbeateri
AGTTCAGGGGAAAAAGGTCAGCACCCCGAACTTCAGAGTTACAGAACTTACAGATCAAACAGACAGGCTTCCAAACTGTCCAACCATTATATCAATACCAAATCACAGTTACCAGAGAGGGAAGCATCAACATCTGGGTTTTCAAAGCCGGGGGCTCTCAACAACGGCTTCCCAGAGTCTCATCTGGTCAAATCACACAACACTTCTCAAACTGAGCCCCAAAGCAAAGCCTCTCATCAGAGTTTATATAGCCTTCTCCTAGCTCAAAGATTGTAACAACCTCCTTGACCCACTGCCCAATCACAAAAGTATCAAGGTTGGGCTTCCCTGAAAAACAAGCCTCCCACCACAGGCTCCAGGCGCACCTAAGCTAGGGGCAGGGAAGATCTTTAAATTTGCATTTCCATTACATTCGGCCCCAAGATCTTTCTTGCCCATAGCATATACAATTTACATTTGAATTAGCACTAAACATCTCTTAGGTCACATTTTCCAGGTACATAAGAAAATCACAATATAATCTCAAAATACAATAGTTCAAGTCTTCCACTCATGGGGTAAATGTTAACTCAGTCACTTATCCGTAAAATCAAAAAATAGTCACTCTTAAGTTAACTCAATCAGTTACATCAGTTTTCAAAGTACAAGTCTTCCACTCATGGGGCAAAGTCTTGATTAACTCAATTAGTCTCTTATCTGTAACAATATCTCAAAGTACAACCAGTACCTTATTCAGTAAAGTCTTACTAAGTATGCCCATAGCATAGACAATTTACATTTCAATTATCACTAACCATCTCTTAAGTCATATTTTCAAGGTGCATTTAAAGTTACCAAAGT
Source organism: Gymnobelideus leadbeateri (assembly GCA_011680675.1). Classification (NCBI taxonomy): domain Eukaryota; kingdom Metazoa; phylum Chordata; class Mammalia; order Diprotodontia; family Petauridae; genus Gymnobelideus; species Gymnobelideus leadbeateri. The sequence continues at coordinate 841 of WOXC01008965.1, forward strand.
GGCCACTGGGTCTTAAACAAAGTACATTGCATTTTCACATCAATTCACAAAATACAAAGCATTATCACATAAAGTACTCTTGGGAGGAGGGGGGTGTCCTTCCCCTCGCACTGCTCCAGCCCTGCTTCCAAGTCCAGAGAGGGAGCTGGGCAACAAAACCAAAGTGGGGTCCTTGGGGTCCATGGCACTTCACCCCACCCACCAGTCACAAGTCCATCCTCCCCCTGGGTCCCAAACTGTGGGATGCAGCAAGGAAACACATTCAGTGCCCCAGCTTTGCCACACAGTCCTTATCTTGTCCTGTGGCTGAACTCCAAACTCCTGGGTTCCTTCTCCTCCAGCAGAAGACAGCAGCTCCAGGCTTCTCCACAGGTCTCCATGCAGGCAGTTCACCATTCCTGCTCTCAGCTCAGTGAAGTCAGCATGCAGGCCGTTCTTCTCTCCTGCTCCATGGCTCCACAGAATCACAGCTACCACAACTGGGAAACAAACAATTATCCCAGCCCCCATACTTTCCTTTTACTCAGCAGATCCCATCCTCGTCGCCATTTTGTAGCGGCAAGCACCCCAATATCCCCAGGGTAGCTGCCAACACAGGTTCCCAGATCTGCTTCTCAAAAGGAAAGCAACTCAAAATGGGGTAACAAGCTTACTTTAATCAAACAAACACACATTACCTAGTTCAGGGAAAAAGGTCAGCACCCCAAACTTCAGAGTTACAGAACTTACAGATCAAACAGACAGGCTTCCAAACTGTCCTACCATTATATCAATACCAAATCACAGTTACCAGAGAGGGAAGCATCAACATCTGGGTTTTCAAAGCCGGGGGGCTTTCAACAACGGCTTCCCAGAGTCTCATCTGGTCAAATCACACAACACTTCTCAAAGTGAGCCCCAAAGCAAAGCCCCTCATCAGAGTTTATATAGCCTTCTCCTAGCTCAAAGATTGTAACAACCTCCTTGACCCACTGCCCAATCACAAAAGTATCAAGGTTGGGCTTCCCTGAAAAACAAGCCTCCCACCACAGGCTCCAGGTGCACTTAAGCTAGGGGCAGGGAAGATCTTTAAATTTGCATTTCCATTACACTCTCCCAGCATCACAGATCTAGTGTTGGAAGAGACCATCTCATCCAACTCTCTTATTTTGCATAAGAGAAAACTAAGACCCATAGAGGTTGTTACCCAAGATCACACAGATAGAATCAGAAATAGAATTTGAACCCAGGTTCTCAAAGTCCACAGAGCCATAGGAGGAAACTGAGGCCTAGAGAAGTGAAAGTGATTTGCCCAATGTCACCTAAGTAGTAAGTGATAGAGGCATGATTTGAACTCATACCTTCTGTCTCCAGAGCCAATGAGCCCTCTGTCTCTCTCTGTCTTCCCTCTTCTATCTCTTTCTCCTCTGTTTCTCTTTCTTTTTCTCTTTCCTCCCTCTTTTCTCCTCTCTCTCTCCTTTCTTTCCCCCTCTTCCTTTTTTCTTCTCTTTTTCTCTTTCTTTCTCTTTCCTCTCTCTCTTTCTCTCTCCACTGTCTTCCTCATAACCATCACTTTCACCTTTATTATCACCAACTCCATGATCTTCATCATCAAAGTCTTATCTCAGGCAACATAATCCTCACCATCTTTCCCTATGACTACCAACATCTTCATTACCAAGAAGCCTTCTTCAGTTGCCTTCTTCAGAAACCACCATTCTAGGTATCAAGAAAAGAAACGCAACCTACTTCCCTAAAAAGGCTAAAATCCTATCCAAGGGGATTGGGGACTAGGTATTACAGAGTCCTCTAAGGACATTCTGAAAATATGAAGACTATTCCAGGAAGATGGAAAGAGAATACAATCAATGTCCATAAAATCATCAAGGTGGAAAGACTAGTCACAACCCTGTTCACTAGATCCCAAAAACTACAACAGGATTCCTGAGAGAGATTTCCAGCACAGGATGGGAACAGGTTCCAGAAGGTCTCGCTGAATTCCTAGATGGCAAGTCTACAGAGAACTATGAAGGAAGTTCAGGTATCTGGGGACATTCCTGACCTGTGTGGTGACATGAGAAAGGGATTGCCACAGTCTCCCAAACTGTCCCCCACTGCTGGAGCTGACCTTCCTTCAAATCCTGGTTTTGCCACTTACCAATTATGTGACTTTGGGCAAATCACTTAACTTCTCTTGGTCTCAGTTTCCTTATCTACAAAATGAGGTGATTGGGTTAAATGACCCAAGATCTTTGCCAGCTCTAAATCTATGATACTCATCAGATACAGAATCTCAGACCAGAGGGGATAAGAGGTCACCTCCAAGTATATAATTGAGGGGCAGATGTTTTTATGTAAGACTGGGCAGAACAGTATTTTCCCCCCTAAAGGTAGAGAAATTGGAAATGGAGATGGAGAGACAAATACACACACACACACACACACACACACACACACACACAAATATACAGATATAGTTATCCCTTCACCATCGTGACTTTCCCCATCTGTAGCAGCAAGCACCCCAACATTCCCAGGGTGACTGCCAACACAGGTTCTTAGATCTGCTTTTCAAAAGGAAAGCAACTCAAAATGGGTTAACAAGCTTACTTTAATCAAACAAACACACATTACCTAGTTCAGGGAAAAAGGTCAGCACCCCAAACTTCAGAGTTACAGAACTTACAGATCAAACAGACAGGCTTCCAAACTGTCCCAACATTACATGCATCAATACCAAATCACAGTTACCAGAGAGGGAAGCATCAACATCTGGGTTTTCAAAGCCGGGGGGCTCTCAGCAACGGCTTCCCAGAGTCTCATCTGGTCAAATCACACAACACTTCTCAAAGTGAGCCCCAAAGCAAAGCCTCAGATCAGGGATTATATAGTCTTCTCCTGGCTCAGAGAATGTAACCACCCTTTTGATCCACTGCCCAATCACACAGCATCGAGGTGTGGTCATTCTTGAAAATCAAGCCTCCCACCACAGGCTCCATGTGACCACATTCAGCCTATTAGGAGGCAGAGCATATTTTCAAATCAAGGAAGGTTTTCAGAGTCACTTAAAGCCAATCAAAGTCTCTTAAGCCAATCAAAGGGCCTAGGGGCAGGGAAGATCTTTAAATCTGCATTTCCATTACACCATCTTAGTTTCACTGTATTGTGGATCAGAATAAGAAATTAAATAGGAATTTGGGGGGAGTTTTGTGGAAGCCACAGACAACATGCAAAAGCCAGTAGATGATATAGAAAAAGTTTAGAAACTCAGAAATGCATAAAATATATGTATATATGTATAGTAGTATGTAGTATCAACCTAAATTTTACAGTAAAGGGGCAGCTAGGTGACACAGTGTATAGAGCACTGGCATAGAGTCAGGAGGACCTGAGTTCAAATCCTGCCTCAGACATTTACTAGCTGTGTGGCCCTGGACAAGTCACTTAACCCTGATTGCTCCCCCCTCCAAAAAATAACCAAATAAGGTACTGTAAATACCCCATTAAAGAAAAAGAAAAAATTCAGACTTCTCTGGTACAAAGAGACAGTCAAAAACTTTTACATGGATTTTCCAGATCATAGGGGTGCTGTGCCCCTAACCCCTGCAATGTGGAAGGGATACCTATATGCTCATCAGGCACTCAGGTTTTATAACATTTATTCAAAGCTAATTTAGCCTGGAATGATGAATGGGAAAAAATCGTGACTTTGAGATGATGGCTGGTGAGTTCTTCCTCTCAGTGTTCTCCAGGTCATATAAAGATGGAGGTGCAAGCCAAAGCATTCAGTGCTGGGACAAGGATTGAGAGAAAATATCCCCAAACTATCATTCACCCTCCCCCATTCTTCCCTATCTCTCAGGGTGTTGATGTCGTCCAAGTACTCAGAAGGTGTGACTGGTCGGGTGGAATTCAATGAGGACGGGGACAGGAAGTTTGCCAATTACAGCATCATGAACCTGCAGAACCGAAAACTGGTGCAAGTAGGAATTTTCAATGGGAGCCACGTAAGTGAGGCTGAGAATAGAGTTGGGAGGCTTAGCCTGAGGGCCCAGGGATCATGACTGGCATCTTTCTCCAATTCCCCATCATGCAACCATCTTGTCTTTCAGGTCCTACCCAATGACCGTAAGATCATTTGGCCAGGAGGAGAGACTGAGAAACCTGAAGGATATGAAATGTCAACTAGACTAAAGGTGAGGGTGACAAAGAAGAGTTATAATGTACCCTAGGCAAGTGATCCCACATCCTCAGAACCACCTCTCCTCTGTCAATGAGGCCTGACCAATCAGGTAGATCATTCAGGAGAGGGGATGAGAAAACACAGAGAACTGAGGAGGCAGGGATGCTGGGAGAGACAGTGAAATGGAGAGGCAAACAGATAGGGAGGGAGAGGTGGAGAGCTGGTAACAGAGACAGAAAGGCAGGGATGGATGGTGTCAGGGAAGAGGGGGGAGGTTCTCTAGAGCACCCAAGCTAAGTTTTTCCCTCTCATCCCCGCCCCCAGATTGTTACTATCCACCAGGAGCCCTTTGTGTATGTGAAACCTGCTCAAGATGGTGAAACCTGTAATGAAGATCTCACAATAAATGGGGAGAAAATAAAGAAGGTCACCTGCACAGGCCCAAATGACACCCATCCAGGCGCCAGTGAGTCTAGGTTGGGGAGTGGGGGGTCAGAAAGGGAGGTACTTGTTCTTGGTCAATAGCAGGAATAGCATGATGGCAGTCTAGGCTGGGGTACATAGTGGTCATAACCATTTTCTCCTGGGGCCCCCCATCCCCACAGACCGCCACACTATACTTCAGTGCTGCTATGGTTTCTGCATTGATCTGCTCATTGACCTGGCCAAAACAATGAACTTCACCTATGAGGTCCATCTGGTGGCTGATGGCAAGTTTGGCACCCAAGAACGGGTAGGTGGGCAAAAGGGCTAAGAGAGTGGAATAGGGAGGCCAGGCTTTGGTGTCTAGGGAATTGGAGGTGGCCAGGAGAATCAAAAAATAGAATAGATGAAGTGGGACTCAGGACTGAGGGCCTATAAAAGGAGGAGAATTAGGGTAAAAGCCTAAAAAGAAAAATGGGGGAACCACATCACAGGGGTTAGGGGCACAGCACCCCCATGATCTGGAAAATCTACATAAAATTTTTTGACTCTCTCTTTGTACCAGAGAAGAAGTCTGAATTTTTTATTTTTCTTTTATGGGTGTTTATAGTACCTTATTTATTTATTATTTGTGGGGAGGCAATCAGGGTTAAGTGACTTGCTCAGGGGGAACCTTGAGGGAGCTAGGGCATAAATATAAAGAACAGCAGAATGGGTCCAACTGGGATCTGAGGCTAAAGGATTAACCCAGTATGAAGAACAGAAGAGCTAGTAGTAATCAGTCTGAGGGTGGGACCAGGACTCCAAGGTCCACGTCGCCCTCTCCAGGTGAACAACAGTAACAAGAAGGAGTGGAATGGAATGATGGGGGAGCTGCTAAGTGGACAGGCAGACATGATCGTGGCCCCACTGACTATCAACAACGAGCGGGCCCAGTACATTGAATTCTCCAAGCCCTTCAAGTACCAGGGCTTGACCATCCTGGTGAAGAAGGTCAGTTGGAGACTGGGGAAGGACCCGGGAAACTGGCCTCCCTGGGAAGGGTCAGGGCTCCCCCAGGCAGCTGGGCAGGTATAAGAAGTAAAGGGTAGGGGCCTTCAGGTGGGAGGAGAGGTTCCCTCATACTCTCTCCACCTCCCTCCCAGGAAATTCCTCGGAGTACACTGGACTCATTCATGCAGCCCTTCCAGAGCACGTTGTGGCTGCTGGTGGGACTCTCTGTACATGTGGTAGCTGTCATGCTCTACCTGCTGGATCGATTTAGGTGAGAGTGAGACATCCCCGACCTCTAGACCTCACCTCACTCATCCTCCAGTACTTCCGTTCCCCCAGGACCTAAGAGGGGCAGTGCTAGGGGAGGGAGAGATAAGGGAAATGGAAAGAAGAGGATTAAAGGGGGAGGGGGCTGGCCCCGAAAGCCGGTGCTGCCCTTTCCCTCCTGTCCCCCTCAGCCCCTTTGGCCGGTTCAAAGTGAACAGTGAAGAAGAAGAAGAAGATGCACTGACCCTCTCCTCAGCTATGTGGTTCTCCTGGGGGGTCCTGCTCAACTCTGGGATCGGAGAAGGTAAGGGCCACTGGAGCACTCCTATCCCCACTGTCCGGCTTCTCAGATCCTCTCATGGCCTCCCAACCTTCTCATCCAGCCTTCTAATCTCAACATCTAGCCTCCTGGACCCCTATATCACCCTTTTGGAGAATCCTCCCATCTCAGGCAGGGATGGATGGTGTCAGGGAAGGGAGGGGAGGTTCTCTAGAGCCTTCTAGACCCTACTTTTAACCTCTCAGACTCAACAACCAAACCCAGATGGCAAATACTGACATGTTTCTCCCCTTGCTTCTCAGGTGCCCCCCGAAGTTTCTCAGCTCGGATCCTGGGCATGGTTTGGGCTGGCTTTGCCATGATCATTGTTGCCTCCTATACTGCCAACCTGGCAGCCTTCCTGGTGCTGGACAGGCCAGAAGAACGCATCACAGGCATCAATGACCCTCGAGTGAGGACCCACGCCTAGCTGGGCAGGACTAAGGCGCTGTGATTCCTGGACCAGAGACCCTGAAAGAGGGAAAACAGAGGGTTGGGGCCTAGGGATGGGGCCAGGAGATATCAGGGTAGAGACAGGGTCTGGGAGATAGCTAATGCTGGGATTTGCAGGCAGCTGGGGGTGAAGGGAGCACACGGATCAGTGGCCAAGAGGTATTTGGGGGCAGTCAGTGTGGCTGGCATTTTAGGGTGGGAGGAAGGACCCTCAGGGGGTTGTGGAAGAGAGGGCCAGAGACACCTCTCTGACACCTCTCCCACTGACCCCTAGCTACGGAACCCCTCGGACAAGTTCATCTATGCCACCGTGAAGCAGAGCTCTGTGGATATCTACTTCCGGCGGCAGGTAGAACTGAGCACCATGTACCGGCATATGGAGAAACACAATTATGAGAGTGCTGCTGAAGCCATCCAAGCTGTGCGGGACAAGTGAGGGCACCCAGGGGCCAGGGCTGGAGGTCCTGAAGGGAGGTGGGGATGGATTAGTGCTGGGACCAGGGCAGAGGGGAAGCCAGAGTCCAAAGGGTTTAGACAAGGAAAGACCAGGCATCAGGACAGCAACCAAGTTGGAATCCTACCTCTGATGTGAATTCCTTGTGCCAACTTAAACAATGCATCTAACCTTCCGGGGCCTCAGTTTTCTTAAAGGAGTGACTATACTAAGTGGTCCCTACCAGCTCAAAATCTGAGATCCTATAACACTGCCCCTGAGCCCTGCAGCCTTTAGGTGTATTACAGGGTACAAGGTGAACAGGGTACAGGAGATGTGACTGCTTCTGCTGCCCCCATGACCTTGCCCCTGTGCCTCCAGCAAGCTCCACGCCTTCATCTGGGATTCTGCAGTGCTAGAGTTTGAGGCCTCACAGAAGTGTGACCTGGTGACCACAGGAGAACTCTTCTTCCGCTCCGGCTTCGGCATTGGCATGCGCAAAGACAGCCCCTGGAAGCAGAATGTCTCCCTGGCCATCCTCAAGTCTGTACCCCCAAGCCCTGGGGACCCCAACCCTGGCTGGGAAAGCCCCACTCCAATACCCCAAACCCTGGAGACCCTGTGCACAGACACTAACTGTATGCATATACTCACAGATGTGTGCCCAATACATGCCCTTCCCATGTGGTCCCCAACCAAGCATCTCCCAACTCCTTTTAAACCCCTATATTTAAAAAGAAAATCAGAAAATCCCCATAAAGTCCAATGTCAGCACTTCTGGCCCTTTTTCCTCATCTCTTCACCCCTCACTCTGTGGCCAGATTCATCTCTCTGTCTCTGCCCTCCCTATGTTCCTCCTTTTCTTTCTCAATGTCTCTCTTTTCACCTCTTTCTCCCTCCTTCTCCCTCTCTCCTCCATATATCTCCCCTCATTTCTCATCATTCTTCATGTCTCTGATCCTGTATCTGAAATGCACTGGATCCCACACCACTTTTCTCCAGGTCCCATGAGAACGGCTTCATGGAGGATTTAGACAAGACTTGGGTTCGTTACCAGGAGTGTGACTCTCGAAGCAATGCTCCAGCAACTCTCACCTTCGAGAACATGGCTGGTGGGTGCCCCCTTTCTTCTCCTCCCTCCACCCTCAAAGGCAGAAGGACTCATATCTGGCCTTTTGTGATCACGAAGTGGGGCTAATTTCTGAGTCCAGTGAATACCCCAGGATGGTGCTGGCATATGGCCATGAGTTGTTCAGTCACTCAATTTTAATTTATTAAGCACCTACTATGTGCCAGTAATAAGTACTACACTGTGCTAAGTGCTGAGAATCCAAAGAAAGGCAAAAGAGTCCCTGCCCTCAAGGAACTTGCAATCTAATGGGGGAGACCGAATGAAAAGAATTATGTACAAACAAGCTATATACAGGATAAATAGGAAATTATCAACAGAGGGAAAACCAAGAGAGATTGGGAAATGTAGGATTTTAGCTTGAAGGAAGCCAGGGAAGTCAGGAGGTAGATATGAAGAGGGAGAGCATTCCAGGAATAGAGGTAAGTCAGTGAAAATGCAAACTGATTGGGGTGGACATGGGGAAGGGGAGGATTGTAATGGGAGGAGAGGAAGGAAAGAAAGGAGGTGCTTAAAATGGGTCTTGACCAAAAAAAGCAAAGATTTCAAGAGAAGATTTTCATGAGAGAGAAGGCATTCCAGGCATGAGGGACAGTCAGTCAGTCAAGCAGCATTTATTATGTACCTATTGTGTGCCAGACCCTGTGCTAAGCACTGGGGATACAAAGAAACACAAATACAAAGTTTCTGAAGGGCTCACATTCTAATGTGGGAGAAAACATGAAAATAACTAAACACATAGAGGATTCATTTCTGGTTTGAGGATGGCCCAGGAAGGACTCACTAGTGGACACTGAAAGGGGTGGGGGTTGGGAGGTAAAGGGGGAGCAGGAGGGAGCTGTGGATCTGGTCTCTGAGTCCAGGGTAACCAGCTGTGGGCACTTGTAGGAGTATTTATGTTGGTGGCTGGTGGGATCGTGGCTGGAATCTTCCTGATTTTCATTGAGATCGCCTATAAGAGACACAAAGATGCCCGCAGGAAGCAGATGCAGCTGGCCTTTGCAGCAGTGAATGTGTGGAGGAAAAATCTACAGGTAGGCCAGCGGGGCAAGTGGCTCTGTATCTGTGACCCTTGGCTGGCCTGTCCCCGGCTCCAGGGCTCTCCTGCCCACGGCCCACTCCCTCTCTCAGCTCCCCGGCCTTCCTGATCCTGCTGTTGCCCCTTTCTCCCACCCTGGGCTGTAACCCCTCCCCCCTTCCTATTGCCCTGATCTGTGCTGGAGCCCTGGAATAACACCAAAGAGCCGATGGTGAGTGGTGCCCAGACAGAGCTGTCCTGGAAGGCTGCCCGAAGGAGTGGCCACTGGCTCGAGCTATCCCTGGGACGGATTCTCCACTCACCAGTGCCTCACAAGGAGAGGCCTGGGACCATCCCACCCCCAGAATTCTAAGTAGCCCAGATGTTCTGGGCAGCTCTCACTGATGACCATTTTACACCAAAGGAAGTTGAGGACTAGAAGGAGGCAGAGGCTCCTTTGAATCTAGAGCCTGAGTCCTGGCTTTGGCTCCCTGTCTCGGTTCCTTCTTGGGAATCACTGTCTCCCTCTCTCTCATGTTCCTTGGGGTTAACCCTTTCCCTGCGGTGTCCATGTGCTCAGTGATCTCTGCCCCACCACACTGTGCTCTGCTCCGCCCTGGATGTCCGAGGCTGTTTCTGTGTCTTTAGGAACCCGCCAGCGCGCAGGGAAACGGTTTGACTTAGAACCAGCGCAGAGAGCGGGGTTGTAAAAAGTGCGATAGCCCTGGCTGGGGCCTGGGTTCGGGCTGTGGTGGAGGGCAGGTGCCCGCTGGGTGGCAGGCTGCCCAGGGTAAGGAACCAGCCCACACTTGGAGATGACAGAGATTGTTGGACTCGGATCCCCGATGGCTAAAGATACGTTTGTCTCGTTTTCTTCTCTTCCTCCCCCAAGCAGGGCCCAGCCCCAGGGAGTCTGGGCTGGGGTATCCCCCCACCATGCACACACATTTACTCCCTTGTTGGTCTCTTCCTGGAGGCCAGGGGAGGGGGAGGCTGGAGGTACTGAAACCCTTGGCATTCCCTGTGAAAACAAAGGCAGTCCCTGCTCCGGGGAAGATGCACTCAGGGAGAAAGGGGACTTTATTGGAACACATCAAGGGAGGGAAGGTCTGGGCTAGTGCTCATGCCGGGGAAGGGATGCCCCCCACCCCACCACCCATCCCTCATCCCCCTTATCCTGATCTTGTTGCTGATGCCTAGGACAGCTGCTGATGCTTGTCCCTCAGGTGAATGGGACTCTTACTGTTGGGACTCAGCACGTGGGGAGACCCATCCCATCCCACCTGGCCTGGGAGAACCAGGGCTGACTGTTGGACAAGACAACTCCGTCTGTCTTTCTCTCCAACTCCATCACAACCTCTTGGTGACATTACACCTTGCCTTTGGCTGGATTTTCCTTTCTTAGTTTCTTTTTTTCTCTTTCTCTCTTTTTTTGTTTTTTTTATTTTTGTTGACCCCTCATCAGAGGGATTACCTGCTTTGCAGAAATGGATAATCACAATTTCGGTGTGTTTTTCCCAGTCCATCTATGGAACCTGTGACCTTGCTGCCAAGGCCCACCCTCCCATCCTTCTTGAGAACCTGGCCCCCAGGGGAGGCAGGGAGTAGTCTGGGCAAGGCGGGGCTGTTAGGGAGCTGAGGTGCACAGGGGCCAGACCCTGAAAAAGAGAAAGAGAGAGAGAGAGAGCCAGAGCAGCACAGGGCCCATCCTGTCCTCCACCAACACTGCAGAGTGAGCCAGGCCAGACACACATGGTATAGAAAAGAGAGGAAACCTGTCTGTCTGTCTGTCCTGTGCAGAGAAGCAGGGCTAAGGACCTGCCCAGGCATCAGCAGTGACAGCAGCAGGAGGGTAGGGCTAGCAAGGAGCCCGCCCTTAGCAATCTAATCACTTATACATATTCATTTTAGGATAGAAAGAGTGGTAGAGCAGAGCCCGACCCTAAAAAGAAAGCCACTTTTAGGGCCATCACCTCCACCCTGGCCTCCAGCTTCAAGAGACGTAGGTCCTCCAAAGACACGGTAAGAGGGAGAAGAAAATCTCCAGCCACTCTCTCTGTCTCTCCTCTCTCTGTCTTTCTTTTCCATCTTCTCTCTCTCTCTCTCTCTCTCTCTCTCTCTCTCTCTCTCTCTCTCTTCCTCTCTTTTCTCATTCTTTCCTCTTTCTGTCTCTCCATCTCCTCTCTCCCTTTTCTTTGCTTCTCTTTTTTAAGTCTGTATCTTTTTTCTTCTGTCCTGTTTCCCTAGATCATTGTTTCTTTGTTTCTTATCCCTATCTCCCTGTGTATCTCTCTGTATCCCTCTTCCTTTCTTTTCCTGTCTCTCTCTCTCCACACTCCTCTCCCTCTCTCCTTTCATCAGCTTCTGTCTCTTTGTGTCTCTCATCTTTAACCTTTGGTCTTTCTCCATTGGCTTCTCTCTGTTCCCTGTATCTCTTTGTGATGTTTTTCTGTCATGCTTGAATCTCTAGAAAAATGCCTCTGTTTTCTATTGTCTTCATCTCATCTCATCTCTGTCTACATACTGAATTATCTTTGTATCAAGAAGGAGAATGAGTGAAAAAGAAACGTAAAGAAACGTATGTTCTGTCTCACTATCCCCTCTCTTGATGTCTCTTTTTCTTTTCTGCTTTCTTCCGTTTCTAAATATTTCCGATTTCATCTTTCTTTGTCCTGCCAGTTTTTATGTCTTGGTACCTCTGTGTCTGTGTCTCTCTCCATCTCTGTTTTTCCATTTTCTTTCTTTATAACTGTCTCCAGTTTTCATTATTTTCTGTCTCTATCTCCCTCTCCTGTCTTCATCTCTCCTTGTTTCTTTTTACATGGGTCTCTCTTTGTTATAGATTCTCTCTGAGTCTCTCTCCTTCCACCTCTGTCTTTCTCTGTCTCTGTCTCTTTCTCTGTCTCTTTCTCTGTCTCTGTCTCTCTTTCTTTTTTCCTGCCATCCCATGACTGCCACACACTCATCCTGAAGCTGCCTCATGTTGTCAGTCAGTCAGTCAGTCAGTCAGTCTCAGCGCCTGTCTCTGGGCCTGGCCCAGGGGCCCTGGGGGGCCGGGGATGACCTGCCTCCTAGTCTTCTCACCGATTTGGGAGATTCTACCAGCTTTTTATTTTTTCCCCCTTTTTTTCTTGGACTCTCCTGGTTTCCGCCGGTCCTCTCCTCGATGCCCCACACAGCCCAGAGATCGGGTAGTGTGTGATGACTGTCCCTCCGTGTCCCGTCCCGTCTGTCCTGGTCCTGCCTGGCCCATCCCCGTCACTCCCTCCCAGAGCCTGTCTCACCTGTCTCACCAGAGCCATGCCTGTTGCATCCTCCATGTGGTCTCTGTGTGGGTCGGGGCCCAGGGCTGGGGAGGCCAGAGGCCAGGCAACTGGGGGGATTTGAGTCTTGGGGGAGGGACTGGGCCCTAAGGGGCTGCCAAACTGGCTTTCAACTTATACTGGGTCCTACTGTTCCTTTCAGAATATTTCTGAAGGATGCTGTTAGAGAGTAGGGGGAAAGGGAGTTTGGTTCTAGGCTAGGGAATTCTGAATCCTATCTTAAAAGCTCTGGGGTCTTGGGTGGGGACACTCCATCCCAGCCCTGGTCCAAGACTCCTCAAAGGAAACATTTACCCTGGCCTGACCTCAAGGATGGAGAGGTAGGGCTGGACAAGTAGTTAAGATACAAGGCAAAATGGGGTTAGGGATGGGGGTCACACAAGGACAGCTGGGAGGGCAAGAACTCAGGCTGAAATTATGAATCCTGAGATGCATTGCTCAATGTTTGCATCATACTGGAATTCAGGTTTTTCCAAGCTACCTTCCTGCCCCAGTGATTAGGGGATTTCATGTTGGGGAATGATCATAGAGGCCCTCACCTCCATCCCTTAGCTGGGCCCATCCCCTCCTGTATGTTTAAGGAAATGGGGGTGGGTGGAGTAGACTGCAAAAGGATTCTGTCTCCTTGCCCCTGGGCTGAGAAAGAAATCAATCCTTCTCTCCTAAGGCCTCATAGAAGGGACTACCCCCAATGGCTGCTTTCTTCTGAAGAGAGAAGGTGAAGGCCCTGGGACCTGGGGGGAGTTGTATGGAAGGACAGTTCTCTAGGGACCTACAGCTCCTGCTTCCTGGAATATCTAATCCAGAAAAAAAAAGTGTTGTTCTCTGCTTTACTGGGCCCAACCAGGACAACAATGCTTTCTGAACACTAATAATCCTAGTGTACCTCTAATTTTAAAGTGACTTCCTGGCAATAGCAACATGAAGGAACCAGGATAGGAGTTAGTTATAATCCCTGTTTGACCATGAAAAAACTAAAGTTGAGGGAACATATGTGACTTGCCCAATATCCCATAGCTAGGTAGTAGCAAGAGGCAGGATTTGAACACAGGTCTTCTTATACCAAGCCTATCACTCTTACTACTGTCTGACCCCCCATACTCTAACCTAAGAGCTTTAGATACCAGACAGAAAGATGGCAGAAAAAGATTAGATATACCATGGCTTTCTAGGTATCATAAAAAAGGGATGACTATAGATGGGGAGCCATCCTGCCTTAGGACAGATAGCCCTGGACATTAATTCTCTGACCTACTTAGCAAAGATCCCTCCCTGACATTCTGTATCCCTCCCCTGATTCCTCTTTCCTATGCCCTCCTTTCTAAGAATTCCCCTCCTCCTCTATCCCTCTTCATTCCTAAGACCACAGAATTTAGAGCTGGAAGGAACTAGAGAGATCCATTTTACAAATGAAGAAATCAGACCTCAGAGGATTAGTTACTTGTCCTAGGTCACGTGGTTTATAAGCAACAGAGCCACAACTCAAACAATAATAACTAGTATAAATAGCATTTTAAGGTTTACAAAACACTTTATGTCAAATCTCATTCTATCCTCACAATAACTCTGTGAGGTAGGTACTATTATTAGCCCTATTCTTCAGATGAGGAGACTGAGGCTGAGAGAGGTTAAATGGTTTGGTCAGGGTCACAAGGCCAGTCAGTGGATGCTACGGGACTTGAACCGAGGCTTCCTTCCATGATACCGGGGTGCTCTCATCATTGAGCCCCATTCAATTCCAGTCTTCACTGAGCACTCACTTCTTGACTAGCCCTGGGTGGAAACTTGTAGGGGGGCAGGAGGAGAAACCAGAGAGGAAGTCCTGGAGTAGCTCTTAAGTAGGGTTGGGGAAAACATGAAATAGTTTACAGACTATGGAAAGAAGGCCTTTTTACAGCTCAAGCCTCTGTCCCAGATTGTCCCCAGTGTGAGGCAGTAACTGGTATAGATGATAGGGAGCTATACTCTCTATTGAACTCAGGAAGTTCCAAGTTGGAATCCTGCCTCAGGCATTTGCTGTGTAAACCCTGGCAACCTCTTCTGGCCTCAGTTTCCATCTGTAAAATATGGATTATAACACCTGCCTCACAGAGTGATTATGAGGGTCAAATGAGGTAAAACATTTACAATACTTTGCAAATGATAAAGAGCTATGGAGAGGCTAGTTATTTTATTATTATTCCTGGGTCTAGCACTAGATATGAGCCCTGACCTATTCTCAGGTAGCAATAATCTTACCAAGTCAGACTCCAACACACACAAAAAATAGTATACCAAGGATAACAACATGATTACTTGTAAATTTACCATGTCAGCCTCAAGGCTGACAAAATCACCTAGGGGCCAAAGTACCTACTGTGTGCAAAACATCACATGGGATATAATGATAGATAAGACAAGATCCCTCAGAAATCCTGAATCCTGGCTCAGGCAGTTGCACCAAAGCCCCATGAAACAAGATATGACTAAGGGCTAAATTGTGCAGCATGGCTCCAAAGAAGAGAAAAAGAGCAAGTGGTCAGAGAAGGCTCCCCAAGATGGGTCTGGGGTATGAAAGACAGGGTTTAGATAGCTAGGGAGGGGAAGAGGGAGAAGGGAACAAAAGCAAAGGACTTCAGTTTCCTGTCAATCACTTCTGACAGGGTCCTTCTGCTACAATTTTTTGCCCCTCTCCAAGATTAGTGAGAACAATTTGACCAAGACAATGGGAAAGAAGATTGAATATGTTCGAGGACTTAGAACTAGAAGAAGTCCTAGAGGTCGTCTAGCCCCATACCATTTTATACATAATGAGAGCTTGTCTTTGGAGCACACCCAGATTGTCTAACATGGAGGCACCAGATAAGGAAACTGAGGCACAGAAAGGTTCAGTGACTTGTCCAAAGCTACACAGGTAGTAAATGGCAGAGCCAGGATTTGAACCCAGGTTCTCTGACATGGTATGGAATCAGATCATAGAGGGCCTTAAAAATCATGCAGAGGGGTGGCCAGATGGCACCAGCCCTGGAGTCAGGAGCACCTGGGTTCAAATCCAGCCTCAGACACAACACAAAAAAACTAGCCATGTGATCTTGGGCAAGTCACTTAACCCCAATTGCCCTCCCCTCCCCCTTCCAAAAAAAAAAAAAACCATGCAGAGATGTCTAACCATTTTAGAGATGGAGAGAGAATGGGTGCCACCTCAGCATAGAATTGGTCGTTGTAGTCATGGCACAGAGAGAGGAGAGAAAGAAAACAGAAAAGGGGAGAGAGAAGGAAAAAGAAGACGTTCAGCATGGTGAGAGGTGGAAGGGGAGCCCTGGAAAACTCAAGGTAACACTCAGAAAGCTCAGAGCAGTAGGATGCCATGTTTCCAAGGTCAAAACACAAAATTGTAAAGAGGAAAGAGTGATCCCAGTAATATCAAATACCTCAGGAAGGTCAAAGAAGATGAGGAATAAAACAATAGATTTGTCTACTGGTCACTAGCGACCCTTCAGAGCAGCCTGAGGAGGGAGTGGTGGGAAAATATCTTTTTGAGGAGTTTGGCAGTGATTTGATTCAACAAATGAGTTTCATCATTTAGATGGCCTTTATTCGTTAAAGCACCTCCAAGATTCCTTTAGAGGCCAGGGAGCCCTCAGCTCTCTCCAGACCCCAATCCAGATCACAACCCTCACCCCACCAAAGAATCCCTTGGTGTTCTCGGGAGCTGTCCTGGGCCTAATCGGGGTACACAGGGTTTCTTCAGAATGGGATGGGATGGACCCAGGATTGGGGAAAGACAGTGGTCAGTCTGGGGCCTCTTTACCAACTGGATCGGGAGGGATAGGGAGGGAGGCTGCGGGTGGGTCAGTTCAGCTCCGGAAGTGCTGCTTGGAGGGGTGGGGGATGGGAAGGGGCAATGCTCTGACTGCTTGAGAGCCCCGCCCGCCCGGCCCTCTCCTCCCGCCCCCCCTCCGCCCTCCCGTTGACAGGCCCCGGGAAGGGCTGGGGGGAGGTAAGGGACACTCAGGGGCTGGGCTCCCGGGCAGCTGTGCCAGGCCAGCGGGTATTGATTGTTGATTCTTATTTATAGAGCACCGGGGGTGGACGCGGCGCTTTGCAAAACCAAAAAGACACGGTGCTGCCGCGAAGAGCTATTGAGAGGGAGGAGGGACAGCTCCAGATGTGTGCCCGCCATAGGGAGAGCTGAGACGCCCTCGGCCCACCCACCTCTGCCCCCCAGCACCGGCTCTAGCGCCCCTCCCTTCCCCCCCTCGCAGACGGGACAGCGTCCTGGCCAAAGCAGAGTCCCCGGAGCAAGACGGGGGACGGGGGGGGGAAGAGAGGCACCTCCTGGCCCTCCCTCCGGGGCTGCTGTTCCCCACTCCCGAAACCCCTGGGATGGGGCCGGCCGCACCCCCACCCCTTCCAGTCCCTGCTACTCCTCTTTTCGTGCCCCCCCTGGGCGGCTCCACCAACCACAGTGCTGGCCCGTGGCCCTGCCCCCTCCCCAGGAGCGCTAAGCGCTAACCCCCCCTCTGCCTTGTCTGTGTATTTGTATCTTACAGCAGTACCATCCCACTGATATCACAGGGCAGCTCAACCTCTCAGATCCCTCGGTGAGCACCGTGGTGTGAGGCCTCCCGGAGCCGCCGGCCTAGTTACTAACTACTAGGAGCGCTGGTCAGGACTGATGCCTGAGGACTAAGGGGTCCTGCTCGGGAAGGCCAGAGGGAACGCCCCCCGTCCCCTGTCCTCCCGGCCCCCAGTGACTGCACATTGCCCCCCTCCCAGCCTTTTCCCCAGCACTGTGGGGCAGCTGCTGCCCCCGACTCCCTTCCTCCCCACACCCCTATCTTGGCACCCAGAGGGCAGGATCCCTGCTGGAAATAGGCACAGGGGGAAGGTAGGGCCAAGTGCCAAGACTTGGAGTTTCCTTGTGAGTAAGTCAAGGGTGAGAGGACCTGAAATTGGGATTGACAGTGAGAGGGACAAGCTGAATCCTCAGCCTGACAGAGAGGCAAATTGATCTCAAGTCCCTGGGTGGGTCCCACCCTGTCCAGGTTCTGGGTATCCAGCATCCCCCCTCTGTGTGGTATTTGGTTATGTGAGTGGTCTGACTATTCAAGAGCCAGGGTTGACCAGGAGGTGTGGTCTCTGGGCAGACTCTGCCCCACCCCCCACTATATCCCAGCATAAATATCACCTTGGTCTTGCCAAGGAGAGGCTGTGGGGGGAGAGGTGTTCCTCACCCCACAGGCTGCTTTAATCCCTGGAAGCAAAAGAAAACCCTAAGGAAGGCTCTAGTTATCCTTATCTTCCCCACCCAGCTCAGTTTCTTCCCTTTCTTCAATTGCCCCCTCCTCTTTCTCCCCACCCAACACAGTTCCATCCCTTTTTTGCTCTCCACGACCCCAGCTCTATTTTCCTACAGCTGGCTCTACTAACCTCTCTTCAAACTGCTTGTACCATTGCCCCAGGTGTTCAGTTTTCCTCCCTCTCTGTACACCTTCTCCACCCGCCTCCCTTGAGTTGGCCTGTTCTCCCTTCCTCCTGCTCTACCCTGGCTGGCCCTGCTACTTCTACACCAATGCTGCCCTGCCGCCCCACCCCCACCCCTACCCCTGCCTCGATGCTCCAATCTCTGGGCTTCCTCAGCACTGGGCAGCCATGCTCTGCCATTCCCCTTCCCTTCCATTTTGGTTTCAGTTCCTAGAGAGAAAGAGGACTGGATTCTGGAAGCTGAAATAAGTCCCTCTCTCCTCACCTCTTGCACCCCCCAAATCCCTCCTCTAGGACTGCAGAGCTGGGGTGAACCTCCAACCTCTAGGAAAGGGAAGATTTTAACTCCTTCTGCCTCTTGGCATTGACCACCTGCCTCTCTCCCCTGACCCAAGGCCACACCTCCTTCCCAGTACTCCACACCCATGTGGGCTATCCCTGTGTACAGCTGTGAGATAGCCCTACATACAGGATGTGCCACTCCATAGAAGGGGTGCACCAGCCATCTCTGTGTACAGGCATACACAGATGCTGTTCCTCCTCACGGTACATGCACCATTATTTTGTACAGCCTTTCTCATGTACAGGCTTGTGCTGTCCCTATTGTACAGGCTTACACTGCTCCCACTAACGGTTCCTGTACCATTACTGTGTATAGTTATCCACCATTTCTCTGTACAGACATATGTCATCCCTATGTATAAGCTTATGACATTCCTGTGTATAGATATTTACCATTCTAATGTACAGGCATGTACCATGGTGTTGCCAAATTGAACATTATGAGCCTCAGTTTTTGTGACAGCTTTCTGATGCCTGCTCCAAGGGGACAGTCATCTCCTGCATAAATCTGATATGATCAGGGAGTTGGTTGGGGGTGGGGGGATTCTCTTGGTGCCAACCTACCAAGAATGTTCTGCCTAGGGAACTGAGGGGTACAACTGTCCTGAGGGGTGATCTTCAGGTCCCTTAACACAAAGTACTGGGTCATAGGACAAGCCAGAAGGCTCGTCTCCATGCAAGGAAGAGGACAGAAGTCATAGAGAGCAGGATAGGGTTGGAAAGTTAGTGGTTGGGTTCTTTGGTGGGTCAACCATGCCAAGGGTCTGGGGGATGGGTCTCTTCACCTGATGGCAGCAAACACTTCCGTTTTTACGTCGAGCCTGGAAGGTAGTGATCAAGGAACCAAAAATGAAGCATCCAGCTAGACTGGCCAAAAATGAGAGTGGCCCAAGCATAGTGATGATCACCAGATCCCAAGGGGTCAGCGGCTGTGCACAATAATTGAATGAGGCTTCTGTGATGGCAGCCATTGGCCTGAGGGTCAGTCGGTCTGGGGACACACACAGCAAGGACTCTGCTCCTAGAAACACAATGAGGCTAGAGTGGAGAATGGTGGAGGGGACATGGTGCTACCTCAAAACCCAGGTGAACTGAGCACATCCAGGTTGGGCTTCCATCCCTGTACTGTTATTTTGGTTAGCCCATCTCCACCCCCCCAACACCTAAAGTCCTTTAGCCCTTGACCTTGAGTCCCATCCCTTCCCCCTTCTAGCTGACCTCTGTCCTCACCTGGGACCAGGTGTGTATGGCTATGCAGCCAGCGGCAGAGGGAGGAAATGGTGCAGTCGCACACCCAAGGGTTCCCGTGGAGGTTCAGTACACGTAGGGCAGGCAGCCTGTCCAGGACCTCAGAGCCCATGCTAGAGAGCAGATTATCCTGCAGGTTTAGGTTCTGCAGCAGTGGCAGGGGACCCAGCCACATGGGCTCCAGCCACATCAGTCGGT
The DNA here is from genome assembly GCA_011680675.1 of Gymnobelideus leadbeateri. Classification (NCBI taxonomy): domain Eukaryota; kingdom Metazoa; phylum Chordata; class Mammalia; order Diprotodontia; family Petauridae; genus Gymnobelideus; species Gymnobelideus leadbeateri. The sequence continues at coordinate 20,615 of WOXC01008965.1, forward strand.
TCCCTGCCAGAGACAGGGTGTGGAGTGCTCGAAGTGGTCGGAAGGTGCCAGGTTCCAGGGCCTGGAGAGTATTAGCACTTAGATCTAGGGACTTCAGGACCCCCAGGCCCCAGAAGGCATGCACATGGATTCTCTGTAATCCATTGGCCTGAAGCTCCAGGGAGAGCAACCTGGATAGAAGGGTGAAGGCTCCTGGGGGCAAGAAGTCCATATGGTTGTGGTCCAAGAGAAGAACTTGGACAGTGGGGTCCAGAATCCTAGGCACAGAGTGCAGTGCTCTCCCAGAGCAGTTGACCTGCCCATCCTGCCTACAAACACATTCAGATGGGCAGCTCCAGGTTGAACCTGGCGTGGAGGATGAGCAGAAGATCAGCACCAGGGGCAGCAAAAAGAAGGAAAAGGAGAAAGTCATTGTTGGGCCTCCACCTTCTTCCACCCCACCCCCCAAGCAGCTCACCAGGGCAGCCTGAGTCAGAAAGTAACCCTTCAGAGTCAGGAGGTCCTAGCTTGAGAAAATTCCTCTGGGTGTCTTCTCTCCAAGCTCTCTGCCCCTCTCTCTGTCCCTTTTGACTCTTCTGAACAAATATTAACTCACCAGCTTAGAAGTTCTTGTAGATCCTGTCCTGAACAGGATTCTGTGGGATGGGGGTTTGGGGGTGTGGCCCTGAGCAAACCCAGCAGCTCTACCAGCCACCTGCTGGGCCTGGGGCCAGTTCCACGTCAGCAAGGCTAGGTTCCTTAGCAAACACAGGAGTATCTAACCCGTCCTGATCAATGCCAAGCTGGGAGCTGCATGCCCTACTCCCTGACAGTCCACTATGGGGCAGCACCCAGGGCCCTCAGACAGGGATAATGTGCTGCTCCTGGCACCAACCAGGCTATGCCCTGTGGCCACTCAGGGATAGAGAGAAGATTTAGGGAGGGGAATCCCAACTCAGCACAAGGCCCTCAGGTAGGAGGGGGAGGACTGGGAGCTGAAATCAAGGGACTAAGGGATCTGTCCAGGCTTCTAACCTAGGGGCTCCTTTTTTCCCCCTCCCTCATCCCATTCCCACCAGTTCCTTGCCCTGTAAATGCAAGGGGGTAACTAGGATGGCACCAATATAACAAGTATGAGGAATTTCCCATCTCCACACCTAGGGCCTGTATCAGAGAGGAGGCAGTCTGACAGCTTTGTCCTCCCACTTTGGGGACCAGGAGAGGTGTCAGCCAGATCCAACCTCTAGGTGTTATCTGATCCCAGAACTTGGACCCCTATTTCCAGCCCTTCCTCCTCAGGCTGCACAACCCAGGAGGAGAAGACAAAGAGGGCTTAAAATGAGGTCTCCTTGCACACATCTGTTTGCATACATCCTTTTGTCCTGAACGAGCCCCTCTACGTGTGCCTTTGCAAACCTGGACCTGCATGTCTGCAAGATCCTGTTTGCATCTTCCTTCTTGCTCAGGAACCTGTCCTTCACCCGAGTGACTGGGTCTGTAGACTTCAATGCATGAAATGCTATGTATTCCAGTGTAGGTCCCTTCCTGGGTATAAATTTTTGTGTCCAAGTCTCTATGTGTCTCTTCATGAATGTCCAGAATAGGTCTGCCTGTATGTCAGCGCGTCTACATAACTGGGGACCTGTGTCTGTCGGAATCCCTCCCTGTGTGTCTGTCATATCTCTTTGTGCCCATGAAAAGTAGCTAGTTTATCTGAATGTTTTCAGTGGCCCCAGATGGGCAGGTGTGAGGAGGAGATAAGGACTGGCCCAGCCCCTGTGAGATGAGTAACAAGACCTAGCTGGGAGGAGGGATGTCAAGCTAGTTTTACTTCAGCTTAAACCAGTTCCCACCATGTTTGTTCCAGTCCTGGGAGCCCAGACCCCTGACTTTGCTCCTCCAGCTGCAGGGTCTGGATAGACTCCCATGGATGTGCAGGTGTCCTGTGCTGGGTGGTTCATTTCCTAATGGGGCTAGAAAGGGGGAGGGAAAGGGAGACTAGGGAAACATGGGCTGAGCCTGAGGCAGATCAGAAGAAGGGGCCAGTCTCTAAGGCTAGAGAGGCTCAGAAGGGAGGGTGCTATGTGTGTTGAAAGACATTCCAGAAAGGGGAGAGGCTTTTTTGAGGGGAGGGAGGGAGGGATTGTATGTTTTTTCCTCCAAAGGATTTGGGCGATAGGGCTCGGGCAGGGGGAAGAGCCATGGTAGAAAAAGATAGCCATCAAAATCAAACCAGGCCCCCACTTTTAGCAACTAGTGGTAAAAAGAACAATTAGAGTTTATCATTCACTCCATCTCAAGACCTCACTATTGTGGCCAAGGCAAAAAGATGGAGATGACACTCCCCAAGATCCCAGGCTGATTTAGAACTTTACAAACCCAGATGGAGATACCCAGACTCTGATTCTGACACAGACTGACACAGGCTCTGACACAGGACACCCAGACAGTGAGAAAAAGGAATGTATTCATTGTTTACCCTTTCCCCATTGTCTCCTCCTCCCCACACCCGACTTCCCCTTCATTCCTCCTCCAACAATGGCTCTTCAAAGGACAGTGTTACTTCCTTCTCCAAGTCTGGAGACTCCAGAACTTCCTCTAAGATTTTGGGGACCTCCAGCAACTCGACCACCTCACAGCTCTTGATAAAACAGTTCTCTGATGGGACATTTAAGGGACTGCCTTCCACAAAATGTGGAAAATATGTTCTTTTGGTTCACTTCCACAGGTGCTGTGTGTTTTTGGCTTCCTTGTAGTATAAGATGGGATGGTGGCCACATGTGAGAATAGCTCCCCATCACTAAACACTGGGATGATGTCCTATGACTGAGTGAGCGAAGTTTCAGCCAAAGTCGAGGGTCCAGGGCAAGGAGGGAACACATCTGGACCGAACACCCTTCCCCTAGCAAAGGACTTTGGGTGCTCTCACAGTTCCAAGACCCGTATCACAGCATCATAACAAAGATGTTGGGAAGACTCCACTGCAAAAGCGACCTAGTACAAGGAAGCTTGATACCTCCAGAGGACCAATGGGATGTGTACACAAGGAAAGAGGGTTCATCAGTAAGTGAAGCCTGATCTAATGTCCCTTTGGAGAGGAATAGGAGAGAGAGGAACCAGAAGTAGTTTAATCTCTTTAATCCCTTCTCCCCAGACACTAAGCCCTGCAGAGCCTAGTAGGCCTGTTCTCCTGGGATATGTCCCCATCACTCACTCAATTTCCATATAGCTAAGTCCAGTGCTTTAGGATATTGTCACAGTCACTAAGATACATGAAGATAGTAGAGCAGACCCACTTTCCCAGAGAACCTTCCTCTCTCCTACCCACTGCCCCACTTTAAGGACCAGAAAGACCCTGGACTGGGCATCTAGCTTGGAAGAATATTTCTTCTACCTCTCCCCTACACATCCTCAAGCCCCCAAATGCCTCCCCTTTGTTCCTTCTTCCCTCATATATTCCCCATACCTGTGTTCTCTCCACAATCTATCCCTTTCTTACTCACATTACTTCTTTATTCCAGATCCCATATACCTCCTATACAACTTCTATTTCCCTTTCCCATATAATCCCAACATTCCACCCTGGTATTACCCTAATATCAGCTTCATATTCTATCTCTACATAATACTATACCCTATTCTGAACACTCCAACATAATGTTCATACTACCTCTGTATGCTAACTCTGCATAATCCTCAGCCTGCTCCTATATTCCGTCTTCCCATATTATCCAAATAGCACCCCCATATTCCATCATTATATTCCAATCCCTTCTCCATATTTATCACCCATATATTCTTTATACTCCCTTCCATATTATATCACCCAGTCCTCCCACATCCTTCCCACAATTCCCTTTTCCTCCCCTCAGATATTCCCATATTTCTCCATATACCTTCCCATATCTAACCTCCCTCCTCCCCCATATACTCACTCCCTCAAGTACTGTACGTGCTGCCCATAACACCTATAGAGTATGTGATCCCCACTTGGAGGATCTAAAATGGCCAGTGCCCAGCTTGGTTGGGAATCATGGGACCCACTCTCCTCCTGTCCCCCCTGCCAACTGAGTGAGCTGGGAGCTCCTTCTCAGCTCCTGGCCCAGGCCCACACACCTCTTGGTACGAATAATGCTGATGACCACAAGCAGCAGGGCTGAGAAGCAGCTCACGCTGACGCCTCCAAGGACAATGAGCAGGGTGGTCAGAGCCTCCCGGCTGATCCCCAGACCACACTCACAGTGCTTTCCATCAATGGAGACAGAGTCTAACCAGGGAAAGGAAACAAAAGGCAAATGAGGGGAGGGATAGTAAAAGAGAGGGAAGAATGAGAGAGGAAGGAACCAACCCTCCTTCCCTCTGGGAAATTTTTTATATCTCCCCAAACTTTGATGTCCCTAATTAGAGGTAGTGCAGGTAGGTCACATAGCTTCCTCCTCAGGGGGACAGGTTTCATCCTTCTCAACCTCCTCTCTCTAGCCCAGGGAAGGCTGCAAGTGGGGAGAGACAGAAAATGAGACATGAGGCTTAGCAAGGGTGACCAGAAACAGGGAGCATAGACATGAACCCTTTCTTTGCCAAGGCTGGGCAGCCAGGAATGTGGGAAGGGGAGAGGGAAATAGGGGAGGTTCCACAGAATTCAGAAGTGTTAAAGGACCTTGAAGATCATCTACTCCAACACTTCTCATTGTATAAATAAGGAATCCTGGGCCCAGAGAGGCCCAGTAACTTGCCCAGTGTCACACTGGTAGGAAGCCACAGAGCACCTGCAGCTGAAGAGATGCTGAGAGCCAAGAGCAGCAGGCATGGGATGTTACCGACCAGTCCTGAGAGAGACGGGGCTTGGGGGAACATGTCCAGCCCCCAGCCCTGTGGACAGCTCTGGGCAGGGCTGGCTGGGCGGAAGGTGCTGACCTCACAGTGGAAACTCTGGGTTGGTCCAAAGGAAGAGAAGGGGGAGGGCCAGACTAATTCCCTTCCTCCCAGTTCAGGCCCTCCTGCCTGGCTGGTCACCACTGTTTCCCCACACCTCAAAAAAGGTTAAGAGGTATTGTATACTTCTTACTCAATGGATTCAACCTCAGGAGAGCTCAGGGCAAGGGGAAGAGGAGGGGAGGGCATGAACTTGTTTATTCTTCCCATAAATCATGAGTTATGAGAGTAACAGTGCTGCTCCCTCCATCCCCCAGTCTGTCACTTTCCAGCATGAGGCATTTACTTTCTCATAAGGCAGCTTAGGGAAGGGTACAAGGGCTGGGTCCAAGCCAGGGTGACACAGTGTACCTGCCTATCCTTCCTGCCTCAAACATCTAGGAGCTGCCAAGTCTGAGACAAGAGGACAATTGTGGGGATCTGCCCCCAGCCAGCTGGCTTGTGGGAAGAACTGGCTTGGCAACAGAGGAGACCTGGACGGCTGGGGCCTCTGGTGCCACCTCCGAGCCAGAGTAGAAAGGAGGAAGTAGTTAGGAACAGAGAGAAAGGGAGGGGCTAGGGAGCCAGGGTAACAGAGCTTTAAACAAATCCTAACCTGAATAATAGGAATTCTCATTTCATTGAAGATTTGTCAGGGTCTGAGTCCTTAGACATTCTGCCCTGTGGCCTGGATATACCCTTCCCACTGGTGCTTAGTATGGTCCTTGGCATGTAGTAAGAGCTTAATATGCTTTTTGACTAACTGACCTCAACTCACACAATTCTAGGAAGACAGACCCTTTTTGCTTACATCTCATTTGTTTCATCTCATACAATCTATACTCTCTATAAATTGGAGTCTTCTGTCCCCAAAATACATTCTGCTCTTCTACCTCCATTCCTTTACACCCATGCTGCAACCAAGGCCAGTGATGTCCTTCCTTTATCTCTTTGTCTATTGCCTTCATCTCAGACAAAATTCTGAATTAACCTTGCCCTATCAATGTCCTCCCCTCATCTACTTTCTTCTATCATCCCTATCCCTTCCACATGGTTGTACAAGGAACTGGAAAGGTCCTAAAAACAAATTCACACTTAGGAGTTAAATATTGATCTCCACTACATAATGCCATTCTTCAGTTGCTCTGACCTAACTATAAAATATCTGCCTCCATTTAGGAGTTCTATTAAGAGTGAAGGAATTGACTCAAAGTCTATGGTGAAGGTGGTGGAACAAGCCAAACAAAAATCCTAGAGAATTCTATTCTTAGGGAACAGGAAGTGTTTATGGGTATATGTTAATATTACAGTGCTCACTCACCAAATCTGGAACAAACTTTCTAGTGATTCACCCTCTCCAGACTTTGGCCACTAAGAGCCCTTGAGGTTAGAACACACTAATCATAATCAGTTAGGTGATTGTCAACAAGTATTATTAAATGTTTACTCTGTGCTAAGTGCTGCAGATAAGAAAGAAAAAAACAAACAAACAAAAAAACAGATGCAGTGACCTTGGGGAGGGGGATCATTTATTTTGTATCTAACAATTAATTTACTGCTTGTCTCCCACTTTAGAATGTATGGTCCTTGAGGGCATCGGCTGGTGTTTTTGTTTTTGTTTTCTATCTCCAGCACTTAGTGATGCCTAGCCATCAACAGCTGTCTTGACTTTGTCTTGCCACTGGACTTTGATGAGGATGAGAGTGAGGCAGAAGACTGTGCAGTTCTGCCTCACTTAAATCCAATTCTCATGTAAGTCAAGACATCACCTTAGTGAGGTCATTGGTCTTTAAAAACTAAGGATGAACAATAACAACCAATAAATAAATAAGTGCTGAGCAGATGAAGATAATCTGAAAGGGAAAGGCACTGGGGGGAGGTGGGGAAGAGGAACTGAGAAAGACCTCCTGTAGAAGGTGAGATTTAATCAGAATATTGAAGGAATAAAAATAAGAGTTGGAGGTAAGGGAACAGAGCATTCATGCATGATGAACAACCAGTGCCAAGGTATGGATTTGGGGGTTAGTGTCTTGTGTAAGGAATTACAAGCAGGCCAGTGCGAGTGGATCAAATGGCAAGTGGAGGGAAGTAAAGGATAAAAACACTGGAAAGGTAGGCTGGGTCGAGTTTAGGAAGAGCTTTAAATGCCAAACAGAGGGTTTTATATATGATCCTGGTGGTAACAAAGAACCACTGCAGCTCAAGCAGGGACATGACAGGTCAGACTTATTCTTTTATAGAAATCACTTCAGCAGATGGGTGGAGGATAGACTGCAGTTGGGGAGAGACTTGAGACAGGGAGAACAATTAAAAGGTCCAGAGCCCTGAATGTGGACTTGTCCAGAGAAAATCATCAACTCTGTTCTCTAACCTAAAACGGCAGAGCAGGGGTTACCCAGAAGGGCCTGGATCCCAGACTCAGATTCTAGATTACTCAGCTAGGTCAGGAACCTTGGGTAGCTCAGAGCAGATCACTGGAAGAATGCGTCAAAAAAAAAATAATAAAGACTATTATGATTCTAGGAATGGATGCCAGACATAGAGCCCAAAGACAAAAATAATTTCAAATTACCTCCAAGAAAAGCCTCACAGAAAAACAGAGCTTACCCACGAGGTCAATTAGAATTTCTAGAAGAAATAAGAAAAGCTTTTTTAAAAAAAGTTTAAAATATTATACAAGAAATGAGAGTGATGGAGGAAAGAATCAGAAAAGAAATGAGAACTACAGAGGAGAAACTTGGAAAGAATTAAATAATTAATTAAAAGGTATAAAACCTTACTCACATAAGAGACTCTCCAAAAATTAGAAGGGGACAAAAGAGGAGTTAATGACTCCATGAAAAATAAGAAATATTAAAACAAAGTGAAAAATTGAAAGATTAGGGGAGGCTAGGTGGCACAGTGAGTAAGAGCCCTGGCCCGGGAGTTAGGATGACCGGGATTGGTCCCAGCCTTACAAAATGAGTACCCACACTTAAATAATGACTGGCCGTGTAACCTTGACCAAGTTATTTAACCCCAATTGCTTTAAAAAAAAAAAATTGAAAGATTAGAAGAGCTAAGGTCTTTTATATTAAAAATGGACCTAGGAAATAGATCAAGAAATAATTTAGGACTCATTGACCAAAAAACAAGTTTAGATAATGTATTTCAAGAAATCATAAAATAAAATGGGCCAAATCTCTGAGAATCAAAAAGTAAAATAAAAATAAAATACAGTGAATCATCTCATGAAAGAAATCCCAAAATGAAAAGATGATATCCAAAATCCAGAGCTTTCAAGTCAAAGAAAAAATACAAGTTGTCAGAGAGAAAGAATTCAAGTACTGAGAAACCATAATCAGCATCACACAAGGTTTAGCAGCTACCACTATAAAGGAATGGGGAGCCTTGAATACAATATTCCAAAAGGCAAAACATATAGGCTTAAAACCAACAATAATTTACCCAGCAAAACTGATTATAATCTTACACAGGGGAAAAAATGATGGACCTTTAATGAAATGAACTTCCAAGCATGCCTGATAGAGACTGGAGCAAAGTACAAACTCTGAAGTTGGATCATAGGGGTAAAGAAAAACATAAACCAGTGAGTAATCAGAAAAGACTTTATAAGGATGAACCAATTACATTCTAATGGGAATGGAGATAGGGTGGAAATGATATACAAGCATCTCCTAAAAACCATAACAGAAGGAAGCAAATAGGATGGAGGGTCTGGCAGTCATTTTTATTATGCTTTGATGTGCTTAAAAGAAGAAAAGGGAGGAAGGGAAAGGATAAACAAGGGGAGAAAAGGGAAGGAATGGGGAGTACTTAATCTCTCATATAACTCATATAACAAGTTATAGTCTATTTATAAACAAGGAAGGGGTGGTGGAATGAGTAAGTTGAACCTCAATTATATCTAAACTGGAGAAACAAGGGTGGAAAACACATACAAACACAAACATATAATTTGATGTAGAAATACATTTAACTCAACAGGGAAATAGAAAGAAATAGGGAGAAGGAAAGAACAAGAAAGACATAACAAAGGGAGGGATTATAAGCAAACCAAACTCTAAATTCAGAAGGGAAATTGTGAAGGGAGTTTAAAAGGAGGGGGAAAAATGGTGTGATTTGATCCAGATGAAAGGAAGAAAAAACACCTAGGGAGGGAAAGCTGTTTGCATCAAGTCCACAGCATTGATTGGTGCTGAACACAATCCTATTCCATGCCCCTCTTTTTCTATGTAAAGAGGGGAAGGAGAGCAAAAAAGAAAAAAGTAAAAGAGAACAGGATGGAGAGAAATACATAAGATTTAAAAGTTTTTGCATAAACAAATACAATATGACCAAGATTAGAAGGGAAATAGTTAAATGGATAAAAAAAATCTTAACAGGTTTCTCTGATAAAGGATTCATTTCTAACATATATAAGGAACTGATCAATAAATTGGAACTGATTCCAATTTATAAGAAGAGTGGGGGCAGCTAGATGGTGCAGTGAATGGAGCACCTCCTGAAGTCAGGAGGACCTGAGATCAAATCCAGCCTCAGACACTTGACACTTAACTAGCTGCGTGACCTTGGGCAAGTCACTTAACCCCAATTGCCTTGCCTTCCCCCACTCAGAAAAAAAAAAGAGCCATCCTCAATTAACCAATGGTCAAAGGTTATGAACATGCTTTATAAGGATGAATGAATTCCATTCTAATGGGAAGTCACTAAACTCTATCTCCTCTTGAACTCAGCATTACCTAGTAATACTAGGCTTCTAACCCAAAGAGAAAAAGTTCTTTGAGAACATTGAGGGAATTAAGGGGATTAGAATAGCCGGTCCTAGTGAGAGTGAACCATAATGATTCCATCTTGTGACTCAATTCTGGAGCGAGATCAGTTCCCTTTCTATTCAGTTATGGATCTAGTCCAATTTCTGTCCTGTGAGAAAACTTTATTCAATTGTGTGAACTGAGAGAAAACCTTATTGCCTTGTTTGGACCTAGCTGTGAAGCTGGAACCTGATGTTTAGAGACCCTTAACTAAGGACCTAGGTTATGCTGACCAGAAACCCAATCAGATCCAAAGACCAATGCACAATTATACATCTCAAGCAACCCATATGCCTTATCTGAAAATTGGCCCATGCTTATCGATCAGTTATTATTTCCATGTTCCTTTGCTTGTTCATAGACACTTGAAGGGAAATGTACACCTCTTTTTCTGATTTCAGAGAACTGCACCAATTCATTTTCCCTCTCCCAACTTAGAAAATCTCTCATTTTTCTTCCAACTAGAAATCAGATTACCTAATATTGTATTGTTTCCTTTTAGTTAATTGAACCTATTTGATTGTTTTTAATGTATAAAAGTCTGTCTCCTCCTCTATTCAGGGTCCAGGCCTAAGCTGAGGAGTTGAGGCCCCAGTCTGTTAGGCAATTGGCATGCATTGCATAATAAATCAATAAACTCAGAAGATTGGATCTTTGTTTCCTCAGTCGCCTTTCTCTTGCCATGATAACTACAAAAATGTTCACAACTGCTCTTTTTGTGGTGACAAAGAACTGGAAACTAAGGGGGTACCCAGGATGGTATTCCATGTGTACCCCTGTTACATCCCTATCCTGTTTTGCATTGTAGCTATTTATCTAAGTACTACCTTCAAGATTGTGACCTTCTGAAAAGGAGGGGCTTAAATCTTTTAAACATCTTTTTGTCTCCACCAGTGACTAGTACAATCCTCTGCATATATCGATTGCGTAATTTATAAATGGTTATTGAATTAAAATGAGTCCTTGGTTTTGAACAAGGCATATTTACATAAAAAGGCCAAAAGAACACAGAGGGAAAGCCAAACAATTAGCTGTTATTTTCACAGGAAGCACAGTTCAGTCACATGGACAAATCAGATGCTTCATGTAAAAGACCTTGATGTAAAGCTAGAAATTTCATTCCCTGCCTAAAACATGCACACACAACTGCTGGGAAAAAAAAATTAGATGAAAAGAAATCAGTAATCAACCTATGATGCCAAATGAAAAATTCAAAGTGAAATGTCCTAAGACATCCTTCAAGTCCAGGATTTTGTCTGAGACATGAACGCTATGAAGAAGAGTATTATTGCCTTCTGAGACAAAAGGCAATGTGATCCCAAATACTTCTAATTTCTCACATAACTACCTTTAGGAATCCAGAATATATCTAAAAATCTTCTTAAACATTTATTTCTTTGATCTTTATCATTCATGGTTAAGTGTTCCATCTTTGTGGCTGAGTTGTTTTAGTTATGGAAGACTCTCTGTGACTCCATTTGGAATTTTCTTGGCAAAGCTACTGGAGTGGTTTGCCATTTCTTTCTCCAGTTCGTTTTATTTTATTTTTGCTTTTTGGAGGGCAATTGGGGTTAAGTGACTTGCCCAAAGTCACATGGCTAGTAAGTGTGTCAAGTGTCTGAGGCCGGATTTGAACTCAGGTCCTCCTGACTCCAGGATTGGTACTCTATTCACTGCACCACCTAGCCACCCCAAAACCAGTCTTTTTGTTTGGTTGGTTTTTGGAGGGCAATTGGGGTTAAGTGACTTGCCCAAGGTCACACGGCTAGTTTTTTTGTGTTGTGTTTGAGGCTGGATTTGAACTCAAGTCCTCCTGACTCTAGGGCCAGTGCAGTTCATTTTAAAGTTGAGAAACTGGGCAAAGGGGGTAGTGACTTGCCCAGAATCACACAGCTAGTAAGTGTCTGAGGCTGAATTTGAATTCAAGTCCCCCTGTCTTTAGGCCAGCATGCTATCCACTGTGCTGCCTAGCTGCCCTGGTTCATCTTTACTCCTGTCTAAAAGAAGACTTCTTCCCATCTGTATGTATCTCCTTCAATAATAGTTTCCATACCACTTGCAAAGCAATGCATATACTTTATCTCATTTGATTGTGACCAAAGACCATTGAGACAAGTGCTACATGAATTTGGCCCAGAAATATTAGTGAGTTGCCCACTGTCAGATAATCACTAAACCTTAGAGGTGGGTTCAAACCCAAGTCTCTCCTTATACCTGGCCTAGTATTTACAATACCTCACTGCCTCTCAAGCTTTGACATGGTCCTCATCCCTAACACTGGTACATAGGATTTGGAAACCAACATTGGATTTACTCATTCCGTATTCCTTTCATCTACCCTTAGCCTGTCTTTCGAGAAGGAAACAATCTCTACCAGTAGTACACACAAAGATATTGATGATCATACTAAATAGTCAAACATCAATAAAAGAATGCAATGTGCTATGTTGGAAAATTCTGCTGATGCATTTTATGTTAATTAAAAAATAGAAACCAAGTTGGCGCATACAGACTAGAAAATGGCTGAATAAATTGTTATGTATGAATGTAATGGGATGTTATTGCACTATATGAGACAATGGATATGGAGAATTCAGAGTATGGAAGCATATACATTGAGACTTCTTTCTATTCTAGAAAACATTAAAAAAAATAATCTTTTTGCAGTCCGAAATCTTTGGCCTTATTTGGATCAAAGACTCAGTCAATTTTCAGTAATATAAGACTAAATAAAATTTAGGGCAAGATCCAGATTCCCCAAAACTAGAATGAGATAGAGTAAATGTCTCTTTGTGTTTAAACACAAGTAGCATCCCATAGTTTATCATGAATCAAATCAATCTTTTTGCTTACCTTAGGTTTGACTAAAAGAATAAAGTATAAGTTTAATGCAATTAAGAAAATTACTCCAAAAAAATTTTTTTGTCTGCCTTTGACTAGGTAGAGGTGAAGGAAGATACTTCTATCAGGAAGATAGTTTTCCAAGGGTGCTCCAACACTGACATTACTATTATTCTATTTAAGTAAATTTTAAAAAAGAATAAACAGATGTTGTACCTTATTTTCTTTTGCTGTGGAATTTTGTCTTTTGTTCTATACAAAATGCCAGAGGACATTAGGTCTGGGACAATTTCAAGTAGCAGAGGAAGCTTTGCCAGTATTCTGTTAAGCTAGAATAATGATCTGATAGCTTTTGGCTAAAAATGCAGAATATGAAGTCTGTCTTCCACAGGAAAAACATGGAGAGACTTGTATATGGCATACAGAAGGAAGAAAATAAAACCAGAGAAATTATATATACAATAACTACAATAATGTAATGAATATGACATTAAAAGCTGAAATCAGATTAAATGCATTTACAAATATTTGTTCCTGAAGACAAATGATGAAATATAGTTCCCTCCTCTTGGTATGGGCTTACAGATGTCAAAATTGCATCCTTTGACAGAAAAGGAAACCATGCCTGTCAGTTCAGCTTAACTGTTTTTCTTTGTTATAGGGAAGCTCGGTGGTGAAGTGGAGAGAATATCAGGCCTGGAGGCAAGAAGACTCCTCTTCCTTAGTTCAAATCCAGGCTCAGACTAGCTGTGTGACCCTAGGAAAATCACTTAACTCTGTTTGCCTCAATTTTCTCATCTATAAAATAAGAAGGAAATGACAAACCACTCCAATATCTTTGCCAAGAAAACCCCAAATGAGGTCACAAAGAGTTGGACTTGACTAAGACAACTAAACAACAACCACAACTTTTATTATAATAAAAGGGTATTGATGGAGAAGTCAAGATAGCAGACCTAGAAAATACATCTAATGGAGAAATCCAAGAAAAAGTCACAATGAGTCACTGAATTACCTGAAAGCCATGAGAAAAGAAGCCTAAACATATTATTTCAAGAACTCTTAAGAGAAAACTACCCAGATGTCTTAAGACCAGAGGACAAAGTGGAAATAAAGAATCCACTGGTCACCTCCTGAAAGAAACTCTATAATGAAACTTCCAGGAACATCACAGACAAATCCACTATATTTCTGCAAGCAGCCAGAAAGAATGAATTCCAGTACAGGGGAGCCAATTAGAATCACACACAATTTAGCAACTTCCATTATAAAGAGCAAAGAGCTAAAGATAGAATATTCCATAAAGCAAGGGATATGTGTGTATGTGTGTGTGTTTACAACTAAAAATAATTTACCCAACAAAACTGAATAGAATTCTGCAGGGGGGAAAATGAGTCTTTAGTGAAATAGAAGACTTCCAAGCATTTCTGATGACGAGAGCAGAACTGCACAGAAACTCTGAAGTTATGAGAAATATAAATAGGTAAACAACGGGCTAAACAAGGATAAACTGCTTATATTACACATGAGGAGATGATACATGTGTCCCCTCTAAATGCTGTGTAATCAGGGGTCATAGAAGGAATCTAAATAGATAAAAGGCCTAGAAGTAGTTATGTCTTGATTATTTCAAAAGGAGAGAGAAGGATGGGAAGAGGAATACACTTGATGGGGTAGGGTCAGAATGGGAAAGAAAATTATCTCACCTGGTGCTGTAGCGGCAAGCACCCCAATATCCCCAGGGTGACTGCCAACACAGGTTCTTAGATCTGCTTTTCAAAAGGAAAGCAACTCAAAATGGGTTAACAAGCTTACTTTAATCAAACACACATTACCTAGTTCAGGGGAAAAGGTCAGCACCCCAAAGTTCAGAGTTACAGAACTTACAGATCAAACAGACAGGCTTCCAAAGTGTCCCAACATTACATGCATCAATACCAAATCACAGTTACCAGAGAGGGAAGCATCAACATCTGGGTTTTCAAAGCCGGGGGGCTCTCAACAACGGCTTCCCAGAGTCTCATCTGGTCAAATCACACAACACTTCTCAAAGTGAGCCCCCAAAGCAAAGCCTCTCCTCAGGGTTTATATAGCCTTCTCCTGGCTCAGAGAATGTAACAACCTTCTGGACCCCCTGCCCAATCACAAAGTATCAAGGTGTGGGCTTTCCTGAAAAACAAGCCTCCCACCACAGGCTCCAGGAGCACTTAAGCTAGGGGCAGGGAAGATCTTTAAATTTGCATTCACATACAGAAGTTTATACAAACAAGAAGGAAGCAGTGGGGGGAGTGAATGGCACTTGAAACTCAATCTCATCTAAATTAGTCAAAGGAAGGAAGAATATACTTATACAGAATAGTATAGAAATGCTCAGTTGTTTCCATTGTGACCCCATTTGGAGTTTTCTTGGCAAAGGTACTGGAGTGGTTTGTCCTTTTCTTCTCCAGCTCACTTTATAGATGAGGAAACTAAGCAAACAGAGTTAAGTGACTTTCCCAGGGTCACCCAGCTACTAAGAGTCTGATGCCAAATTTGACTCAAGAAAATTGAGTCTTCCTGACTCCAGGCCTGGCACTCTGTGCACTATGGCGCCACCTACCTGTCAAAGTATGGAAACACATTTCATCCATTAGGGAAAGAGAGGTAGATTGAGAGAACAGTAAGAAAAACAAACTCCAATTAAAGATGTACAAAAATATTTCTAGATTTTTTTTGAGGAGACAAATAATTGGAATCTGAGGGTGTACCCATAAATTGTGGAATGGATGAACATATTATGAGATATAAATGTGATGGAATGCCATTGTGCTATAAATGATGAAATAGTTTCAAAGAAATTTAGAAAAACTTCTATGAACTGATGCAGAGTGCAGTAAACAGAACCAGAATAATTTATACAATAACAAAAATATTGTAGAGACAAACAACTTTGAAAGACTTAGGAACTCTGATCAGTGTAATAACCAATCATAACTCCAAAGGAGTTATTATGCTACCTACTACCTGATGGAGAATTGATGGGCTGAGTATAGAATGAAATAATATAGATATAGATATATACTACATATATAATACATAGTAATATCTTATGTATTAAAATTGTGTTTTAATAATAATAAAATGTATTAAAAATACTCTGAATACATTCTGTATATATGTATATACACATATATGTCTCTATGTCCATGTATGTGTGCATTCTTTTAGATATAACCAGTGAAGAGATTTATTTTGCTCTACTATACATGTTTGTAACAAGGATTTTATCTTTCTGTCTCAACTGGTAGTGGGGGAAAGGGGAGACTGGATTTTTGCTGACTGAAAAAAACATTAAAAAATGTTAGACAATTTTTGCACGTAATTAGATTAAAAATAAAATATTTTTTTAAAAAAACATAAGATAACTCTCCTGGAGGGGGCAAGAGAGGGGTACTGGCAGAAATTATGATGATATAAAAACAAAAGAGCAATAAAAAAGCTGCCTAAAAAATAAGAGAAGGGTATTTGTGTTTGGTCTAGGGGTGCTATAGTACATACATAAATGACTGCTGAGTAAAAAGCAAAAGGAATCAATAATTTTTAAAAATCCACTGCTAACTTTAAATCACTATCCATGGCTACATTTATAGAGCTTCTTCATAAACTCATTTTATGATATTCTTAGGCTCAAATTTTCTGTAAAAGTAGCATTCCAAATTACAAGACAAGTCAGACCAAAGGATAAAGTCTGACTTGGTCCTGCTGCATAAACCCTCAACTGAAGCCTGAGGTCACTTTAGTATCATAATCACAGGCCAGAACCTGAGGTAAGCTGTTTATCCCAAAACTTTTTATGTGGGGATTAAAAACTTGACTATAGTAATACAACAATCTTCCCCCTGAGGAAGATTCCTTTATCCTGTGACCCCACAAAGGTCTGGTTCTTTTCAGAAGCCATCAGTCTCCAATCAGAAGGGAGTGATTACCAGTGGGAAGGTAACAAGTGGGTAGAGAGGGGAAGGTAGGTTGGGGACATGGCCTCTTAGTTCCTAAGAATTTTTCTAGAAAACCTTAAAGAGCTGAAAATGATAAAATTGTGATTTCAGTGCTATAAGGTGGGGACAGGCCAGTTCTTTGCCCACATCTTGAAAGTTCAGCCCAGTGACCTGACATCACACGAATGTGCCTAGCCTGCTCAGGACCTCATTTGATCATGACCTAAATTGAACCCAGTTCCCAGAGAGCAAAGTCCAGCCCAGGTATGGAAGAAGATGCCTCACAGACTAGGGCTGGAAGGTGAAGGTGAGGTGGGGAAGAAGTGCCTAGGGCCAGGCATGTTTTCTAGCTCAGTGTGGTTTCCATCACTGGTGTTCCTTCCCACACTGTCCAAGATCAAAAACCACCACAGAAAATAGAGAAATAATTAAAAAGTCATTTTGCCTTTAATGAGCCAAAAAGACTATTGAATTAATTTTGGGAACAGTAGAAAAGGAATGAATGTGAGGTGGCATATCAGGAATGGGGGAGGGAATAACACACATGCTCTCTGTCCTCGTCATACAGAAAGCAGAAAAGCCCATAAAGAGAGCCTGACGGGGCCAAATCCTACTCTTATGGGCAGTCCTAGGGTCACCATGGGCTCTGGTCAGTCTCCAGCATGCCCCTCACCATGACCCCACAGGTGCCTCAAGTTCCAAGATGATAAGGCTGCCTCTTGTCAACTGCAGCTCTTGGGCAGGCGGTAGACACCCCCAGAGTAAATGAGCTGTTGGTCTCGAACTTTCTTCTGCAGAAAGCCCTGCAACTCTTGCAGATCTATCTCTGTCACCACTGGGCCCGTCATCACAAACATTTTAAGCATGCTGTGGATGCGCTCCAGAGATAAGCTCTCCAAGTTGGTCAGCATGGCCTGGATGTATGTCCAGAATAGCTACAGGACAGAGAAACCAAGAGGGTGAGTCAAGATGCACCCAACCGTCTTCTCCCCATTGCTAATCTGCCTACAGCTCAGCAGACTCACGACCACTCTTAAAGCCCACAGATGTGGAAGATGGGACACCAGCTAAGAGTCACAGTGATTCTGCTACCATCCAAACAAGTTCCTCCCATCTATGTCTCCATTTGGCAAACCAATAATAATGTCCCAGACCAATCTGATCAGAAGGAAGAGCTGAGGCTAGTTCCTCCTATACTCTAAGCTGGGTCCGCTGCTTCCCATGGCCTAGGACATCTCTGGGAAGCTCCAGGAGGTCTCCTTATGAAGTCCTCTGAGAATCAGTCAAGTGGAGGAATACCTGAGGTACACACAAGTGAGTGTTTCAAAGTTTCCATTTAAGCCCAGGCCAAGGATAAAGGAACAAGGAGAATTCATATTATGGACTCATAAAATGCTGAGCTGGAAAGCTTCTAGTCCAGCCTGCTCAGTTTAGAGAAACAAGGGCTCCAGGAGTGGAATCACCTTTGTTCTGCTGCTGCCCTCTCTCCTCTTGCCCTTAATCTTGGCTCCACTCTCTGAAGCCACCCGAATTGGGGTTCAGCTCCTGTCCCACCTCCCACATGACCCAGTCCCTTGGGAGGTTCTCTCTATATGTGCCTGGGGGAGCAGGGCTGGGACTGACCTGCAGCTCCTCTTCCTTTTGGTCAGCCTGCGATGCCATGGCCGAGTCTCCCTCCTCATCACTGTCGAGGAGCACCACTTTATCCACTCGGTCCCTGGGCTGCTCTTCCTCTATCACCGAGAAGGTGCCTGGGGGCTCCTCACGAAGAACCCCCTGCTGCAGCCACAGAGCCATCTTGCGCCGCAAAGAGGCCACTGGTACTTTTAGCACTTCACTCAACTCCTCCAGAGACCAGCTGCCTGGGGTTAAGGTAAGGCATGAGAGGGAGGACCATCAGTACTAGAATGGGCTTAGGGCCAAGAGGGACGATGGCCCCATTCCCCAGCATGATCTGACCAATATTGTACTGCCCACTTCAGGTCTGTCTCTGAGCCCAGGAGCAAGTGCTCCAGGAGAGAGAAGCGGGGTGTTCCATAATCAAGCCCTAATTCTGCCTTTAAGAGAATGTTTGTCAGCAAAGGCAGAAAGGCCTGAGCCCCAGTGATCACTCTTTCTTTGGAGAAGTCCCAAATATCCAATGGGAACCCAGGCACCCTTCCCCAGCAAAAGAGTCCTGCCAGTCCCAATGATTCCAGAAGCCAAACAGCAAGAGGAGGTGATGAAGAAAAGCTAGACTGGAGGCAAGTGTTCAATCCACACTCAAACCCTTTCTACCCTGTACCAATCAAGGACTACTCCAGGCCTAAGTCCCCAAAGCAGAGAGTGCTTAGAATACAGTAAGTGAGCATTAATGCTCTGCTCTGAGTAAGAGCTAATATTTGGTGTTTAGTGAGGAAATACACCCACAAAATGAGGCTGAGAAATGAGGATCAAAAGTCCCCAAGTGGGACTATTGGTCAGGCCAGATCAAAAGAACCATGAACTACTGTAGGTCACTGACCTACTCCCCTCACTCAGAATGCAGAGCAGCATCCTGCCAGGTAGGGAATGCATAAGGCAGGAGGAATCTTACTTTTGCTCTGGAAATGCAACAGGACAGCAGCATGTACCGGAGATACGGACAAGGAAAGGGTACGATCAGCCAGCTCCACATCCAGTGTCACCAGGCCCAGGTGATGTTTCCAGCTCAGGGTCCTCATAGCCTGAGTGGAGAAAGAAGAATCAGCAGAGGGTCCGTGAGCTCCCTGATTTGTTTAAAGAAGAGCCACGAACATGGTCCATCCATTTAGCAAATGGAGCAAGAGTGATTCAACAAAGTGGCCCTCGATACTTCTATCACCCTAATCAGTCCCCTCTCTATTTAGGCTAGAGTATTAGGTAAGAGAAGAGGAGGAAAGGGGTTGCCATGGCCCACAGGTCAAAGTTCTGCTCCTCTTCTACAAACCAACAATTTGCAGCTAAACCACCGGGAGCCCAAATATTAGAAGAAACTGAACAAACAGTGGCAAATGCTCAGAATGTTCTAAATCAGAGGCCAAATGAATGTTGAAAAAACCTCCAGGAACAGATGGCATCACAAAACTTCTGAAGGAACTCAAGGACAAAATTGGTGAATCACTGGCCAAAACATGTAACCTGCCATTATAAATGGCTAGTATGCCCAAGGACTGAAGTGCTGCTGAAATGATCCCCCTTAAACTCCAGAAGATCTGGAAACCAGAAACTGGGGACTCTGGTAGGATCTATAAAGGACAGACTCAACTGAACACTTAAGACAACACAGGCTATATAAAAGAAAAGGAAAGGAGTCCCACCTGACTCTTCCATTTTATAAGAGGATAAAAAAAACATTCAGGCAAGGAAAAAACAATGGATATAATTCAGTAAGCTTTGACAAGATACCGCACCAAATTGAAATTATGAGATTCATTAAAAATGTTTTCTAAAGCTACAAAGCATGAACATAGACTTGTTGGCTAAGTGCTAAATTATTATTACTATTAGAAGGCACTCCCCACTTTAAAGATTATCATAGGATCTAGAGCCAGAAGAGATCTAAGAGATCACCTTCTTCTAAGCCTTTCATTTGACAGATAATGAAACAACAGCTCATAGGTGAACCTGACAAAGCAGCAAAGCCTGAAGGTGAACAATATACAAAAGCAAAGGCAACTTCATTCAATGTGGAGCAAACACTGACTGTTACATCTGTGGTGAGACAAGCTGCAAATATAAACACTAAATTTACTATTAAAGATAGGACGCTAAACTGGATGGAACAGGACTGACTCTTGCTCAGGGGAAGTTTTCAGAGATTATAAGCATAAGATCTAGATGTTAATGAACAAAAGAGGGTTAACACACTCAAGGTGTAGTAAAATAATGGGAACAGAAAATGATTTGTAGACAGTGACAAAGTAAAATTAAGGACAGGAACTAGGAGAAATATGTCATTTTAATAGAAATCATAATCACAATAGCTTACCCACACTAAGTATTTAATTCAGATAGTTCTGGGTTAAATTTTTGTTTGGTAAATTATCAAACATTCAATTTATAATTATATTTTGTAAACCATGCCATGAAAATAGCATGAATTCATATGTTTTGAAAGTTCACCTATGGGAAACCAAACTTTAAAGCATGGTTCACATAACAGAACAGGAGTTAATAACTTAACTGGACAAGAGAGGAAGCAAGAAATACTGGGTGGAGGCTAGACTGTACTGAATGGGACTGACTTTGGGTGGCATTTCTTAGGCTCTAATTTACTCAGAGGTCCCCTGCAAGCCACCTAAGAGCCTCCTAGCAGCCAAACCACTCTCAGATTTCACTGCCATATTCTGGGGTCAGTGTTACCTTGCCACTAAAACAACCCCTTACTTAGAAAATAATGTTTATAAGTGAAGGCAAGAGGGAGCATTCCCCTCCCAGTTCCCTTACATGTCAGGGGGGCTGGTACCTTCAGCTTCTCATATCTCTTGGAATAGGCCTCCATTGCCTCTTTGATCTGTTCTGGGAGCTCCAGCTTCTCCTCCTTGAGGGTTGGCCAGAACTCACTGGATAGGATGACAGCAATGAGGCTGAATGGGGGTCGCTCTTCCTCAGGGAGCCTCTCTTCCTCATCACGGATGTTGGCATTGATTCGCCGAGAGTCTGCCATGTCCTGGAGTGAAGTAGAGGACAGAGGCCAGGTCATGTCTGGAGGGCCTGGGGTGGGTTCAGGAGTCAGGCTGCATCCAGAATTAGGGAGGGGAGATAATTAATAAAGATGGGGAAGGCATCTCCCAGGCTAGAGAAGCCCACTGAGTTTCCAAATAGGAAACAGAGATGCACTCTATACAACTTACAGAGAAAACTTCCTCCCAAAAGGGACACTAACCTTCAACATGACCTCACAGTAGTGCATTTGGGCCTCACCAAAACGGAGCTTCAGTAATTCCACATTACGAATTTCCCTGGAAACAGAAGGGTAGCTATATCAGTGTTGGGGAACAAAAACTTCCATGTGCTGGGGGCAGGGATATCTAAATTTGCCAGCCCACAAAGGGCATAGGATAAGGTTATGGCTTTCTCTCTTAGCATCAGAGAGACCTGAACAATCTAGTTACCCTTTGAGGAAGAAGTGAGAGGATGTAGTAAATCTCCAAACTGTCTGGAGGGAAACCTTAAGAGTTTTTGGGGTGGCTAGGTGGTGCAGTGAGTAGAGCGTCGGCCCTGGAGTCAGAAGGACCTGAGTTCAGATCCGGCCTCAGACACTTAACATACACACAAACAAAAACCTAGCTGTGTGACCTTGGGCAAGTTACTTAACCCCAATTGCCCTCCAAAAAAAAAAGTTTTTGGGGCTCTCCTGGCATTTTTCCTCCTTATCTCCACTCTCACCTCCTTCCCCCTCCCCCTCAACAAAAAGTGATTATAGGGTCATCTAATTCGGAGCTGTACGGTACCTTAGGAACCACCTACTCCAACTCCTTCATTTTAAAGTTGAAGGAATTGAAGCCTGGTAGGGTTAGGTAACTTGGCTAAATTAACAGCTAGTAAACTACTGTTAAGATGTGTACCAAGTCCTCTCACTCCAAACCAAGGGTTTTTTCTACTAAAAAAAAAAGCCTTGTAGATTTTTCCCTGAGACCTTGAGCCAACTGAAAAGCCATCAGGGAAGCTGTTCTGAGCCTAGGACAGCTGAGAAGGTCTGAAAGATCCCTGTGAAATATTCCCTAGACATCCTAAAAAGGCTGATAACTCTCTGCAACTGCCTATCTAAACAGCAAAAGAGATCAAAATCTCTGGGGACTCCAAGCTGCCTCACTGCCTAGGAATCCATGCAACAAATAGTCCAGCCATGCCAAGAGGCCAGATCCTCCATTAATGGCAATGAGTATCCTTACAAAAACTAGGCTGGACATCCTCTCACCCCCTCCCCTGGGCAGCTCTGAAAAAGCATGAAGGGATCCCTGCTCCAAGCTGAGTTGGGCCTCTTTCCTAACAGTGAATAAACTCTGTGACCCTCACCTCCTAATAAACAAAAGCTACAGAGTCTTCTACAGAGTTACCAGCCCTCTTGTCTAACAATCTGATCCAAGGGAAAATATTTATAGCATTTATAGTATTTATAGCAGCTCCTTTTGTAGTAGCAAAGAAATGGAAACAAAGAAGGTGTACATCAATTGGGAAATAGATGAATTCTAGTAATACTATAATAGGATGGAATATCACAATAAGAAATAATAAATATGAAGAATGCAGAAAAATTTAGGAGATTTGTATGAAATGATGGAGAGCTAAGTAAGCACAGTCAGAAGACCAATTCACAAGATGACTGTAATAATATAAAGGAAAATAACACCAAAACGCTTCAGACTCTCATCAGTGTAGTAACCAATCATGATTTCAAAAGACCAACAGTGAATCATGCCTCCTGCCTCTTGGCAGAGATGCAAAGGACTAGAGGTAGAGAATGAGGCACACATTTTCAGGCAGAGCCTAGATAGATATAGATATAGATATAGATGTAGATACAGATATAGATATAAATACAGATATAGACATAGACATAGATATAGATATATGTGTATTTATTCCTTTGTTTTGCTTAACCTATCTATTAATTACAAGGGCAGTTCAGATTGTCAGAAGGAACTGTCTGTGATATAAAGGAAAAGAGGATTAATAAAGCATTTAAAATATGTATATAAAAATTCTTTTCCTCCAGAGTTATCCCTAGGGACAGGTTACTGGAAAAGAGAAGGGAAGCTGTGCCTTTCTTTGACCAGTAATAGCTTCACTAAACATAGTAGACCTAGCCCTACAAATAAATGCAATCAGGAGAAATGGGTAGCATTGCTCACCTGCTAACCCCTTTCCTAGGCTCTGAGGGTCTCAGTCAGATCAGAAGGGGATCAGGTCTCTTCTTCAAAGATAATGTGCCTTGGGTACCAGAGTACTATGCAATGAAGACTCCTCTCCCATTAAGGGCCAGGAAACTGACTTACCTCTCAGCACTGTAATTGAACTGATGGAGAAGGCGATCGGCAAGGAGTGTACGGTATTCATTGATAAAGAGGTCTTTGCTGCCATAGATACTGACCAGCAGGCTGATGATGTCTGAGGAGCGTCGTTTCGAACTTGACTTCCCTGGAGACACAGGCAACAAAGACAGAACATTAGAAAGAAGCTTCTAGAACCACTTGCAGAGACAGAAATACGCTGCTGGCAGAAGAGGGACCCCAGAACACATAAGCCCACCCTGGCTTTCCCAAGACCTAAAGGAGTAAGGCTGTTATCCATTCCAGCACCAGATAATTCCCCTTGGGCTTGTCTTTAGGAGATAAACTTAGGGGGCTAAAAATCAGCCTCATTATACTAGACCAGTGGTCCCCAACCAGTTGATAAGGCTCTAACAATAGAACTTAAAGACTTACCTTACAGATTATCAAACTAGCTGTTGCTGCCATCACAGTCTCTTCCCCAGTTTGCCAGGGTTCCAAGTAGAGAGGAAAGTGTGGCTGTGGCAGCAAACCCTTGGTGACTCAAGGACTTTATTGCCAATACCACCTCCCTTTCAAGTCAAGGATTTTACCAGAACCCCTGACTCCAACCCCACCAGTGATCTTAGGAGCTTCTGGGTAAATGAAAGTAGCTAACTCCTCTTCAGAAAAAGGCTGGGGATCCCTGTCCTAGACACCATTCCTATCAAAGGGGTGGGAAAAGAGAAGGGTCAGTCTTGTAGGATGCTGGAGAAACTAGGATGAAGAAAACACTATGTCTGTGTGTGTAAGGAGGGGATGATGGGACAGGGGACTTGAAACGATCACAAAGAAAGTTCAGGGCCATATGCCCTCAGGGCTCCCCTGTTGGTAAAAAGCCACATAACTGAGTCACTCAGGCTATCTGCCAGAGAAGGCAGAAGGGATAACCCAAGAAGACTAAGATCAGGGCCAGAGAGAGAATGAGGGAAGGTAGGGGTGGAGAGACAGCTATTGGTGACTCATGGGAGACAACTGGGGTGAACTACAGTGGGAAATAGCACAAGCAAGGTGGGAAGTGAGAACTACATTTAATCTCAAAAGAATGCCTGATACACTGGAAGCCCAAACCTTGCCAGTTTTCCTGTGCCCAGAGCACAAGTGTGAGGTTTGTTTAGCTGCTCCTCTCAGGAAGGGAAAGGGCAGAAACCCAGAGGCAGGTATGCCAGAACAATATATGCCTCTCGTCTTTTAGAGGCAGAAGTAGGAGATATGAAATGAGAGGGGACAGGGCAGAGAACCTGACAATAAGGAAATGTGCAGCCCTTGCCTCGGAGGCTGAGTGTGCTTGAACAAGATGAGCTAGCTGCTGGTCTGGATTTCCACAGAGTTCCTAAAGCCAAGGCTTCCTTTCTGGCCCCCAGTACCACATATGTATCTATCCAATTCTACATATATAATAAACAGATGATAGGAAAGACCAGACAAGAAAGCCAGAGATAGGTTTCATATCTTCTATGAATTACATGGCAGCTGAATGCAACATTTACTTATCCTGGAAAATCACAAGTTCATACCTGACAAAGCTCACCAGCCAAGACCTGAGCATCCATAAAAAGAAAACCCTTCTCATCTCTTTCCTAGCTTCCCCAAAGAGGTCTACTAGGGGCTATTAGTGACGAAGCTTGTTCCCTTTTCCTTAAACCCAATTTTGCATGTCCCTCCACACTGTAGTTCATCCCCAACTGGCTCCCCAAGGTATCCCATAGCTACCTATCCCTTCCTGGGACAATGAAGCAGATATCACCCCACAAACTGAAACCTAGCTCCATGGTTCTCAACAAACAGAAGTAGGAGCAATGAAAAAACAGGGGCAATGAAAAAAACAGAACTAAGTCTACCTCTAAGTGTGTACAGGACCAGATCTTGGATGCTGCCCTTCCCACCAGCAAAAACCCCCAACAGCCCATGGCAGGCTAAGGAGCTACCCTAGAGGGAGCCATCTGACCTGGATCTGCATCCACTGGGTCTGGCACCCAGTCCTCCGGCTCACAGATGTCATCATCACTCTCCTGGCCATTCTCCAGCGTCACCGGGTCAGCCTTGGAGAGCTCGTGAGCCAAGTCCCCAGAACCCTCAGCATCACCAGTCAGCCCAGCTACAATCTGCCTCACAGTGTCTTCCCGTGTCCTGTCAGGGTGAGACCATGTGTGGTCATGACATGGAGCCAAACCATCAGCTCCCAGCACTGGAGATCCCTGCATGGTCACAGCCATTATAATGAATAGCCCTGTTCTAGTGCTATGAGAATTATGAGTGATATTCACACCCCTTTTTGCTACAGACAGAAACCATATTTTACTGGATGTAAATTTATAATGGAAAATAACTGACAGAAAACAGGGAGGCAAACAAAACGATGTCCTGGAAAGCATCAGTATAAAAAAAAGGGAAAAACAGTGGGAAAAGAAGTTTCTAAGTATACAGAAAGAGAACAACGGGTTTAAGAGGTGAAGAAGTTAACCAAGCAGATGGAGAACAAATTGAGGAGTAGACCTAGAGTGGACACTTATAAAAAGAGACCATCTGAGGGACTCCTGACCACTAGGAAGATCAAGAGTGGAGTTGGGGTAGCTATGTACAGGATGAACCTGAGCTCGGGGCCTGTTCCTTGGGCAGAAGGGATCTTGCTTCTTCATTACTCAGTCCAAAGGGGATAAAAGTATATTACTGTGGTTTTAACTGTGGGTTGGGAAAAAGTAGAACTAAGAAGAGAAACCAGACCTTCACAGGAAGGGAGAAGTAGAATCAGGCTTTAAAAGGGTTAGGTTGGGGAAATGGGCAGGAAATCCTTCTCTCTTAAGCAGCCCTCTATAGTGATTACACTGCACAACTGCAATATCCTATCTCCCCTAGGAAGTCTATCCTCAAAGGCCTCTCACAGGGAAGTGAAAGAGTCTCCTGCCCTCTGAACAGCTGTCTTGAACATGACATTGTTGATGACTCACTATGGAGGAGATGTATGAATGAATGACTGATTAATTATCAGTAAACAAATTAGACAAAACCAGTGAGATTGAGGGGGGTAATGAGCACCTAAAATTTTGTTACTTCCCCTCACCGTAGATATCGTCGTATAGGTTCACAAGCTACTTCCAAGATGACCATGGAAGAATCCAGCTCCCGAAGTGCTTTGATGGCTGAGATGTAGAGGGTGATGATATCCGATGTATTTACCCCTGAAATTGAAGAGAGCAGGAGAGCACAAGATGGAACACCCAAATGGGACTCAAGAAGCAAGCTCTCAGGAAGCTGAGCTGTGGGGGGTGCAAGTGGCCAGGGTATTCATACAAGCAAGGGACTGGAGAAACTTTGCCCCTTCCTCGAAGCATCTCTTTAAGCCCCTTATATTGTTCTTGATTCCTCAATGGACATTGTGGAAAAAGAACATTTAATATTCTCTTTCCCTTCTACTCCCAAGCTTAGCCTGATTCCTTCCCTGCTCTATTCTTCAAGTGAAATAAGACTAGGTATGCCCACTCTATCCAGGTTCCTGAACCACCTCCCTGCCACAAAGCTCTTCTGTGTAATACCAAAATAATATTACTGACTCCATTCTGCCTTAACTCACCATTTTGTGAAGTTAAATTTCAAAGTTACCTGAGTTTGGAGAAGTTATAAGATTAAGATTTCCCCTAACCCTGAACATCACCGGACTTAAAGAATGTCACATAATTACCCCTTTCCCTTCTCTCTTCCTGTTTCCTGATTGTTTCCCAATCCCCTCCAACCAATCCTCACCCTCACCTCATTGTCTCCAGATCTCCTCCAATAAGAAACAAGGTGTCTATACTTTTCATCCTGTTTTCCATTCCCTCCAAACTGTATGTTATCTGGGTAAAAACCAAAGTTCTGGGTTGTTGGCTACCAAGAGCCCTGACCCCAGTTTGTTTTGCAACCACATGTGCGTGCATTACTAAATAAATCACTTGTCTGGATGATAATCATTTTTATTATTTAACTGTAACATCTGATGATGAGGTATTTTCTTCTTAACTTTGCAAGGTATTAAGGGTTCCAAATCAGACTTGGTCTATTTAGATGCTATCATCCCTTCAAATGGAGAATAAAAGCCACCTCAGTGCCCCAGGGACCCATAAGAGCATAATATTCTTTAATTTGTTTCTCTTCTACACATGAGGACTATACTCAAATCCCATCATAAATCCAATTTCCACAAGCATGAAAACTCAGGCCTAAGAATATGAAAGAAATAACAATACAGAAAATGATGAAGATCAAAGTTTGGAGATGCTACAACAAACAAACCTAATTCCCCTACAAAATGGGACAGAAGCTAGGCAGTGAGGTCCAGAGAAACCATCTTTGATCAACAAGACCAACCTGGGTGAAGGAGGCGGGTTTCAAGAGCTGCTTTAAGGGAGCTGAGCAGTTGCTGTCTCTGATTGGTCCTTTCCAGACAGTATTTCAAATCTTCAATTGCTGGTTTAGACTCTGGAAAATCTATAAATTAAACAGAGAGTGCTCTAAAATCTTATCACTGTGAGTCCACACTAGTATATCAAAAATATCCTGCACCTATGCAGATACAATCCAAGTTATACATATACAAAATCAAAGAAAATCTAGATGTGAACATACAGGCACTATCCAAGCAATTCCTGATGCCCACACTTTTGTTCTCCTCTCTGAGGTCTCAAGATTAGAAATGAATCCACACAAAGGAAGTAATAGCCAGTTTTAATTTCTAACCCCACTCTCTACTTGAAGAGTTCAAACCCAAGAAAAACCTGGCTATCCAGAAGTACAGAAGGTAGGTCACACAGTGAATCTGGGTGTCTCATCTGGTAGGTGAGAAAGTAGAAATTAGGTGCATAAAGAAGTACTAATCCATACATTAGTCAGATCAGGAAACCCCTTAACCTGAGCCAGAGCAGGAGGAAAGGTGGAGGGGGTGGGGTTGGGGGGGACGGGTGAGAGAAAATAAGGTGACTATACAGTATAGTGTAGCCATGAGTCCAGTTGAGAACTGAGCAGCAAGAGACCTGTCATCATTTGACTGGGTGCCTAGGTAGAGAACCTCTTACAAACTAAGTCTGGAACCCTCTCTGTCCCAGAACCTCCCACATGTGGAGACATGACCTACTCCACCCTGCATCACCAAACCATCTGAAAAAACACTCAGGGGACAACTCTGACAGCAAGGGCTCTCCATTCTTGATCCCTCTCGGGAATGGAGTTTGGAGACCTCTTCACCTGAGGACCTACTGCCACTCTCACTACTGGGTGTCATCAAATGGTCTGTGACTATCAACACTTCAGTCCTCTATAACCATTAAGCATGCAAACACCAAGCTACTTACCCATGAACAGTTGGCACTAAATTTAAGTCTGCTTAGGCCCCTAGGGATCCAAACATCAGTTCTTTGCCAACTCAGCTGCCCCACCCAAATCAGCTTACTGACTCAACTTTCTCCTTCTTCAGTGTCTTGAAAGATATGTTACTGTAAAAACCTGGAAGGGCAGGAACCCTCAATAAAATGGTACTTCCCTCAAACTAAGGTTAGCAAACTCCTTCCTCCTCCTATTTCTCCTCCTCCTCTAATCTGTCATTAGAACTGCTGTCTAAAAAAGCAAAACCAAAAACAAACCCCTTTTACTCTGCAACCACTCATTGCCTTATCATCTCCATCCCATTTGGCCCTACTTTTCTACTGTGTCCTCTGGGGAGTTCATACTATTATTTAACAAGATTACTTTTGTCCTAGACTTCTTCCTTTTATCCTAGACCTCTTCCTTTCATAATCATCTCATCTTCTTGTATTCCCCAAAACCTCACACTCCTCCCTTCACAATCCTGACCAAAGAGCTGACTAGTTCAATTATATACCAAATCTACCCTTCAATGACTTGTCCTATTGCCCTTACAATTTGCCAAGCATCAACAACAAATCAAACACATCCTCTATCATCTCCACTCCTAGACTGGGGAACACTGCTGGAGGAAATCACACCACTGTACTGCATGATGCTGAACAGAAATCCTTTCATTCTTCCCTGCCATCACACTCCTTGCAGTAACTCTTCAATACTTGTCTTCTTTCCTCTAGCCCCCTATGTGATCCACAATTCCTTCATTCACCAGAAAGTCCTGATTCTAACTCCTACTGAAAAAAAAAAAAACATGGGTCATCCCTTCACTGAGTACTTCACTTCCTTTAAGATTCAATTCAAGAGGGAGTAGAAACAGCTCATCCAAGCCACTCTGCCCCCAGATTCCCCCCAAACTATGTAAAAGGGGACTCTGAACAACTTCTGGAGCCCCAGCACCCACAGAACGACACAGAGAAGCTAACCTCCCACTGAAGACAGCCCAGCAGCCCTGCAGGAAGGACCAGCGCAGCGGTCTGCGACCTGGCAGCTCGCAGCGTGCTGAGAAGCCGAGCCGAGCAGAGCGGAGCCCAGGTCCTCCTGAGCTGAGGTTTTAGCCCCAGGGTGGCAAGGCCAGCAGCCGACTGGAGGAACCCCAGAACACCAGCAGCTGTGGCGACTCCAGAATTATCAACAAAGATATGCCTAGGACAAAGTAAGAGGTTAGTGTCCTATGGACTTTGGGACCAGTATTTGGGGAATGCGTCGGCTTCCTCCCCTGGGGACTAGAAGCCTCTGAGGAGACATGCCATTTTGTAGTTTTCAGAGGCAGCTCCAGCTCCTGGCCTGCCAATAGTAGGGAGATCCAGTGATCAGTCTTGGAGGGTAATCGCTCTTGCTTTAACCTCCCTGGATCTGGATTATGATCTAGGGTGGAAGTCGTGGGTGGGTTTATAGCTTGCCAGAAACGGAAGTTGCCCCCCACACGTTTGGGACGAAAATTCCTCTATCTGGCCTTAAAGCCATAGTGTGGCAACAAGCCCAAAAGTCAAGTAATTAAGTGGCAACATGCCAAGGCAAAGGAAACAGAAAAATGCAACCCTAGACTCCTATTTTGGGGGCATAGAGCGGAAAAGGACTGTGAGGTCAGAAGTCCTGCTCCAAAAGCCCCAGGGGAAAACATGAGTGGGTTTGCAGGCCATAGAGGACCTTAAGAAGGACTTTAAAAATCAAATAAGAGAAGTGGAGGAAAAATTGGAAAGATAAATGAGAAGGATGCAGGAAAAGTATGAAATGAGGGTCAACAGCCTGACTGAGGAAAACAACACCTTAAAAAATAGACTAATCAAATGGCAAAGGAGGCCCAAAAGGGCAATGAGGAGAAGAATGCCTTAAAAAGTCGAATTTGCCAGATGGAAAAAGAATCTCAAAAGTTCGCTGAGGAGATTCATTCCTTCAGAGTTAGACTGGAGCAAATGGAAGCTAATGACTTTATGAGAAATCAAGATGCTGTTAAGCAGATCCAAACAAATGAAAGATTAGAAGGCAATGTGAAATATCTCATGGGAAAAACCACTGACCTGGAAAATAGATCCAGGAGAGACAATTTAAAAATTATTGGACTACCTGAAAGCCATGATCAAAGAAAGAACCTAGAAATCACCCTTCAAGAAATTCTCAAGGAAAATTGCCCTGATGTTTTAGATCCAGAGGGCAAAATAGAGGTTGAAAGAATCCACAGATCACCTCCTGAAAAAGATCCCAAAAAGAAAACTCCCAGGAATATTATAGCCAGGTTCCAGAATCCCCAGATCAAGGAGATACTACAAGCAGCCAGGAAGAAACAATTTCAATATTGTGGAAACACAATCAGAATAGCCCAGGACCTGGCAGCTTCTACACTGAGGGATCGAAGGGCATGGAATATGATATTCAGAGGGCAAAAGAGCTGGGAATGAACCCAAGGGTCACCTACCCAGCAAAACTGAGTATTTTGTTTCAGGGAAATATGGTCATTCAGTGGAATAGAGGACTTTCAAGCATTCTTGAGGAAAAAACCAGAGTTGAATAGAAAATTTGACATCCAGACACAAGAAGCAAGAGATGCCTGAGAAGGTAATCAGGGAAAAGAAATCAAAAGGAACTTATCAAAGTTGAACTATTTACATTCCTATATGGAAAAGCAATAACTGTGACTGATGATATCTTTCTCACTATGAAAATAATGGAAGAAGGGAGTGTGGTCATATGAATACATATGTGAATGTGTGTGTATATGGTTACAGTTATATATGGATAGAGGGCATAGGTTGAATTTGTTGGGAAGGGAGAATACTCAAGGGATGAAATTATGAGATGAGAGAGGAAAGTGGCAAGAGGAGATGGGGAGAGACAAGGTAGGGTAAACTATCTCATGTAGAAGAAGCAAGGGGAAGTGGTTGCAAGCGAGGGGGAGAATAGGAAAGCAAAAAAGGCAAAACCACATTCTCATTGAATTCGGTTCAGGGAGAGAATGACATACATACTAAATGGGATATCTCAACCTGCAGCAGAATAGGGGGAAGGGGGATGAGAGGAGGGATGATGGATGGGAGGGCATCCTTGGGGGGAGGGGAGGTTGGAAGTACCCACTATAGAAGGGGGACAGGATCATGTAGGGAATGGACCAGGTGGGGGGTGGGATGAGTGGGAGGGAATTATAAGCAGCCTTGTACAATATATCTACTATGATAATGTTTTGCATAGCTAGACATGTACAACATATACTGAATTACTTATCTCCCAAGAGGGAATGGGTGACAAGGGAGGAAGTAAATGGATCTGAAATTTGAGGTCCTAACATTAAATGTTTCAAATATATATAAATACTATTATTAATACTCTTTTGCTTGTAATAGGGAGATAAGATGTGCAGGCATTGGGATACAAAGATTCACCTTCCTCTAATGGAAAAGTCGAAGGGGGTATGGGAGAAGGTATGGGAGAGAGCAGATTGGAGGAAGCGATATCTTGTGGGACTGCTATTCTGGGAGGTTGGGTAGGGGAATAACAGGGGGAAAATGATTGTAACTCAAAAATCTGGCGGAAATGAATGATGTAAAACAGAAGTTAATAAAGCATTTGTTTAAAATAAAAAAAAAAATTAAAAAAAAAAGATTCAATTCAAGAGGGGGCGGCTAGGTGGGGCAGTGAGTAGAGTGCCGGCCCTGGAGTCAGAAGGACCTGAGTTCGGATCTGGCCTCAGACACTTAACACACACAAACAAAAAAACCTAGCCGTGTGACCTTGGGCAAGTTACTTAACCCCAAATGCCCTCCAAAAAAAAAGCAAAAAGAAAAAAGATTCAATTCAAGGTTCATGTTCTGCACAAAGCCTTTGCTGAATTCCCCCAACTGCTAGCAGCCTCTTTCCCAAACTACCCTGTACTTACCTACTTTGTATATAGTTGTGTTTACATTTATGCCGTACATAATTTAATTGGCAGCTAGGCTGGCACAGTGAATAGAAGACTAGACTTAGAGTCAGAAAGACCCGAGTTCAAATCTGGCCTTAGTTACTTGCTAGCTATGTAACCCTAAGCAAATCACCTCACCACTGTCTGTAAAATGAGGAAATAATAGCACCTACCTCTCAGGATTGTTCTGAGGATAAAATAAGGTATTTATGAAGTACTTTGCAAATCTTAAAGCATTAACCCTGCTAGCTATTATTATTATTATTACTTGCCAGGATGGTAGGGAACTTAGTTTGTGTCTGGCACAGTAACATAGTAAGCACTATAAAACCATTAGTTATGATCACATTAGTTAACGTTATTATTGTTGTTAAATATTTGCTCTTTTCCCCACTAGAATGCAAGGTCCTTGTGAGTAAGGATTGTTTCCTTCTTTGCACTTGAATCTCCAGCACCTCACACCACACCTGGCACACAGTACGTGCTCCAGTATTTACTGACTGAATGATTGACAGGATCCCTCTTCTTCACTCTACTCCTCTACACCTCAGAATCTCTCTACATCTTGCCTCATTCTCTCCTTTGCTCTAGTCTTTCATGTCAAGGCTAACACTACAACCACCCCCTTTTCCCCTTTCAGGTTCACCTGACCCACCTTTATCACCTGTCTCTTGATCCCATCTCCTCTGGGAGCTGGTCCTGTCAATCATCCTTTTTATCCTTTATTTTCAGTTTCTCCTTATTTGCTGGCTTGATGTTTAAGAACATGCCCAGGTCTCCCATATCTTTAAAAATCCTTCATTTGACTTTGCTGTCCCCTTAAGCAATCATGCTGTCTCTCTTCTCCCTTTCAGTGCCAAACTCCCAGTAATAGTCAATTTCTATTGGACTTCCATTGCCTCACCTCCTACTTATTTACTAATCTCTTATAACCTGGTTTCTGATGCCACCATTTGACTAAAATTATTTTCTCCAAGGTTACATGTGATTTTTTAATTACTAAATTTGCCCTTTAAAAAAAAACACTAAATTAAAATTTTTTTCAATGAATAAGTTTTCTTTTTTCTCCCTCCCACCTCCCCTTAACTGGAAAAAGAAAAAAATAAATAAAATCCTTGTGACAAATAATCATGGGCAAGCAAAATAAGTTCCTGAAAGGACAAGTCCAAAAATGCATGTCTCTTCCTTCGTGGGTCCTTACTAGGAGGTGGGTAGCATGCTTCATCATCAGTCTTCTGGAATTGTAGTTGGTCGCTACATTGCCTTCTTCCTATTCTCATCCCACCTGACACACTCGGCAACCTTTGACACTGTCAACCATTCCCTGCTCCTGAACACTTTCTCTTCCCTTGGTGACTCTGACAGCACCCTTCTCATTTTCCTCTTTCCTGACCACTCCTGTTTCTTTTTCTGGATCATCATTTATCTCCTACTCCTAATTATGGGAATCCTCTAAAAATGCAGACTCAGCACTTGTATCGTCCTGCCACAGACTGCCTCTCTTGGTGATCTCATTGGTTCCCATGGGAGCATCTCTATGCAGATGACTCCCAGATTTAAACATCCAGACCTAACTTGTCTTTGAAAACTCCAGCCCCAAAATGCCACAGAACTGCTGAGTATCACGCCCCTGCATATCCCCATGGCACAACATATCTAAACACATCTCAACATATCTAAAATAGAATCCATTATCTTCCTCATGCCATTTGTATCTCCTCCAAACTTTCCTATTTCTGTTGAGGTACCACCATCCTCTCAGTTACTCAGATTTGTAATCTCACACATTCCTGATCCTCCCTTACCCTCCACATGCCAAGTCTTGAGATTATACACCCCTACATGTTTTGAATATCACCCCCTTCTTTCCATTCACATGGCTTCTATGCTAGTTTGGGTTCTCATGACTTCCCAACTAGCCTTTTGTGAAAGCTTCTTAACTAGTCTCCCTATTTTCAGCCTCTTTTCTTCTCCAATGTATGTTTTACATATGTGTCAAATTAGCATCACTGAGACAGTGGTTTTGAATATATTCTCCTTCTATTAAAAAAGTTCTAGTAGCTCCCCATTACCTCTATGGTAAAACATAACTTCTAAGTCTGGCTTTTTTTTTTTTGAGGGCAGCGTTAAATGACTTGCCCAAGGTCACACGGCTAGTTTTTGTGTTAAGTGTCTGAAGCTGGATTTGAACTCAGGTCCTCCTGACTCCAGGGCCAGTGCTCTACTCACTGTGCCAGCTAGCTGCCCCCTCAGTCTGGCATTTAAAACCATCCATGGTCTGGCTCATCTTTACAGCCTGGGTTCTAGTACTGGCTATTACCTGACTGTAGCTCCCCTCTCCCTTCCTTCTGCATTATTACGTCTATCTCTCTGAGCCTGGAATTCTTTGCTGGCTGAACCTAGGAGATCTACTATTGTGTAATGATAATTTATTTTTATGTAACACTTTAAGATTGATGAAATGAATGCTTGTGTCACAAGATAAATATGACTTTCAGGGCTTATGAACCAAAGCCCTGACCAGAATAATAGCCCAGAATACAATTTCTTCTGCAGTTTTTTAGGGTTCTTTTGTTTGCTTTTGGAGGTTGTTCATCCCCCATTCCCCCACTCCCCCAAGCTTTATTCTAAGTTTCTATTCTCACTGGAAGACTCACAAACCTGGCTGACTGAGTCTAATACACATTTATGCTAGCTACTTTCAAGTAAGCTCTCAACCCATCCTCTCTCTCAGGCCTCCAATCAGTGAATCAGTTGCTACAGAAACCCTTTACATACACCCCTAGTTATGTATTTTCTTCTCCTTCAGCTTCGCATGCATTTGCTTTTATGTTTACACACTGTATCCCTCCAGTAGAATAAGCTCTATGAAGGCTGGGATTCATTCAGACTTTGTATCCCCAGCTTCTTGCACACTGTAGGCACATAATAAATATTTACTGAACTGAATCAGTGCTTACCACGGATGATGCTGAAGAGTTCCTCAATTCGCATACTGGCATAAATTCGATAAAAAAACCTTTGCACATGGCAGCGCCAGCGTCGAAGGGTACTGCTGGCCTCAGGGGCTGTAGGCCCTATAGGATTATCTTGCAGGAATACTTTGCTGAGCCAGCCAATTACCTTCTCTATCCACTGTAAAGAGAAAACAGAAAGAACCTTTTCCCAGGGGACTAGATTACACAAGGGAAGGCCTGGGCCCTGACAGTATCAGGGTGGAGAAAGGCTCCATACACTGCAGGGGAAAGGGGAAAATCTGGCCAGGGACAGCAAACTAAATTTCATCTAGCTGTAATGCTACTAGAAGCTGAGGCTTCTAAAATTCTTTGCTGGCTGAACCTAGGAGATCTACTATTGTGTAATGATAATTTATTTTTATGTAACACTTTAAGATTGATGAAATGAATGCTTGTGTCACAAGATAAATATGACTTTCAGGGCTTATGAACCAAAGCCCTGACCAGAATAATAGCCCAGAATACAATTTCTTCTGCAGTTTTTTTGGGTTCTTTTGTTTGCTTTTGGAGGTTGTTCGTCCCCTGTCCCCCCACTCCCCCAAGCTTTATTCTAAGTTTCTATTCTCACTGGAAGACTCACAAACCTGGCTGACTGAGTCTAATACACATTTATGCTAGCTACTTTCAAGTAGGCTCTCAACTCAGAAAGGCAATCTTACTGTTCCTCCATAATTGGTTCCCTATCACACTGACTACAGTTGCTGTTTCAGACTTTTTCTTTCTCTTCAAACCTCCCATGCCAGCCCCTATGCTCCCCCTTCCTGATGAAGATCTCCACTTACATTTTACTGGGGAAAAAAGCTCCATTTGCTGGGAGTCCCCTTTTATCCATCTCATATCTCTCTGACATCATCCTCTATTATTACTCCTTCATTCTAGTATCTGACAACGTGACCAACCATTTCAAAGGCTAACCCCTAAACATTTATCCATGACTCTATTACAGCTTGTCTTCTCCATCAGACTGCCTCCATCACCATCCCCACTCTCTAATCTCCAGTCTCTCCTTATCAGTGCCCTTCTTGCTGCCTATAACCCCAAACCTCCCCCATCTTTTGGGGAAAAAAAAACCACATCCTTTTTTAAAATACAGTAAAGAGAACAGAATGAGGGCCAGAAAGAATAGACAAGGAGGAAAGCTTTGAAAACTAAAGCTAAATACTGAATTTATTATATACTTAAAAAGAAAAACAAGTGATACCTAATATACATCTGCAGTTTCTATTCTACTATGCATGGGGAAATG
Organism: Gymnobelideus leadbeateri; assembly: GCA_011680675.1. Classification (NCBI taxonomy): domain Eukaryota; kingdom Metazoa; phylum Chordata; class Mammalia; order Diprotodontia; family Petauridae; genus Gymnobelideus; species Gymnobelideus leadbeateri. The sequence goes on from WOXC01008965.1 coordinate 57,714, forward strand.
TCCATTTTTATTTGGTATTTGTTAAATTCAGAAGAAAAATAAATTTAAAATAAAAAGTCTTCATTTGATCCTACCAAGCTTGCCAGCTATTGTTCTATATTGTTCTATATTGTTCTATGTCTTTCCCTTCTCAGCTAAACTCCTTGAAATAATCATCTAGAATCAGGAATCTGCCCCCTCTGATGCTCTAAATCCTCTGGAATCTGGCTTCAAACCTCAGCATTCAACTGAAACTTCTCTCCAAGATTACCGATATCTCTGAATTGTCAAATAGAAAGGACTTTTCTCAGTCCTCATTCTTCGTCACCTCTCTTCAGCATCTGATAATGTTGACCTGGATGTTCTCTCCTCTCTGCTCTCTTCTGGTTTACCTCCCATCTGACCATTCCTCCTTCATCCATATCATGCCCACTAGATGTAGGTATTCTACAAGGCTCTAAAAATATAATCATCTTCTTTGTTATCTCTATACTCTCACTTGATGAACTCATCAGCTACCCATGGGTTCAATTATCTATGCAAATAATTCCAGGATCTATTGTGTAGTCCTAGTTTCTTTCGTGGTTATGCATCACAAACTGCCTGTTAAGACAGTTCAATCTGGATGTCCCCCAGACATTTCAAATTCAACCTATCCAAAACAGAACTCTTTAAATTCTCTCTCATACCTTCTCTCTTCTGAATTTCCCTATCCTATCAAGGGCAACACTGTCCTTCTAGGCATTAACATTCAAAGCCTCAGAAGCAGCATTGCCTAGTTCTCTCTACTTCATCCTACACATCCAATTAGTTCACAAATCTTGTCATTTCTTTTTCTGCTTTACCTCTTAAATATGTTTCCTTTCCATTCAAACAGTCATACTTTGGTACATATCTTCATCACCTTTCTCACCTGGACTCCTGCAAAACCTTCTAATTTGTCTTCCTGACTCCCTCCCTATTTTTTTTTTCTTTTTGGAGGGCAATTGGGGTTAAGTAACTTGCCCAAAGTCACACGGCTAGGTTTTTGTTTGTGTGTGTTAAGTGTCTGGGGCCAGATCCGAACTCAGGTCCTTCTGACTCCAGGGCCAGCACTCTAACTCACTGTGCCACCTAGCTGCCCCACTCCCTCCCTATTCTATCCAATTTATCCTCTATGGCTACCATAGTCATTTTCTCAAAGTACAGATCTGACCATGTCTGTCTTTGGCATGCACACACGCACACACACTCCATTCAATAATCTTCTTTGACTTAGAATTCCTGGCTTCCTCTAAAAACTCAGCTAAAGTGACATGTCCAGGAGATCTTTCCAGGTCCCCTTAGCTGCTAAGGTCACCCCCTCTAATATTAAATTCCATGTACTCTATATTTATCTTGTATTTTAATAAATACTCTGTATTTATCTGTATTCCTTCTGGTGACTATATCCAATTTATCTGATATGTGGCTTCTTTGTACAGTTGTTTGCATGTTGTTTCTCCCATTAGATTGTGAATTCCTTGAGGGAAAGAACTATTTTGGTCTTTTTTTGCATCCCCCCTTGCTTAGCATATTGCCTAGAACATAGTAGGTGCTTAATAAATACTTGCTAAAATAGAATAGTCTAAGACAATTCCAATTCATGATGGAAAATGCTATCCACATCCAGAGAAAGAACTATGAAGTCTGAATGTAGATCAAAGCAGACTATTTACTCTTCTTTTGGATTTTTTGTTTTGCTTTTTCTTTCTCATGGTTTTTCTCTTTTGTTCTGATTCTTTCACAATATGACTAATGTGGAAATATGTTTAATATGATTGTACATGTATAGCCTATATCAGATGGTATACCATCTTGGGGAGGGCTGACGAGAGAGGTGACATTTAGAACTCGAAATCTCATGAGAGTGAATATTGAAAACTAAAAATAAATTATTTAATAAAATGTTTGCTTTTTTACTTGACTTACATATGATGTCCCAACCTCAATAGAATGTAAGATCCTTGACAGCAGGGATTGTTTTTGCTTTTTCTTTGTATTTCCAGTGCTTTAGCACAATCCCTGACATAATAAATGATTAATAATAATTGATTGATACTCTAGCTCTGACAGCACCTGAGACAGTGACTTTAATGCATTAGATGCATTAAAAAGTATGTATAGACACACACTTGCATGTACTTATTACATACCTATAAATGAAATGAGGTCATAACATCACCACTGACTTGCTAACATGTATCAAAATGTAAACCTCCAAATGAGTATAGTCCTTCAGGGAAGGGTGATTATTTCAGGGATGTTGCCATTGCTCAAAGAATTTCTGGAAATACTCTTTTCAAACTCTCTTCTCAAAGATTTGGCACATTCTTTTGACTATCCTCAAAGAAGGAAAATCTTTATCCTTTGAGAACAGATTGGTTTTTAGAGACATCAAAAAGTCACAGAAAGACTTCTGTGGTGAAAGCAGTGGGGGATCATACGAGGTAATGCAATCTTGAATTAAAAATTGTTACTACAAAGTAATAACTTCCTCAGTTGGATTTATAACACTTACTAATTACATACTTTGTGTAGCATACTGCATTAGGAACCAACAAAGATACAAAGTTTACATCAAACACAGACTAAATAAAAATTGCTGAACACTGTTTTAGACTCCTTAGATAATTGCTGTCCAGTCGTTTCAGTCATGTCCAACTCTTCATGACTCCATTTGAGGTTTTCTTGGCAAAGACACTGGAGTGGTTTGCCATCTCCTTCTCCAGCTCATTTTACAGATGAGGAAACTGAGGCAGGCAGGGTTAAGTGACTTGCCCAGGGTCATAGAGCTAGTAGGTGTCTGAGGCAAGAGTTGAACTCTGGTCTTTCTGCCTTTGGGTCTTCTATCCACTGAATCACCTAGACATTCCCTTTAGGTAGTAAAAGGTGGTTTTTGTCTCCTGGGGACTAGGGTAAGCACTTCTTTTCTTTCTCTTCAAGCCCAAGCTGTGTAACAACGAAGGTAGGTCAGGCCAAGATCTCTAGTCCACAGTGTATACCTCATTCACAAAAAGAGGCTCGATCACACTTTGGCCAAATCACTTAACAGCTCTGAGACTCAATTTCCTCATCAGTAAAATGAAAAGGTTGGATTTGACTATCTCTAGAGTACCTTTCAGCTCTAAAACTTATTAAATGATTTCTTCTTTTTTGGCAAAAGTGAGGAAACAGACCCAGACTCAGAAACTAGATCCCAAATAGTGACATGGGACAAGTGAGCATTCAGAATCTATTTGCAGAACTGTTGACAGAGAAACTTCCCCTATCTGGGACACAGGGCTGTTCTGTTTTTGAGTAACCGTAATGAAAACTGGAAAAAATTCACTCATGTCCAGATCTGAGGCAGCAGAAGGAGCAAGAAAGGGACAAAGTTTCTTCTTCCTTTCTATGCATAGGAGGCACTAAAAACCAAGGTTGGAATACTTGAGGTTAAAAACAAAGTAGCAATATTATGGGTTATCTGCATATGGATAATCCATTTTTGTCTCCTCCCAGTAAATATATTTCTTCTTACACTCAGGTCAAGTCACCTAATGAAATTAGCATTTAGTCTAAGAAAATAATAACTAATACAGGCTGGTTTAATATAAACTTTTTTTAAAAAGTCATTTCCTAGTTTTTAAAGTATAAGGGCTTATTGGAAAGTCAGGGGTGGGTCACGTTTCAAGTATTCTGCAACACAAATTTTCCTCCTCCTTACTTAGATCTTAAATGACCAATTGCCTAGCAGACACAGCACATCTCAGACTCAACATGTCAAAACAGAACTCATTACCTTTTCCTCTAAGTCTCCTCTCTTCTCAAGTTCTGTATTACTGTCCTGGGCACTACTATTCTCCTACTCACCAAGGCTCACAATCTCACTATCATCTAGAACTCCTCACTCTCAGCTAATACATCTAATCCATTGCTAATCCATTGCTAAATCTTGTCACTTATGCCTTCTCCTCACTCTCCATCAATATACCTAATCCATTGCCAAATCTTATATCTACCTTCACAACATATCTCTTCTCTCTATTCAGACCACCCTACTGCAGGCTCACAACCTCATACCTAGACTATTGCAACAGCTTTCTAGCTGGTCTCCCAAACCTGTCCTTAATCTATCTCATCCATCCTCAACTCAGCTGCCAAAGCAATTTTCCTAAAGTGCAGATTTGACCCTGTCATTTCTCCATCTCCCACTCAATACACTCCCAGTAGCTCCCTATAACCTTAAAAAATTCTCTCTTTGGCCTTTAAGGCCCTTTATATCCTGGTACCTTCCTACCAATCCAGTCTTAATTACTATTTACTCTCCTCTACATATTCTATGCTACATTAATATCAGCCTCCTAGCTGTTTCTCAAACATAACACTCCATCTACCAACCCCATGACTTTTCATTGGATGTTCCTCATGCCTGAAAAGTTTCCCTCCTCCTCACTGCCTTGTGGTCTTCTGGAGGATTCAGCTCACATCCAAATCTTCTTCTGACTCCTAGTGCCTTCCCTTTGAAATTCCCTCCCATTTACACTATATATGTACATTGCACATGCATAAGTGTTCACATGTGAGCTCCTCCTCAAAGGCAGAAATTATGCTTCTTCATTCTTCATATCCTCGATACTTAACACAGTGCTTAGCACATAGTAAGTACTTTATAAATGTTTAAGTGACTAAATGATTAACATCACCAGACTCACGAATTCAAGCCTGGGCAAGAATCATTAAGAAACAGCAACAACAACAAAAACCCACCTAAACCTGTTCAACTACAGGGTAAATAAAAAGGTTATCTGTATATTCTTACTACTCTAAGTTTAGATTCTGGTCCATTTTTTAACTAACTCTCTCCTACTTGTTAAAACCATGCTCCCTAAAGCAAGAGGCAAGAATACAAAGTCACAAAGAGAGCTTACCTCCTGAAATTCATTCAGAAAAGACCTTTCATATTCTCCCCGACATCGACGTTCCATCCTTTCCTCAATCATTCGATGGAGGATGGTTGTAACAGCATCAGCACTGACTCTCTCCAGCAAGTTTAGCCTATGCCTGAAGGGAAGTCAATGTTCAAAAATCTTATCCCAAGCCAGGTGAAAGAACAGCTGAAGCAAGAATGCAAGGAAGGAGATTCAGAAGGTACAAAGTGTGAGACTGCAAATGAGGAGTTATGTTCCTCAAATAGGACCTGAACCTAAATCCAGACAGATTAAGTGGCCAGCCTCTATACGCTCTAAGAGTTTTCTCCCCATCCCAAAATATTTAAGTCACCCTCACCCTCCAATAAAAAATTTATACTATTATATATACCACTTCAGTTTATAGCACATTACTTATAGAAAGGTCACTGTTAAAATAAATGTTAGATCTGGAAAAGTAACAGAACAAAGGTCCCATAGTTCATCAGTACCCCCAAAGAATAGGACTCTGAGAGCATCAGATGAAGAACAGATTAAATTTTGTTGAAGGGGAGATCCTAGGGGCAAAGTCCAAGAAGAACACTGGAGTGGCAGTCCCGAGGCAATTAGTAGGTCAGAGATTGCTAAAAGCAGGGAGAGAGGCACAGAAGAGGTAGTCTACTTCTGCTGAGGGATTGGCCCTCATGGACAAGAAAGGATCAGAAACTGCTGAGAATATAGAATTTCTTAGCTCTGACTGGTAAAGTAGCACAGGTCTGACCAGCAGGTGTCCACACAGATCAGTCAACAAACAAGGAAGCATGGCTTCAATGGATGCAAAGATATTTCTGTATAAGACAATTATCCCACTTGCTCTTTCTTGCCACTGAAAAAAATTTGTAAAAATTCTGCCTGGGTAAAAGACATTACTGTGATAGCTTAAAAATGATTAACTTTTGTGATGTAGATCTAAACTGCAATAACAAGTACATCCTTAAAAACAATTAACCACATACCTTGTATGTGTGTGTATCTTGCCCTTCCTACCACCCTTGTGTGGCCCAAAAGGGGGTCCTTCAGAGAATCATACTTAAAAGATTCATTTTGGGCATAACTGGTATCACCTAAGTAAAAATTTGTAGCCCAAAAAGCTTTTAAGTTCACCTGAGGGCACATTTATCTAAAGAAATTTTCAATATACAAAATTCCAGTACAAAAGTACTGGGATAACCACTTGGATTTCATAAAAATAAAATCTAATCCATGAAAATCAATGAGAACCCCAAAGGTCAAACCAGAAATCTTGGTTATTTTAGCAAAACATCACTAACATATTGTTGAAGAGCAAAATTCTTTCCCCCAAACTCTTTGATGGCCCTTAAATACTTCTAGAGAATGCTGGTAATTTTGTACATGAAAATAAAAAGTCATGAACTAATCATCTGCTCCAGAATGTAAAACAAGGAACCTCAAGGGTCATAAATCTAACCCCTGACCATAATATGAATCGTATCTATAGTGTCATTAATAAGCAGTCATCATTCATTCACTTGAGGCTATCCAATGACAGGGAACACAAGACTAACCCCTTTTCTGACTTATTCTCCACTGAGTATAACTAAAGTCCAGGAACAGGTGAAGAGATGAAAATATGATAATATAATCAATGCCTAAAAGTGTGAATTCATTATTCCAACAAATAAATTCTATTTTCACCTATTGATATAGCACCTCTCACTCTCTGACATTTCCTGCAATTACAACTGACTGAAATAGGATATTAAGATGTCCTAAGATTTTCTTCCACTACACCGAAGTAACAGGTTTTCTTTGCTCCAGCTACGTTAAGCCCTGCCTGATTCCAAGGAAAGTGACTAGGCTAGGGGATAATTTTTATAGGATAATAAAATTTGGAGCTAGATGGGACCTGAGAGATGATTAAACTTGATTCCTTTATTTTACAGAGGAGATCCCTTAAGCCAAAAAAAAAAAAAAGCAGAGGGATTTGCCTAAGGCCACACAAGCTACAAATAGCAGTCACTTACAGTATCTCACTAAGCTGCTGAAATTGTTCCAGAGCCACTGAGCACCAGCACAGCTCCTTAGTACTGTTGCAGCCAGCACAATCCTGGTCCTCTGGAGACCCACTCTCTTCCAGGTCACCTTGGTCCAGCTCTGGTTCACTCATGCCACTTTCACTCATCCCTTCATCCCCTTTCTTCTTCTTCTGCTGGTGCATGTAGATTTTAAAGGTACGCCCATAGAACTGTTGGATCATCTCCTGAAAGGTCTTTGTGGTGGAGAAGAACAAGATAGCTCTAAACATAGTATAGACTTTTTCCCGAAGACCCTGAGAGCCAGTCCCCAGCAACAAGCCCATTTGCGTCCATTTCTCCAGTAAATCCAAGCTGTTGAGATAGGGGTCTAGTCGACACTTCAGCAAGCCAAAGGCTTCCAGAAGGAGTAGGATGCACTGGGGCTCTTCAGCAGTGTTCTCGTACTGAGCAATGGCATTCCAAAACTCAGGGGCGATGTTGGACTGCAGGTCGGTCTGAAGCACTTCTGTGAACCATTCCTCCAGGATTGAGTGCAGCTCATAGCATTTCAGCACCTCCACAGCAGCCTGAAGTTCCTCTTCTTTCAAGCTCACTGCTCCACTTGGCCTGGAAGCTGCCTGGAGAGCACAGAACTCATAAGAACAGAACCAAGAGGGGCCAGAAACAAATATATGCCTCCTTCAGCATCTCTAAAACAAGGAGGGAAGAAGCTCTAAAGGTCAGCCAGGGGAGGGGTTAGATTGATGAGAGTCAGGACATGAGCACAGAGAAAAATAAGGGGTAGAGCCTGAGAGGCCAGTTGGAGTCTTAGGGGCATGAGAGCTGAGAAGAGGGATGGGGCTGGGAGTGGGGATGAAGGGCAGGAGGGGCAGAGAAGAGGAGGGAGAAAAGGGGAGGAGGCTGAGCGGGGTCGGGGCGCGGCTGAAGGAAGAGATGGGGTCGAGGGTTGGGACGCGGTCGAGAGGAGGTGGAGATGGGTCCGGGTGGACAAGCCCACCCGCCGAGGGGTGGCCCTCACCAGACCCAGCGCTGCGGGTGGCACCAGCCCGGTGCTCACGGTACTCCAGGCCACTGACAGCTCCGCCCCTGGGGCCCCGCAGGCTGCACCCTCTACCATGGCTGTCACCGTCGCCATTTGCGCTGTCAGGCCTGCACCCAGCTCCAGCTCCAGCTCCAGCTCCGGCTCCGGCTCCGGCTCCGGCTCCGGCTCCGGCTCCGGCTCCAGCTCCAGCTCAGGGCCCAGCTGCTGCTTCCCGCTCCACTGCAGCAGCGGCTAGTATCTCAGCCCCGGCGCGCTTCGTGGTGGCGTCAGACGCGACGCAGTGACGCCCTAAGCCGACGCGGCGCGGTTTGATGAGCTCACATCCCCTTCGGCGCGCAATGGGGCGGGAGGGCGGTGTCTGAGCCGGCGCGGTGATGCGGTAGCGGCGGTTGGAGCCTGAGGAGGAGGCGGCCGGCGGCGGGAGCCTGGGGAGGATGAGCCAGCAGGGAGCGGCGCTTCAGAACTACAACAACGAGCTGGTCAAGTGTGAGGGCGGCAGGCGGCGGCGGAGCCCCGACCCCAAGCTATCCTGGACCCCCGATCCCCACCTGCCCCTCCTCTCCCCAATGCCCTGCCTCGCGTCCCAGGCCCTGCCCCCGCCCCCTGCCCGGGCCCCCACCAGCCTCTCTCCCCTCCCCCAGGCATCGAAGAGCTGTGCCAGAAGAGGGAGGAGCTGTGCCGGCAAATCCAGCAGGAGGAGGATGAGAAGCAGAGGCTCCAGGGCGAAGTGCGGCAGCTGACGGAGAAGCTGGCCCGGGTCAACGAGAACCTGGCCCGGAAGATCGCCTCCCGAAACGAGTTTGACCGCACCATTGCTGAGACCGAGGCTGCTTACCTCAAGGTGGGCCTAACCCCCCCTCCCCCGCGGGGCAGGTGGACCTACCCTCCGGAGCCGTGCCCTTCCCCCCTCCCCAGGAGATATTAGGCCATTCTCTAAATCCATCTCTTTGTGTTAAACTCCCCAGGGTTGGGAGAAGATAGGTCTAGCCTTGCAGACAATGGCCGATTTGTTCCAGAGAGCCGACGGAAGGAAGGCTGGACTTGAAGTCCTGAAGTCATGGATTCCAATCCTGCCTCAGATATTTAACTAGTTGTGGGACCCTGAGCAAGAGTCACTTAACCTTTCCAAGGTTCAGTGTCCTTATCAGTAAAATGGGAGCCCTGGACTTCCAGAGCAGTGAATCTGTTGAGAGTGCCCACAAGAGGTCTGAATTTTCCATTTTTTTTTAAAAAGGTAGAGTTGTCAGACATCTGCCACCCCAAATGAAGGGCTCCCCAGGAGCAGGGTCTTTCCCTTTCCCTCTCCTTCCACACCTTTATTCTTCTGTTGCTGCCCTCCTAGTAAGCCCATACTGTGTGCACTTGGTGCTATGCTTGCTAGTCACTAGAGATACTAAGTATGATGGAACACCAGGTGTGATGGAAAGAGAATTGCATTTAAAGGCAGGGTACATGGTTCAACATCCTACTTCTGCTACTTGCTACCTGTGGGACCTTGAACATGTCCCTTTATTTCCCTTGGTCTCAGTTACCTTATCTGTAAAATGAGGGAGTTGGACTAGATAATCTCTTTACAACTCAAATTATGACCCTACAAATATAAAAGTGGCACAGTTCAGGCCCTTGATTTATTTGATGATGAAAGAGCATATTATATGTAGAGAGTACAATAAAAGGTAAGTAGTGAGGGACCCACCCCTTAGAGATGGTACACCCCTTAGTACCTAAAAGGACACCTTTCCAAAATTAGCAAGCATAAACCCTTCCATTTTTTCTGGTCACAGATTCTGGAAAGTTCTCAGACGCTGCTCAATGTCCTGAAACGAGAAGCAGGGAATCTAAGCAAGGCCTCAGCTCAGGACCAGAAGACTACTATGGGCAAGGACAGCTGAACTGGGACCATGGGCCAGACCCTGGGGCTTGCTTATCACTCCCTTTTGTAGGCCTACAGGTGACTTCCTTGAGAGGGAATCTGTTAATAAAGTATCTTTGTTTTTCATAGCTGTGGCACTTCCCTTCTCTTGCCATTTCAGGCATGTGAGAAGAACTTAGCTCCCCAGTACTTCATGGGTATTCACTGTTCTCTGGGTGTTTCATCTAACATGTCCTAAAGAAAAGGGGTAATAACAACAGCCCAGCCACTTGGGGTAGGGGTGAGTAATTCTCTGCATATTTCATTGCCGTTCAGGCAGAAGGAAACTTGGGGGAGAGGGAAACATGGAAAGGACTAGAGGCAGTTTTGCCTGAGAGTTGTCACTGCTGTCCTGGATCAGCCTTCAGGATATTTATTACCAGGCCATGTGCTTCCTTCATAGCAGGTGGCCAAGCAAAGCCAGTAACGGTGGGGTTGAGTGGCCAAAAACCCTAATTAGGGACAGAAGCCTTAATATACATGTAGTCAATATATTGCAGTTTGATGTGTGAATAAAGATTTCCTTATGATTTTCATCTCTGAGCCTGCTGCCTATGTCTTGGGAGGGCTTTTTTTTTTTTTAAACCAAGAGCTAGAAGCTTTTGTTTATTGTTAACAGTCTTGTGCCCAGCAATCCAGCCCAGATGGCTCCTTCCCCCACCCTCACTCCATCATGGAAATTGAGGCTCAGGAGTAGAGAGTATGTATGAAGAGCTAGAGATACAGGCATAAGATGAGGCTAGAAGGATCTGGTTTGGCCACTTGAACAAGAACTAGGACCTTTCCCTACATGGAGGTGAGCAGAGGAGTAAAGAATTAGGCTTTTTTCAGTTCTTTCCAAGTTTTGTTAAATGCCTACGAAGGGCAAGGAAGGCTTTGTATGACTATATACCAAGTCCATATCCTATCTTGGTCCTAGATTATTTCAGTCTCATTTCCTATTATTCCCCTTTATGTTCTCTAATCAAACTGACCTGCCAACTTGTTCTTCCTACACGTATCATTTCTTACCTTTGTACTTGCACAAGTGGTCCTCCACATCTTGATAACATCTCTTTCTCTTAGAATCCTTGTCTTCTTGTACAATACAGCTCATGTGTTGCCTCCTAGAAGACTTTTTCTGGTATCTTGACATTAGCACAGTCTCGTTGAAGTTACTTTGTATTATTTTGTATACAGTTTGCTTTGATTTACTTAAGTACATATGTAAATTCTTTGAGGGCAGAGATTTGGAGGTGTTAGCCATTTTCCCAGGACCTAGCATAATTTCTTATATAAGTTAGCACTAAATAAGTGTTTGTTGAAATGAACTACTGCAACAGTTTTCTCTCCTATTCCTGTTTTTTCTAACTCTTCCACAAAAAAAAGTAATACAAGTCACCACCTTCCTTCAGGGGCATTTTGACCTTGTCACCATCAACAGTGGCTTCCCCATCAAATTAAAATTCAAACAGAGACTGTCTTGATGTGAATTTGTTTATGGAAAAACTATTAAACTAATGGTATTACAGTATGTCGTAGATCTAATGGATAGCATAGACCCATTTTTAACCCTCCTAAGCAGGAGTAAGCCAAAGAGAACACACTGACTTGTTTTACTTTCCCAATTCCAGCTGTATCTTCAATTTAGCAATTTGTTGCTAATAACTGGGAACTGCCTTTATCTTCATAATCCTCTTTAGGTTAAGAATTGACTTCCTAATTTACTGCCTCACCTTTCCACTTCACACCTAAGCAAGAAGTAGAACCTACAGGTTTATAGGCCTTAATGAGTATTTAAAATTCATTTGTGACATCCAAGTTTAAGCAACTGGGGGGCTGTGTGACATTGTCATCTATTCTCTTGTATCTTAATAAGACCAGAGAGGGAAATGTCCAAGGTAGTTCCCAACAGATCACTCTTCTGAATATTTTCACTAGGGCATTTATCAGCACTTAATTAATGAGTATTATGAGGGCTTTCAGGATTTAAGTATTTTCCAGGGCACAGAATTACACTAAATTTTTGCTGCCTTTTACTTCACTTTCTCCTCTCATAGATTTGAAGTCTGAACTCTTCAGTGAAGCCTTCCCAAATATATTAGCCCCCCCCCCCCACTCAAATCTTTCAACTCTACATTGCTTAGGATTCTTGTCTCCTTGCTGCTACATCTGACTGTGTTTTGATTGCCATTCTTCTGCCTCTGAGTATTCATGGGGTCCGTGGTTCCCAAACTCAGTAAATTTCCTGGCCTAGGAAAGAAATACTAACTTTCCCTCTCCCCTAGAGTTAGGCAGGGCCCACTGTACATTGATACAAAACACAATACTGATTTTTTTTCAAGAGGTTGTAACTTAAAGATCTGACTCCTTGGCTGTTTGCATTATAGAAAAAGGTCATTGGCTCACCATCCAAAGAAATAGAATGTGAACTGAGGGGGGCCTAATTCTGACACTGAGAATAGAGAAAAGACATGCACTTAGGGGAAAACAGGGAAAGGGAAGGCTGGGAAAAGCTGACCCATCAGTCACTTTAGTCTCTGGAGCTCAGTGTATGTTTTTTCTTTTTTTAATGGGTGGGGAAAGGAGAAAGGCAACTTCACCATGGGAACACTGAAGACAAAGTCTTTATAGCCTAAAACCAAGGATGTCTAGTCCCACTGTGCTTAGACAGTGGTGTCCCTCCCTATTCCATTAAGGCCCAGGTGGTACTGGGCTCCCTTCCTTTATTAATTCTCCAGTAGATTTTCTGCACAGGCTTTCCCACCTGCCCCTTGAGGATCATTCCTGCAGCAGTGATGAGTAGCCTTTGGAAAAAGAGTGACACCTGAGAAAACAGGCAAAGATTCTCTAGTGCTGTTTATTGAGTCCCATTTGTCAGACAAGAAAGACATTATTCTGGTTAATTACGAAGTGAACTGTGCTAAATTCAACCATGTGTATAAGTACCGACTGGTTGAATGGAGGGGGAAGAACCACCTGTGGAGTCATAAACTCCTAGGACCCCAGAGAGGGACAAGGCAGAGAGTGCAGGGTAGGGTACAGAGACTGAATCCCTGCTTTCTTGGCTAAGCCAGGTCTGGTTAAATTCACTCTCTCTTCACATGTGCACACCCACTCTACCCCTTCACATAAAATCCTGATATCCAGTGCAGACATGGAGTGCCTTTAAGCCAGCTAGGCATTGCTAGCCTTAGCAGTAAATTTCCAGCAGGGAGAGGGCTGTCCTACTAAAACAAATAGAAGGAGACAGGTAACTAAAGCAGAGCCTGGCACAAAAGGCAGTTGCACATGGAGAGTAACACCCTAAGCTGGCTTTGGGCCTAGGCTTCTGCCAAAAGGCCCGTGCTTTTTTTCCTTGGGCAAAGGAAAAAGGAGGCCCTCTTAGGTAGTTGTGGCCTCCTTTTCTTGTGTCAGCCTTCACCCTCCCAGGAGAGTGTTCCCCCCTCAGCAGAACAGAGCCAGACTAAACAAGGAAGGACCAACAGTGGGGTGAGTGAGCAAGGGATATGGAGAAGCCCTGGAAGTAGGCAGGAGAAGGGCAGGACAGCAATGTCCCCAATCCTGCCAGTATCAGTGCTACCAAGAAAAGAGAAAGCTGTTCCACTCTCAGGCTTGGGTTATACCCAGAGGACTAGAAGAAGCCTTGGGACAGGAACAGAAGTAGATTGTGAGAACCCTTTGAGCCAACAGAGAGGGGCTGAACTGTTATGCCTCAGTAGTGGGACAAAAAGTATGGCCAAGCCCTAGCATTCCCTAAAGATAAGGTGGCAATGGAGCTTCTTAGGGCTGAGACCCTCCAGAGGAGTAAAATCATACGGTTTCAGAAATGCTGTAGGCACAGATCCTGAGTACTTCATCACTGAGCAGAACCAAGCCAGATGGAGAGAGGGGACACGGGCCAGAGAAACCAGCAGCAGCCAGTTATGACCCTAGTGGCTGAGCTCCCCAATCACAGCACTGGAGAATTGTGGCACCTGCTGCCCATGACTACCAAGTATCCCAAGCACCACGGTCCTGGGGGGAAAGGGGGAATGGCAGGATAATATCTGGAGATATCCAGCCCCACTGAGCCAAGATCAGGCCCAACAAGGTGAAGTGCTATTGGTCTCTGCGTTTCTCAGTCCAAGGTGCTGGGAGATCAGAAATAGAGGGCAGGCTCACTTCGGAAGTCTGAGAGGTCATTCTGGCTGGCTGGAGTAAGCTATGAGTGAGAAAAGAAAAATTAGGTGAAAGAGCTGTGAGGAGAAACACTGTCCACCACCCCAGCCTTCCCAGGAGGGTCCTCATTAGATCCCATGACCAAGGGCATTGTAGGGTGCTTTAGATTGGGCAGTGAGAGAGGGGCCGATACAGACTGTGGGAAGGTCAGGATAGATCTGCCAAGGAGAAACAAAACTAGCCCTTCCCTGTTCCAAACAGAACCAGAAAGAAGTAGGTAGAGGCCTCTGGACCCTAGAATCAGCGCTGCAGGAGTGGGAAAAGGTGGTCAAAAATCAGAGAGTGAAGAGATCTTCGGGATCAGTTAGTCCAACTCTCCCTATAGTTTAAATGATGGAACTGAGGCTGAGTGGGAGAGAGACTTTTGTGTCAGGTCTCAGTGACCCGTGGCCCAGCTGGGCCTTGAAAGCAGGTCTCTGAGTTCCTAGGCCATGGCTCTTTCCACTAGTCTGGCTCCTGGAACCCACAGGGAACAAACCCTACCCCCCAAAGCCAAGCTGTCCAGGGGCCCTGTTCCAAACCCACATTCTTACCATGACTTCTTTCTGAGGGCTAGCCCCAGCTTCACATGGGCCTGCATCATACTTCTGCTCCTGCCATTTGCTGAACTCCACTGAGTGCTTTGGGGTATAACTGGACAGACCTAGAGAACCAAACATAACACATGCATAGATACATACTCACCCATGTGTAGTCCTAATGAGCAGCAAGAAAGTAGTGGGTCCCACCCCATGCAGGACCCATGTTGGCAGGCCCTCCCCAAGCTGGGTACCATCAGACCAGCACCTTTTGTACCCCAAAGACCCAGTCTACTAAATGGGATAAGTCTCTCTTTTCAAACCCCGGGCATATCATGGATTGTGGGCTCTCTGCCTTCCAGGTTTTAAAAGGGGTGAGCAACAGGGAGACCCAAGCTAAATCATGCCTAATCTCTCTCCCACTGCCAAAAAATGAACTCCCCCCAACGACCAGCTCACCTGAGCCTGATTCTGGAAGTCGAGTGGCACTCTCCATTACAGTGCTGTTTACAAAAGTTGCTCGAGGAAGGAAGACAGCAAAGGGTTTCTCCTCCTCATCCCCTTCAGAGCCTGACGCCCCCTCTTCTTCTTCCTCCTCTGCCTCTTCTTCCTCTACCAATGAGCTCTCGGAGGGGTATTCAAATGTGGTATAAAGGCTCTTCTCATTGAAGGAAATCTTCATCTAGATCCAAAGAAAGAGTGACATCCATCTCTTAAGAGTGACAGAGACTTCAAGGTATTCTCTGCCCTTTGTACCTCACTAATTGCCCTGACCTCCTCTCCCATGGCTGGAAAGAATTCAAACCTAGTAGCTGCCCTTCTGTTCCAAACACCTCCCCCTCCCATCCCAACCTGGAGACGCTGGTAGTTAGCTGCAACAGTGAGTTTCTGGTGCGAGTCTCTCCCCTGGGCAAATCAGCACTGACCACTGCCCTTAGGTCAAAAAAGGAGTATTATACCTTTCCTGGAGACTAGCTAGGAAACCACAGCAGTCATTTGCCCTTGTCTTGGTTCCTAATTTGTAAAATGGGGTTAACAGTACACTACTCACCTCACATGGCTGTTGTGAGGAAAGTGCTTTGTAAACTTTCTAACAAGTAATATAAACATGAATTAATCCCTAGCTGGCCTGGCCTGGTTCTTCTTAAGTACTCTGAATGGCCTGCCACCCTCATTCTCCACCTACTCCCTTTTCTCCAACATGGGCTTCATGACTAAGGAACCAGCTTCAGAACTGGGCCTTTTGGTTACCACACCCCAGGAGCCTTCCTGCAGGCCTCCAACTTGGAAAGAAAAACAGCTAGGAGTAAAACCAGTCAAAAAGCATTATGTCCTTACTATGTGCCTGGCACTGTGCTATTGTTACTAAGAAAGGCAAAAGGCATGGTCCCTGACTTCAAGGAGCTCCCATTCTAATAGGGGAGACAAAATGGAAATCACCAGGTACATAACAAAACATAGTCTATGTAATATATAAAGATATTGGGGGAGGGGAGCAGACCAGGAAAGCTCTTTTATAGCAGATGGGATTTCAGCTGACTCTTGAAGGGAGTCAAGGCCAAGGTAAGGGGGCTTAGCCAGCAAAGAGGCACCAAAACAAGATGTCGAGTCTTATGAGAGAACAGTGAGAAGTAGGCCAGTGTAGCTGGACTGTGCTGTAGGTAGTGGGAAGCTGGAAAGGCAGGAAAGGGCCAGGTCATGAAGGGCTTTCAATATCAAACTGAGCTTTTTTTTTTTTTTTTTGCTTTCTTTCAAGGGCAGTTGGGGTTAAGTGACTTGCCCAAGGTCACACGGCTAGTAAGTGTTAAGTGTCTGAGGCCAGATCTGAACCCAGGTCCTCCTGACTCCAGGGCCAGTGCTCTATTCACTGCGCCACCCAGCAGCCCCTGAGCATTTTCTTTTTTAATTTGACCCTGGAGATAATAAGGAGCCACGGGAGTTTATTGAAAAGAACTGTGGCATAGACAGACCAGACCATTGCTTTAGCAGCTGAGTGGAGGATGGAATGGATCAGGGAGAGACTTGAGGCAGAGACCAATTAGAAGGCTTTTGTGATCATCGTCTAAGTGTTCAACTCTTGGTGTTTCCACTTGGGATTCTCTTGGCAAAGATACTGGAGTGATTTGCCATTTCCTCCTCCAGATCATTTTATAGATGAGGAAACTGAGGCAACCAGAATAAGTGACTTGCCCAGGGTCACACAGCTAACAAGTGTCTGTAGCCAGATTTGAATTTCTTTGAACTCAGGAAGAAGAGTCTTCCTGACTCCAGGCCTAGTGCTCAATTCACTGCCCTAGTGCTCTGTCCCCTGCATCACCTAGCTGCCCCATCTAGGTGATAGATGGCCTGTCCTAGAATGGAGACAGGGTTATATAAACACATCATGTTCTAAACATACAAATGACAAGATCTGAAAAGAAATTGGTTGCAGGGGGAGTGAGTTTAAGTAAGAAGTAGGGGGTGATGAGATTATGAGCCTAGATGATAGGAATAGAGTTGGTGCCATCAACTGTAACAGAGAAGTTCAGAAGGGGGTGGGTTTGGGAAGAAAGGTCATGAGTTTTGTTTTTAACAAGTACCTATAAGATAAGATGAACATCCAGTTTGAAATGTCCAAAAGACAGTTGGTGATATGGGAATAGAGCACAGGAAAGAGACACGGGATGGATATGTGGGTCTGGGAATCATCAACAGCATAGAGGTGATCTCTGAACCCACAGGAGTTGATGAGATCAGGTGAGCAAGTACAGAGAAAGAAAAGATGAGAGTCCAGGGCAGGGGTGAGGAACCTGCCTTGATTCAGTTAAAGGGTCATACTTAAGGTCCTAGAGGACCACATGTGGCCTCAACACCAAAGGTTCCTCATCCCTGGTCCAGGGCTTAGCTCTGAGTGACACACAAAATTAATGAGTTAGTGGGGAAATAAAGACCCTGTAAAAGAGAATTTGAAACCGTCATACAAGAAGGCAAACTAAGAGAGATTGATGTCCCAACAGCCCCAAGAGGAAAAAATATCTAGAGATGGTGGTCAACATCGGCAAAGGCTTCAAAGAGGTCAAGAAGGAAGAGGACTGAGAAAAGGCTGTGAGATCCATTTCAGCAGGTGAGGTTCAGAGACAATGCAGAAGGCTCAGAAGCAAGAAGAGAGGATGTAAAGTACATGGAATAGACTGCTTTCTCAGGAAGTTAGCTTTGAAGGGAGGAGAAATAGAGCAAGACAGCTAATGGGAATGGTCAGATCATGTGAGGACTTTTTAAGGATGAGGAGGCATGTTTGTAAACAGCAAAATAGATAGGGAGAGACTGAAGATTAGAAAGAAAATCAACATGATAAGGGCAATCTGCTATAGAAGATCAGATCGTATAAAGGGACTTGCCTTGACAAGGAAAAAGGCCACTTCTTCATGTGAGACAGGAGGGAAAGAAAAGATAGTGGAGGAATATGTTTGAGTGATGTGAGATAAGATGGAGAGGAAAAGAGGGAGCTCTTTCCAACAGGCTAAGGATTCCACATCCCCTTCTTCCTCTCAGAAACACAACTATACCTTCTCCTGAATCCTTAGGTTGAAAAATAGCATTGTTGGTGGAGTTGTGAACTGATTCAACCATTCTGGAGAGCAATTTGGAACTATTAAAGGGCTATTGATTCAGCAATACCACTGCTACATCTATATCCAAAAGATATCCAAAAAAAGGGAAAAGGACCTATTTGTACAAAAGTATTTTGGGTGGCTCTTTTTGTGGTGGCTAAGAATCAGAAATCAAAGGGATGCCCATCAATTAAGGAATGACTGAACAAGCTGTGGTACATGATTGTGATGGAACAGTATTGTGCTGTAAGAAATGACAAGCATGGGGTGGTTAGGTGGCACAATGAATAGAGCACCAGCCTTGGAGTCAGGAGGATCTGAGTTCAAATTTGGCCTCAGACAATTCACACTTACTAGCCATGTGACCTTGGGCAAGTCACTTAACCCCAATTGCTCTGCCTTACCCCCTCTTTAAAAAGAAAGAAAGAAATGACAAGGAGGATGATTTTAGAAAAACCTGGAAAAACTTACATGAACTGACGAAAAGTGAGGTGAGCAGAACCAAAAGAACATTGTACACAGTAAAAGCAATACCCTGTGATGAAGAACTGTGAATGACCTAGCTATTCTCAGCAATACAATTAATGATTCAAGACAATCCCCAAAGGACCAATGATGAAACATACTATCTGCATACAGAGAAAGAACTGACATTGTCTGAATACAGAATGAAGCATGCTATTTTTTTCTTTCTTTCTTTCTTTCTTCCATTCTTTTCATCCATTTCAATCACCACCTGAAAGAGATCCTAAAATGAAAACTCCCAGGAATATTATAGCCAAATTCCAGAACTCCCAGGTCAATGAGAAAGTACTTAAAGCAACCAGAAAAAAAGCATTCAAATACCACAGAACCACAGTCAGGATCACACAAGATTTAGCAGCTACCTTGAAAGGAGAAGGCTTGGAACATAATATTCCCGAAGGCAAAAGAGTTATGATTACTCAGTATAATCCTTCAAGGGGGAAAAAATGGATATTTAATGAAATAGAGAACTTTCAAACATTCCTGATGAAAAGACCAGAGCTGAATGAAAAATTTGACTTTCAAATACAAGACTAAAAAGCATAAAAAGAAATGATGAGCAAGGTGATTTCAGGAAAACCTGGAAAGACTTACATGGACTGATGCAAAGTGAAGTAAGCAGAACCAAGAGAACATTGTATATAGTAACAGCAATATCGTAAAGATGATCAACTATGAGAAACGTATCTGTTCTGATCAAGACAATGATCCAAGACAATTCCAAAGGACCCATGAGGAAAAATGCTGTCCACCTCCAGAGAGAGAACTGATGAACTCTGAATGCAGATTGAAGCTTACTTTTAAATTTTTATCTTTATTATATTATTTGTTTCTGTTTTCTTTTGCAACATTGTTAATATGGATATATGTTTTACAAGACCTCTTATGTATAATCAAAATCAAAGTGCTTGCCTTCTCAAGGGGGGGGGGGGGGAGAGGCAGGAGGGAGGGAAAGAATTCCATACTCAAAAGTTAAAAAAAAAAATGATGTTAAAAACTCTTACATGTAATTAGGAAATATTTAATGAAAAAATACAAATCACTTTTTTAAAAGTTAGGTGCCAAAGTTAAAAAAAATCATGAAAGGGATGAGTTCAGAGAAATTTGAAGAAACTTATATGAACTGATGCACAGTGAAGTTAACAAAACCAAGAGAAAATAAAAAACCAAAATATCATAAAGACAAACGACTTTGAAAGACTTAAAAATGAATCAATGCACCAACCACAACTCCAAGGGATCGGTTTTGCTACATTCTCCCATGTCCTGACAAAGAGGTGATGGCCTTAAGATGCTGAAGAAGACATATACCTTTTGCACATGGTCAATATGGGCATTTGTTTTGCTCTACTATGCATATTTGTTACAAAGGTTTGTGTTTCTTTTTCCCTTTGATAAATGAGGTAAGGGGCAGGAGAAAGAAAAAAAACTCTTGCCAACTGAAAAGAAAAAGAAAAAAATTGTAAATGCATGGTTGAACCCTGTATAGATAAATTAGTTGATCAGTTCTCTCTTGGCAGTAAAGGATAAACCAGACTGACTGATCCATAGCCATGTCTCATCTTAGATGTTCCCCCTTGTCATCTCCTCAAATCTTAAAAAACAGCTGATTTCAATATTCTCTTAAAAACCAATAATTAAGGAAAATCACCTGCAATTCCAGGTGATTCCTTCAAAAATGTAAAAAATTTTTAAAAAGTTGTGTATTTGCCATTATGAATACTCTGTATTATAGCATCTTTACTCTGGTTAATGTAAATCACTGAAAGTTGACTAAATAGATTCTTGTTTCCTTGCCTCCATGTAGGGCTGCAAGAACTTACTGAAAGGAGGAGATGGGGCTTCTCCCCACTCTTATTTCTCCTTCAGCATTTCCATTTCTCTGAACACCAACACGTTCTAAAGAACAGATTTGGGTAGACCCAACCAGACTCAATGGGCACTGCAATAAGGAAATTCTAACTATCATGCTCACCACCTTTTTAGACTGATAAAGGGGAGGACTGAGAGGTCAAGTCACACTATTCTCTGACTTCTTCCCCCCAAACAAAAATGTGTATGTAAACTTAAGGCTTCATTCTGCTGAGGAGAAAAGGCTCCAAAGAGCGGCTGGGCATGAGTGTGAACAATGCAGAATTTGGATTAGGGAAATCTGGGTTCAAATCCTGTCTTCAACACAGATTAGCTGTGTGACCATGGGCAAATGCTTAATCTTTCTGAGCCTCAGTATCCCCGTTTGTAAAATGGGGATGATAATACCTATGGCACCTGCTTTGAGGGGTTGTTGTAAAGTTCAGATGAGATAATCTAGGTAAAGTGTTTTACATAAATGTTAGTTATGCTTAATTATCCAGAACAGTGGCAACCTGCAGTGTTTTTTTTTCCTACAAAATAAGCTCCCACCCAATCATATTTGCAATTCCTCTGCCCTGCTTGAAGAAAACCACCTCTGGGTTGCTTTGACAAAGGCCCAATCCCCAGCCCAAAGGGCATCTAGTCACCAAACCAGGGCAGTGCTCAGGACTTACCTCAAGTATAAAGCTGGGTGGGTCAATCAGGATTCCCAAGAAGTGGCCTTTCCCCTAAACCCCTTATCCCTACTTACCTTTCCAGTCATGCCTCTTTTCTATTGTCCAATACAGACTGCCCCCTCCCACTCAAGACCAAGGAAAGACCTCCTCATTTCACCTGCACGTGCTCATTCTCACACCCCTCCTCATTCAATCATTCTTGTTGTCCCTTCTCCCCCAACCCTAGGAATGTCCTCTCCAAATCCTAGCCTTCCTTCAAGGCCCAGCCCCACCTACCCCCTTCCCCACCCGGCACATACCTCTGTCTTTTCAACATAGTCTCCTCCTTCCTGCTCCCCCCTCCTCCAGCCAGATCTCACTCCCCTTTCCACAAACTCATTCCCACCTCTTACCTTTGCTCATATTGTTTCTTTCCTGTCCTAGAATGAACCCCAGTCCTTTCCACTTAGCTAAATCCTACCTCCCCTTGGAGATCTAGCTCAACACCCAGCTCCTCAGTCCTCCCGGGCTGCTCCAGCCCACAATGGCTTCCCCTCTCTGAACTCCTCCAGCTGAATCTACAGCAGTGTTTAGGGCTGATTCTTCTACTCTGCTTAAGTCCTCCTCTGAGTCTGCACCACGGCTTGGAGGTGACCCTCAGCTCTTTTTAAATATAAACTATTTTCTACATTTGTTTAAAGTAAGGCAATAACCAACTATTTATAAAGAAGAAAAACATTGCATGAACTTCGCTCCTTCACTCCCGAGCCCTGGCCTGCATGTTCCCATCAGATGTGCTGTTCAGGTCTCTCCCCTCCACAGCCCTTTGGCCTCTTCCCTGAATGCCCTGGCCTGCCTCCCCAGACTAAGTTCCCAGGGTCACATGAATACACAGAGCACATTCCAATTCAGTGATCCATCTCTCTCTGTCCCCTGGGAGCAGGCATAGGCCATCCAGGGGGGCCACCCCCCAGAGGGAGGTAGACTTTGGCCTTGGCCTCCTCCTCTTTGCCTAGAGAAGAATAATCACTGCTTCCCCTCAACCCTCCCTAGGAACAGAGAGGAAAAAAAAGCCAGTGTATGTCAGGTAACAGGACAGTCCATCCCTCACTCATGACATGGGTTCCATTCAATTACCCCTGGGCCCACAGGGCCACAGCCAATGCCATCTGTTTGTATCCTGGTGACTTCCTGCACACTGGTCCTGTTTAACCCCTCCCTCACAAATAGCTGCTCCCAGCTCAGAAATACAGTTATTTATACCTTGGGCTCCGGAAGGGGAAATCAGTGTTTAGGCATGTTGTACAGGGTGTGTATGCCTGCCTGGAAAAACACCATTTGGCCTTGATGGGAATGGGGGTGGGAAACAGGGCGGGCAAAGAGAAGATGGGAGGAGAGTATACAGCAGAGTCATGTGACCCTGAAGCCTACTGGTAGGTGGGTGAGACTCCATGTACCTGTGGAGCTGGCTATTGCCCTAACTTCAAGGAGAACAATTTGAGCTGCTCTGGGTTGTGGTTCAGTTGCCAACACAATGACCTTTATACCCTGAAGAGCCCAGCCCCAGGATACTGCCCCTTCCCGAATGAGAGCTGGACACCCTCACTCCTTACCCCACCCCCCAAATGCCAGCCTTAGTGGATGAGAGGGAAGCCCAGCCCAGGGAGTTTATTCTGTCCCAGCTGAGTTCCAGTCATAGCAAACAAACAACCTAACCTCCCTCCATCCCCCCCACCTCCCGGCAAGCCACAACCCCTACAAGGAGCAACAAGCTGCTCTGGCACCACTCCAGGAACATGTCCCAGCTGGAGGAGCACCCAGCTCATCCAGCATCCTGGCCTGGACTCAGCAGAGGCTCTGAATGTGGCTTGAAGGACACAGTCACTACAGGGGAAGAGCATGGCCACCTCACAGAGACCAATTCGGAGGGTCAGTGTTTCCAAGGAGTCTGCCCCTATGCCCAACAGCCAGGTGGGGAGAAACCAGGGGAAAATCCCAGTCTTCTGACTTGCAGGCCAGCTCCTGACCCACTAGATTGACCTATCCTGCCTTTTCTTCCAGTGTTCAAGAAGATCCTACCTTCAATCTCTCTTGGACTAAAAAAAATGTTCCTTTAGAATGTGCTCTTAGGAAAAAAGAAGAGAAAACATGCCTACCCTCTCAGCAGAAATGTAAGAGACTCTAGGTATGGAATATTTTGAATGACACCAGACAAATAAGTTTTGCTCAAGTAGGATGCCATGGAGGATGGAAGATTGGGGAGGTTATTGGCATGTTAAAAAAAAAAAGTGTGGAAGGATGGCCCTGTAACTTGCCAAACAATTCCAAGGAGCTGTTTTCTCTATTATTCACAGATTTCAGAAACACTTATAGGCATGTCTCCTTCCCCCATCTCTCCCATTTCACAGGAACTGATTCTGAAGTGCTTTGGGATAAACCTTCTCTACCCAACCACCCAGGGCAGGGCAGACCCAAGGGCACTGGCTGAGATATGCCTTCTCTGTTACCTAAACACTTTCTACCCTGGTGTCTACTGGGGAGGGCAAGATGGGCCCAGGTACACCTGGTATGAAAAGCAGAGGCCCTAAGAGTAGGGGAGTAGAGGGCAACAAGGCAGTATAACAAGGGGAGGCTTCTTTGGTTTTCTAAGTAGAGAACCACAAATTTCATGTAATTCAGCCCACCAAATTCAGCCTGAACCCTACCAGAGAAGGAAGGGGAAAGGAATAAGCATTTATATGGTACCTACTATGTGCCAGGTACTGTGTTAAGAGCTCTTTACAAATATTCTCTCACTTGATCTTCATGAAAACCCTACAAGATAGGTCCCCATTTTTAAAGTTGAGGAAAGTGAGGCAAACAGAGGTTAAGTGACTTGCATGCAGTTAGTCATTCAGCTAGTGAGTGTCTGAAGTCAGGTTTGAACTCAGGTCTTCCTGACTCCAGGCCTAACCCTTCTATCCAGTTCACCACCTGGCTGCCTCTACTATCCACTTGGGTTCTGAAAAGTAGCTCCCTACCCATGATTGGGGGTAGTGTGGGAGGGGAGTGGGGCAAGAAGACCATGGTACAGTGGAAAAACCACTGCAGTAGGAGTCAGGAAGCATGAAGGTGACACCTTGATTCTACCCCTTACTAGTTGTGTGACCTTAAACAAGTCACCTTTCTGAGCCTCAGTTTCCTCATATGTAAAATGTGGAGATTCGAATTAAATAATTGATAAGGCCTCTTCCAGCTCTAACAGCCTACAGTTCTATCAGGTGAAGCCCAGACTATGGTGACACTTGATCATCAAAGGGTCAAGGGGGAAATCATTCACTCAGAGGTGAACAAGACTTGTGCCTGTCCAAGGGGCCAAGAGAAACTTCATGTACAAGGTAACATTCTGGGGCCCAAGCCTAACTAGCTTCCCAGGCAGGGGCCATCGTGACTGACTGGGAACAGCCCAGCATTCCAGCCTCAGCCCTCATAGCAAACAACATCCCTTACAATGACCAGTCAATAATGGAGGTTCCCGATAGTGGGGCAGATAGGGACCAAAGTGGATCCTTGCTCAGCAACCATTCCCCTAAAGAAGATCCCTGGTGCTCTTGCTCCCTGGAGGGACTAGACTTGGACTTGTCCTCCCCCAGGTTACTGCCACACATTAAGAGTCCATTTACTCTTCACTGTGTCCCTCTGCTAAAGGCCTCCATCCGACAATGGAGGAGACCATGAAGGGCATCAAGGTTCCTGAGCCAGCATCCTGTCTAGAGGTTATCCCTAGCACCAGGCACAGTGCTTAATATAACACTTAATAAATGTTTATTTGTTCAAATCCAGCCTCAGACACTTGATAGACTTACTAGCTGAGTGACCTTGGGCAAGTCACAACTCCAATTGCCCTACCTTTCCCCCTCAAAAAAAAAAAGCAAAATAATAAAAATAAAATAAATGTTAACTGAATTGCCAGCATGGTACAGTAGAACACTATTGGTGGAGGCAGAGGACCCAATTTCAAATCCCACCTCTGAAGCATTTCATTTATCTTTCCTGAGTGCTAATTTTCTCATCCATGAAATAAAGTGACTGCTGCTGTAGGACATCCCTACTCCATTATGCTGTGGGTATCTCATACTCACTCTCTTTCCCCCTAAATCTACCCTTCCTCCTAACTTCCCTATTTCCTTTTAGAAAGGTACAATTTCCCTTCTAGTTAGCCAGGTTTCCAGTCTCTGGGTCACCCTCAACCTTTGGCTCTTCCTCATCCCTCATGGTCACTGAGCTGCCAAGCTTTGTCAATTATACCGTCATCACACGCTGGGCATCCATTCCCTTCTCCATTTCCATGGCCAGCACCCTGGTGGTTCAGAGCCTCTCCCCTCCAATAGCCTCCTAATTGATCTCCCTGATTCTTGAGTTTCTCTCCTTGTCTAGTCATCAAATCAGCAAGATTCAAAGGGATACAACCACCTCTTGTTCATGGAATTCAGGAGAAGACTGTCACTGGCCTGACTTTCTCCTCTCCAGGCACTGAAAACATCTCAGAGGCCCGACCTAAACGGAGGCAAACGTGCTGTCCTTGAGAAAAAAGTTTTATGTGCCAACGTGATATTCCTAAAGCACAGGTCTGACCTAGTCACACCCGGGCTCAAAATGCGTCAAGCAGTTTCCTATTGCCTCTAGGATAAAATGCAAATTCCCATGTTGTGCTTTTAAAGCCCTACACAATCTGCCTCCAACATTTGTTTTTCCAGAATGATTTCACATCACTCCCTCTCACTTTATGCTCCAGACAAACTGGCCTACTTGCCATTCCATTTCCAGCCATGATGTCTTTGTAAACACTGTTCCCCCAAATCTGAAATGTCCTCTCCTCTCACTCTTCTCTCTTAAAATCCCAAGCTCCATTCAGGCTTACCTCAAGTAGAATATATATAAATATATATAAAAGGTCTTCCCCAATCTCTCCAATTATTACTGTTTCCCCCATCCCAAAATTACCACGTGTATATATGTCTGTGTCTATATACATGTGCATATGCTCACATGAACTTGGGCGTGCATGCGCACGCACACACACAGAGTCTGGGAGACTCATCTTTCAGAGCTCAAATCTGACCTCAGACACTTACTAGCTGTGTGACCCTGGGCACAGGGTCACCTGTTTGCCTCAGTTTCCTCCTCTGCAAAATGAGCTGGAGAAGGAAATAGCAAACCACTCCAATATCTTTGCCAAAAAAAACCCCAAATGTTGTCATGAAGTGACATGACTGAAAAAGACTGAACACATACACACACATATCTGTTTATAATTGTGTGTCCCCCAGTAGAATGCAAGCTACTTGAAGGGACTGTCATTTTTCTCTTGTATCCCCAGTACCTAATAGAGTGCCAGACACATGTAAAAACTTAATAAATGCTTGTTGAAGAGGCAGAGCCAAAATGGCAGAGTAAAGGCAGGGACTCACCTGAGCTGTCCCCCAAACCCTTTAAACAAATTCTAGAATGGCAGAACCCACAAAAAGATGGAGTGAAACAATTTCCCAGCCCAACACAACTTAGAAGGTTGGCAGGAAAGCTCTGTGGCACCAGGCGGAGAAAGGAGCATAGGCTACACCAGTCCAGACTGGGCCCAGAAAACCAGAAGTAGGCCTCGGGGCAACTGAATCAGCAGCAGCAGTGATGTTTCCCAAACCTCTCAGCCCACAGAGGGTAAGTAAATAGGACATCGGGTCAGAAGATTTACAGCGGTCCTTTTGTTGGCACCAAGGGTAAAACTCTGCTGTTCTGCCTATATACACCTGGATCTGGGTCACAGTTCTGGAGACCCATTGCATGGAGGAGCACTAGCACAACAGAGTTTGTGACCACAGGGGAACAGGGACCCTGGTCACAGTTTCAGGGTTGAAGAGAGTGTTTATGGTCACTCACAAACCAGCTCACAATACAGAAGAGTAGTAAACACACCTCTCACCTTTGGCTTAAAAGAACCAAACACTTACAGATCCCCAGAATTACCTCTGAAAACAGCTGCACAAAAAAAACCTGAAGCTTGGGACAAGGTGCCCTCCACTTGGGAAGCAGAGCCCCACTTTAGCAAAGAGTTAAAAGTCAAGAAATAGACTGGATAATGAACAAACAGGAAAAAAATTCTGACCAATGCTTGTTGAATTAAATCCACCCATCCTCTCAACTTTCCTATTTTTTTATCTCTCTTTTTTTTTTTTGGAGGGGGGAAAGCAAGGCAATTGGGGTTAAGGGTTAAGGGTTAAGTGACTTGCCCAAAGTCACACAGCTAGTAGTGTGCCTAGGGCCGGATTTAAACTCAGGTCCTCTGGACTCCAGAGCCAGGTCGATATTGACTACTCCACCTAGCTGCCTCCCAACTTCCCTATTTTCCTGGAAGGCACTGATGGGGTACTTGGGATATATATATATATATTTGTAACATCAGTCTATAATATCAGTTTCTAACATCAGTTTGTAAATGGGGTGCCTTGGGATCTACATATAATCAATTTGTAAAACCAGTCTGTAAAATCACATTTCCCCCCCTCCCCAGTCTCAGAGCATTAACTCTGCCCCTTCCCCCTGCCAGCACTCTGCCCAGCAACAACTCATGAAGTGTTTATCTCTGCTAGGAACAATAACAAGCTACATTTATCCTTCACTAAACTACATTTATCCTTCACTAAACTATCTATAAACATTTTAGCTTAGGCAAATGTTATCTCCCCTAGTAGAGTGGCCAGCTGCACCATGAATCCTTCAATGCCCTATCTATAGGTTAACTCCTTAGCCAATTATACCCATACTGAGTCTCCGTTAGCCTTGGTTCCCAACATCCATCTTTTCAAACTTGATATTGATGGGTGGCAGCCTGGGTACTTCTCAGTTGGCCCTGAAAGCTAGCTGACTTAGTGACTTTTCAGGCCTAAAACCACACCTCCAGGTAGCCCCCCCCCCCTTGGGCTATTTCCCAGTGAATTATGGGCAATAGGCCTGCTCAGTTGATATTAAAAGTGCATGTTCCTTTAAGCACTGACCACTCCTTAACTCCTCCCTAATCCTACCCTTACTCACCTATTTAGCATAATTGACACCAGATTTACTACTATGACTCCTTAAAAACTATGCCTATGTTTTCTTTAAGTTTGCAGGTTCCCTAAGAACTCTTGCCCGCTGTGCTGGGCAGCGTAACAATAAACTTTTACAACCTCAGCTTCCAAGTTTGCTTGAGCCCGGTGAATTCTTTCCAGACTGAATTGCAGGGTTTCTGGTCACTGATAAGGATCAGGGTCCCTGGTAGAACCTATTACCCTTCCCTCATCAGCACCAACATTTAGCCAGTCACCTGAGTCACTCTTGGCTCTTCACTCTCCCTCATGCCCCACACCTAAATCAGCTTTCAGTTCTACTTCAACAGCTTTCACCCTCTTCTGTTTACTCCTGTGGTGAGCATCCTATGCAGGCCCACATTATTTCTCCCCTGGACTATTCCAACAGTCTCCTAATTGGTCTCCATATTTTCATTCTCTTCTTTATATTCCAACATCCTTCCACAGAGCCTTTGAATCTGACTGTCATTCTCCTATTCAAAAAGCTCCAGTAACTCCCATTTTCTTCTAAGAGAAAGGAAGGAAAGGAAAAGAAAGAAGGAAGAGAGAAGGAGGGAGGGAGGGAGAGAAAGAGAGAAGGAAAGAAAAAGCCCTTCATACCAGATGAGGGAAGACTGTGACCCTGATAAAACTACTGGTGGAACTATGAACTGTTATTCATCTAATCTAAATCTCGGTTTGGAATTATGCAACACAAGGAACTAAACTGTTCATGCCCTTTGACCCAGAAATTCTACTGCTGGGCATATGCTGCCCCCAAACCCCACCCCAAGAAGTCACATTCAGAAACAAAGATGCCAAAAACTACACAGTAGCCCTCTTTGTGGTCCCAAAGAGCTAGAAATGAGGCAAGTGTCATCCATGAGGGCATAATGAGACTAAGCAAAGAGATTATGGTATGGGCAGCTAAGTGGTGTAGTAAACAGAACACTGCCCCTAGAGTCAGGAGGACCCAAGTTCAGATATGACCTCAGACACTAGCTATATGACCCTGGGCTAGTAACTTAACCCTGACTGCCTCAAAAGAGGAGAGGAGAGGAGAGGAGAGGAAAGAAGAGAAGAGGAGAGGAGAGGGGAGGGGAGGGGAGGGGAGGGGAGGGGAGGGGAGGAGAGGAAATACCTAATGAGGAAAAATGCAGGAGGCTACTTGGCATTCCAACTTTCACCTTGGTGTCTCTGCAGGTGTTGTCCCACTGGACTGGGGTGCTCTCCATTCCTCCTTGTAGGATCCCCAGCTTCCTATAGGGCATATACAAGAACCTCTTCTTCCAGGACGTCCTTTCTGATGTTAGTGGTTCCCTTCTATACCAAACTCACTCTGCATTTACTCTGTTTCTATTTGATGACTATTTAGTTGTATATACATTTCCACAGGAAGTACAAAAGTACTCAGAGGACAGGAAGGAACTGTTTTATTTCTGTCTTTAAATTTCCTTCTCCAAACATTGTGCCTGGCACTCAGTTAACGACTGTAGAATTGAAAGTCCCTCACCTCCTTGAGGAAACACTCAAAAGTCCAGTCTTAGTGCCTGTCAAATGGCAGGCATTTAATAAACAATTAATAGTTGCTTAACATTATTTGTGATATCTTGCTACAGATGGCTTCTGTCACCTACTAAGTGGACAGGGAACCAGAACTTGGGCTCAAGAAGGCAAATGTGGAGGTAAATCCCACCTCATACTCAAACTAGGTGTGACACCTTGGAGAAGTCACTTGTCTATGCCTCAGTTTCTTCATCTGTAAAATGAAGGCAATGTGCTCAATGGAGCCCTTCAAGCTCCAGCCCTAAGGACCCATATGAGCCTACCAAAGGGCAGATATATTTGAACTATTCAAGCTACCAGGGTCATTGCTCTGTCAATACTTAACAAAAGCTATTAACTGCTTAT
Organism: Gymnobelideus leadbeateri; assembly: GCA_011680675.1. Lineage (NCBI taxonomy): Eukaryota > Metazoa > Chordata > Mammalia > Diprotodontia > Petauridae > Gymnobelideus > Gymnobelideus leadbeateri. The sequence goes on from WOXC01008965.1 coordinate 87,944, forward strand.
GCCCTTTGAGCCCTGTAATTGTGCTTTAGGAAACACATACCAAGGAAATAACAAGAAAGAAAATTGTAAAAAAGATGTTCATATTCAAATTTCTTTAATGAACGTTAAAAATTATCTTTGCATGTAATTGGGGGAAAATAAAATATTATTTAAAAAAGAAAAATATGTTCATAGCAGCAATATATAGTGGGAGACTGGGGGTAATCTCCCTAAGTGGAAACTCCCCCTAACACTGATCCCAACCCCTCTATGATTTAATAAGGAAATTACACCAGAAGCCCAGAAGCCAAATGATTTTCCCAGGATCACACTGCTGTATCCAGATAGAGGCAGGACTATAATCTACATTTCTCTCACCCCAAGCCCAGTATACTAATAAACTCTAATAGGGAGTACTACTGTTTGTTATAAGAGCAAAAAACTAGGAAGCTGCTAAAGGCTCCCATAGGAGCAAGGGGGGAGATGGCAGGCAGGCTCTAGTATATGAAACCCAGTGATACTGGGGAGCCAGAATCAGTGATCCGCTCTAGAGCTGTTTTGAAATGTTTATGTAAAAATAATGTTTACTATTAAAAAAAAAACCAAAATGCAAGATAATAATCGTTGTGTATATAAAATTCTACACAAACATGGAAATGGGCCTTAAGGGCACAAGAGACTTCAGAGGGAAAGAAAGAACTTAATGCTCTTTGCTTTCTGTAAAGTTGCTTAAATTCATAATTTTAGAAACCATCAAGATCAACTTTCCCTTCAGCTAAGCAGAATAAACAAAGCGGAAATGTCTTTCTTTTCTTGAGCTTTGAAATAATTTTCCTGACAGCCAGAACCTCACCTAATACTTTCACCCTGTGGATTCTGCTCTTTACAAGTCAAAGGTAACTTGATATGTGCATTACTATAAGCCTTTTTTTTAAAACTACTGGCTTTTTATTTATTTTTTTTTGGGGGGGGGACCTGGGCAGCCCTAAATAGTTCTCTGAGCCCCTGGCAAGGCTGACTGGATCATCTATGAGCAGACAACACACAAAGAGTTCCTTCTACTCCACTTCTTCAAACGTCATACATATTCAAGCAAATTCTACCCCCAAAATACCCTACCAGAGGTAATCAAAGGTTATAGGGGGCTCGGGAAAAGGATATGGCAGCACAGCAGCATCCTGATTAAGTCTAAAGGTAGATGTCCCCTCTGACCCAGGCACACCTTTTCCTTAGGTCTCAGAGGGCAAACAAAGGCTAGGTAGGGAGCTGCAATCCCTTCTCAGCTCCAGTCCTAACAACCAGTAATTGTTCTTCTTGATAGCCAGGGGACTTAGGACCCATACCCCCAAGAGGAGCAGAATCCTCCAGGAAGGGGAAGCCAAAGTGAGGGGCAAGTCTGGAGCCCACCTCTGGTCTGGGGCAGCTCCAAGATAAGATCCCATCTCCCAGCCCAAGGACCCGCCCACACAACCTGCTCTCACTAGCTCTCTTGGTAATGAATACACTCAGTTCGTGGCAGATGGGAGCGGCACAGAGGAGGCTCGAAATATTAAACTCCACCTGGGCACAGGACACCACAAACAGTTTCAAATTCCTCAGGAGGAGAGACAGCGCGATCTAGATTCCACAATGGAAGGCAGAAAAATGTGGCAGGCCATAAGCCAGGAACCAGGAAGGAACTACTCAAATATTCCAGCTACCAGCAGGGGCTTTCCACTCAATCAGGGCTGGACTTTAACAAGGAAGCTGCAGGATGGGCTCCCAAAGGGCAAGGGCACAGACAGCTTCCAGCCCTGCCTCGAATGAAAAGAATGATATCTACATGGCAGTGCTCTTTTGGAACAAGGGTTCCAGGTGAGGGCCTGGTGTAATGGGGACACCCTCCCTCCCCAGTTGAGGATGTCTGGCTGCTCCCTAAGCACGGGCACCAGCTTAGGTTACAATCACATCTCATAGGAGCAGTCCTAGAAAGAATGGAAAGCTCTCTCACATGAGCATTAGCCCAGATCACCCCATGAGACTGCAGAGCCCACACTCACCATGGGCCACTCCAGCAGAAAGGTACCAGCACAGATCAAGGAGCTCATACACCTAACAGGCCTACACACTCACTGGTATGAAGGCTTCAAAGGAAGAGACAGGAAGGCTTGGCCATTGCCAGAGGTTGTATAGTAGCAAAGGTGAGGCCCTAGACAGAAAATAGCTTTCTCCAGATTGACAGGCTTCCTCTGACAAAGGCAGAGAAGGGGCTCTTGCTCTCTAACTCTTAAATAACTAGCCTCAGACCACCTACCAGGCTAGGGGAAGGGCTGTTCCGTGCTCAAACTTGCACAAAACCAGCCCAAATTAACTCTCCTACCACAGTGCTCAGTCCTAACCCTCCGATGCATCCCCAATGCCACAAGCAAGCTCTTTCCAGCACATACCCAAAGGGCCCACACATTACCACAAAAGCAAAGCATTCTAGCATCAAGGAGAAACTTCCACAACACTGTCAACTTCAACTTCCTGAATTAAGGGAAAACTAGTCACTGAACCAGCATCATCTGGAGACAAAGAACCTTCCATGAGTGATGATACCACTATATCTATCCCCTTCATCTTTAAAAAGAACCCTGCTACAGGTCTAAGGCTGGGCTTGCTCAGGGAAGACAAAACAGCCAATTCCATGAGAACAGTCCCCTCATCTTGCCCTGGCTAGCAAGAGCCTTAAGGGAGGAAGACCTGAGTCACTGAAACCAGTAATGATGCTTCCCCCTTAGATGGGTGCTTGCTCAATTTCAACATTAACAATTGGCTTCCCTTACATGCAGGATAAACAATAACCTCACCTTGCTCCTTTTCTGGGCCTATGAAGTCTAGATAAAGAAGGTAAAGAAAAGTCCTTGGGGAATTAGGAAAGGAGAGGCATCAGTGGTCATAATCTGAACTACTGGGATAAGGCCAGGGCAAGATTTAAAAAAAAAGTCATGGAGCTCTCTCTCAGCTATCCCTCTACCCTGTGTGTGCCCCCAACAGCAATAACTCACTGACCACCATATGCCCCCTCAGAAATAGAAGCTTAGCTCTCCGAGTCTGCCCAGAAGGATATAAAGGATATCAAGATTAGCAGATGATGCACACATACATACACCATGCTAACTTCTGAGATGGTCACTGGAGAAAGGCAAAAAACAATGGAGCTCTAGCTTTCTGAGGGTCCCTACCAAGATCAAGGACCAAGACTGGTTAGAGAACACTTTAATCCAAATGATCAGACCCTGGTGGAAAGCTTCCAAGCACAGACATGCCAAAAGGCTGAGATCAGAGCTAACTCAAGCTGTCACCTACCCCCTGCCTTTACTCAGGACCTCAGTGCCATATGGCTCAGAATCTTCTGTGTGAAAGAGGAGGGATAAGGAAGGAGGGTGAAGCCTGTCTCACCTCCCTCCCAAGAAGACACATAGACTCACAGACAGACAGACAGACAGACACACACACACACACACACACACACACACACACACACACACACACACGGACCCACAGGTAGCTGGTAGCTATGAGTTCAACAACAGGCTTTTGGAATCATCTAAAGATATATGCTGCCTTCTGACTCACAGCTTGGTTGCTGTGCGGCTTAAATCGTTACCCCAATGTCACAGACTGTACCCCTAAATCACAATTGATGGTTATTGATCACTAGTGGGACCAGGTGGAATGGGAAATGGCTCAGGGCAGACTATTCCCACTGCCACAGAAAAAGCTCAAACACATGATGCTGGATAAACAGTGTCATCTCTGTACACAAACTACAGTACATTATTGTCTTGTTTATGGATTTGCCCTTTGTCCTTTTATCCCCTTTAATTACAAACCCAAAAGGCAAAGAAACTATTTTCTAGATGTAGTGAAGAGGCCAAACAGGCTGCCCCACACACACCACTGATCTCCTGTCTGACTATCTTCACTCACCATAGAAACCAAGGTCTAACACTGGGTGGGGCCTAAACACTGATCACTGCTCCTTGGCGGAAATAAGCCGGTCAGCCATTCACCTGGAACATTTACTGACTGCGGCTTCCCTCTTGGCTGAGCATTTACAAAATCTCAACAGGGAAACAGGCCTTCCCACATAGAGGATTAGCACTAAGCCTGACCAGCTGCTTCAATCAGCTTGTACATAGGAACTTCTAAAACTTACAAGGCACCTAATACACGGCCAGGTAACTTTGGGGGCAGAGGCTTCTCACAATCCCAATATGCTTGTGCCTCTCCAGTTACCACCATAGAGCAAGAGAGTGAGGTTCTGGCTGCCCCCATTGGTAGCACTCCCAGTTCTGGGCTAAGCCCCAAAACTTGTGGCAGCCACAGCAGAAAATGCCTTGCAAACAACCAGCCCTCTACAGAGAAGAGGGAAAGGGAGAGACAGAAATCCAAGAGCCAAAAGGAAGTCAGGTCCAGAGAGGGAGAGGAGCCTAAAAGAGGCAAGCTTTTGCTGGCTTCCACGGCTGTGTGCTTATATAAACAGTATCACCTGCCCCATGGGGACTTTGACCGAAAGAGTTTAACACACCAGGGCAGATTGGTCACGGCTCAGCCTCAGCTTCAAAGCCGAGCTTTCCCAGCTTTCACAAGTTCCTTTTTGTTCTCTGTTCATGCTACACAAAGCCCCAGCTTGTGTTACATTCCTACCCTCAGATTCTAGGCCCATGAGCCAAACACCAACCCCAACTTCAGGGGACAGCTGGGTGTTCAGAACCCTGGCTGTCCTCCCATCATCACCCTCATCCACAGTAATGCTTCTCTCTTTCCCCAACTGTAACATGCCAAGTAGCCTATATCCATCAACTAGCCAGGAGAAAACTTAGAGATACTCTCACCCAGTTCACTTCCCCACTTTCTGCCTGGTGCTCAAATCTTTCCCTCCCTACTACTGTCAATATCCACCCAGGATGCTGTATGCAAAGTGCCCTTCAGTTGGTCCAGCAAACCAGAGAGATAAGGTATCCTCAGCCAAGAACCTGGCCTTGGAACACATCAAGAAGTATGAGTTGGGAAAATGAGTCACTGATTACAGTGTGGCTCAATGAGGCAATGAAATGGTTAATAGTAGTCATCTGTGGATTGTCAATAAGCAAAATAATGAATAGACTATGTCAATTCTCAAACATGAGACAATAAACTGTCTTGTGTCAATAACGACAAGGTCCTAAATATGAAGGAAAAAATGTGCTGAGAAGCAGCCATCATATACGTAAGTCCACAGCAGGAGTCAAAACCAAGACCCACTTGGCCACCACCAGCCTGTGTGACAAAACCAAGAGCATACTAGGATTTAGATGGTTCCTCCACAAAATAGAGGTATTCCAGAATCACATACAAAAAAGGGAAAGAACTAGTATGGAGAAGAAAAGGCCTCCTAGCCCTGGGGCTAGGTGGTGCAGAAGATAGAATGTTGGGTCAAGAAGACAAGTTCAAATCCAGCCTTAGACAAATACTAGCTGTGGGATCCTGGGTAAGTCAGTTAACCTCTGTTTGCCTCAGTTATTTTTTTTTTCAACTATAAAGTGGGGATAATAATAGCATCTACCTGGCAAGGTTGTCATGAAGGTCAAACGATATGCCTGTCACATAGTAGGCACTATTATAAATGTTTATTCCCTTACCCTCTTCCTGGGAAACTACATACCCTTGCCTCAGGGGCTGGGTCAGCCTACCTCTGCACACACCCAACAAACTTTTTCAGAAACAGAAGATTCTTCATATTATGGCCATCAATCATAAAAGCAATATTGGCTGTCATATAACTAAAACCCTAGGTTTTAAAGATTTCAATAATATGTAAAAAGCTGTAGCAACACCCATGTGGTTAGGGGTCACTTCTCCATTATCAAACAGACCTCACCCACTTTTATCTCACCTTTCCTCCACAGAATACAAACACCAAGAAACTCTCTAATATCCCTATGAGAGACAGGGCAAAAAGGGATATTCTCCTCCCCAAAGACAGCAAGGGAAACTATGGGGCATCAATGAAGTGACTCATCCCAGGCATTGCCTAGGTCTGTAACCCAGGGCTCCCAAGGTGACAAGGGTTTGCCCAGGGTGACAAGGACAACTCATAAGAAGAGCAGTCAGCATGATACTGAGACTCAGGCTGGCAGATGAAAATTCCAAAAAGTTTAAACCTTAAGCCAAACATGGAATTTGCCACCCAGAGATGTTGTGCCAGGAAACTGAGGCCAGCTATGTCCAGATAAGGTCAAGTTTTAGCCAACATTCACTCCCACAGCTGCCAATAATAACAGCAGCATCAACAACTGACTTTATGCCTGTTTTAAAGTTTACGGAGTGTTTTACATACATTATCTCATTTGAGCCACATGACAACCCAATGAGCTAAGTACTAAAGATATGCTCATTTTACAGATGAGGAAACCAAAGCTCAAAGAGCTTTATAAAAACAGAACTATTCCCATGGCCACAGAATAAACTAAGCATCAAGCCATTCTCCCCCTCCCCCTTGACTAGGTAGCAGGAATTGGCTGATGGGAAGGGAAGGAAGGGGGTAATGTGGGGAAAAGTACAGAAAGGACAGTAATAGTTCCTCTTGGTAAGTCTAGCATTTCCTCCACTAACGGGGTGGAAAAACCAGGAGGCCTGGGGGGAGGGCAAAGCCAGCCATCAAAAGCCACTCCCAGGACCAACGGCCAGGAAAAACTTCCTTTGGGCATACCCTACTCCCACACATGGCCCAAGTGCCCCACCCCGACTCAGGTGTGTAGGAGAAAAGGCAGCCGGAATCCAGAGAGGCTTAGACAAAATGTAAAAATCACTTAAAAGGCCAATGGCAATCTAGGAATAGTCACCTGTCCCCACTCCCTCCCTACAGTTTAAACAGGTATAAAACACAAATTGCAGGCAGATACATTAGCCAAAGATCAACTCAGGAGAAGGAACAACTCTTGCCTTCCCTGGACATCAGACCACCAGCCCAGAGAGCCCTGAAAGTAGACTCCTAGAATGTGAAGCGATAAGAACCCACTTGCAGACCTAAAGCTGCAGCAGCCTGAAGTGGGAGTTGAAGGGCCGTCCCAAGGCCAGAGAGTTCTCCAATTTAGCTCAGGGAGAGAAGGGGGAGAAGGCATGGTCTCTTGTAGGCATCTAGGCCAGGCCAAAGTTGCCTGTCACTCCTCCTGGCTTCTAATTTCTCTTCTTCCCAAGAAGAGGGTAGTAGAAAGCATACAGAACTGGGCTGTAACCTTGGCTCCCCCACCAACTCACCATATGATCTTAGAGAGGGCCAGGGGAACCATACCACAGCAATCACTGCCAGAAGAGCCTCTTAGAAGCATTCATTTCCTTCAAAGCCCAACCCTCAAAGGCCATCCAGGATTCTTAACTTGGGGTCCATGAACTTACATTTAAACACATTATTCTGAGGAGTTTGTAGACTTCGACAGAACACAACAGAAAATGATTAGGAATCCTGATGCAATAGCTCCCATACCCCCAGCTGCTGGCTCCTCCCCCACCAAAATAACCTTGTATTTTGTATATACATACTGTTGCTTCCCCTGTCTAGATTGTAAACTCCTCAAGGAAAGAAACTGTTTCACTTTTGTGCAGACACTTAATAAAAGTTTTCTGGTTTGTTTGCTTTTTTTCTTGAGAGGCAGCTAGGCTGTGTGGTAGATAAGAGAGCACTGGACCCACAGTCAGAGAGACAAGAGTTCAAATTCAAACTCAGATACTTCCTAGATGGATAACCCTGGGCAAGCTATTTAATTTCTTGTCTACCTCAGCTTTTTCAACTGCAAAATGGGGGTGACAAAAGTAGCCTCTACCTAACAGTTATTATGAGAATCAAATGATATAATATTTGTGAAGGGCTTGGCAAATCTTAAAGCACTAAATAAATAACAGCTAATAATAACATTATTATCATTGATAAGTGGCTCTGCATATTTCCAAAAGGAAACAGTTTGCAGAACCAGCACTCATTTGCCCTTGCTATTCTGCTCCATGATTATAGACTACAAAATCGGAGGATAGCCAATCACTTCACAAATGTGTATGATTGAAAAACAGGTACATTTATGCACTTAGTAGACCTGTGAACTGATCTAGGCATTCTAGAAAGCAATTTGGAATTATACCCAAAAACCTATTAAGCGGTACATACCCTCTGATCCAGTCATATCACTACTAGGTCTATAGCCCAAAGAGATCAAAGAAAGAAAAGGACCCATATGTACAAAAAAAAATATAGCTGCTCTTCTCATGGTGGCAAAGAATTAAAAACTGATGAAGTGCCCATTAATTGGAGAATAGATAAACAAGTTATGGTATCTGAATGAGATGGAATATTATTGAACTGTAAGAAATGATGAAGGGGATGGTTTCAGAGAAACCTAGGACAACTTGTGTGACCTGATACAAAATGAATCGAGCAGAACCAGGATAACAATTTATATAATAACTACAATATTAAAAGTTTTCTTAAAGTTTAAACTTTAAAAGTTTAAAAGACTTAGGAATTCTGACCAACAACAATTCCAGAGGACTCATGATGAAACAGGTTGTCTACCTCCAGAGAGACAGCTGATGGACTCCGAGAAAAGACTGAGGTTTATGATAGGTTTTGTTTTTCTTATTTTCTCAATTGAGGGAAGAGGTAGTCGAAGGTGGAAAGAATTTGGATTTAGAAATAAAATAACAGAGCCAAGAGAACATTGTACACAGTAACAGCAATAGTCTAAGAATGAGCAGCTCAGCTACTCTGACCAAGACAATAACCCAAGACAATTCCAAAGGACCCACGAGGAAAAATGCTGTCCACCTCCAGAGAGAGAACTGATGATCTCGGTGCAGATGGAAGCATACATTTTTTCAACTTTCTTTATCTTGATTGTTTTTGTTTGTGTTTTCTTTTGTAACTCGGCCAATATGGACACATGTTCTACATGACCTCTTATGTTTAATCAAAATCAAGTGCTTGTCTTCTCAAGGAGGGGAGGGATAGGGAGGAGGGAGAGAATTTAGAACTCAAAAGTTTAAAAAAGAATGTAAAAAAATTTGCATGTAACTGGGAAATACTTAAGAAATAAATAAAAATATATTTTAAAATAAATGAAAAATAAAAAAATTTAAGTATTTACAACAAATGACAGAGAAGGTATTAAAACAAGCTCATTTCTCCATTACTAGGGCCCATTGCTCATAGCGCATGTCAGGGATGTCACTGGCTGACTTAGGGTGTTACCACAGTTGACTACAGCTTTGTGAAGTGATAATTCATATTTTGAAATCACTTTCATATCTACAAAGCACTTTTCTTACAACTACCCTGGGAGATAGAACATAGAGATAGAACATCCCCTTCATCATTTTTTACAGTTCAATAATATTCCATCTCATTCAGATACCAAAACTTGTTTATCTATTCTCCAATTATTCTCATTATCAGAAACAGATTCAGAAAAGTCAAATGATTTTCCAGTGGCCATATAGACAATATATACTTAAAACAGGATTCAACACCCCCCCCCCCAGTCTCCTGACTTCAAGCTGAGCACTTTTTGCACTGCTTGAAATGCTGTCTCTGATGAATGTGAAGGAGACAAGTGATGCTGTGTGTCCAAGGGCAGAAACAGCTTCCCTGAATCAATGCTGTGAATGAAGGTATTGCTCCCAGTAGGGCCCTGGCAAGGTCTATCTACTCACCTGAGGGAAGCCATCTGGCCTCTCCCTTCCTTTTCTGGACCTATTCTAGGAACCACTGCCAAGTTTGGTCACCTCCACAACTTCCCAAGGTCATATCCCCTTTTCTCCTGGCCCAGGCTCAAGTCGATTTCCCTACACCTTCTTAACCTCTCCTCTTCCAATCTAGTTTATTGGGAAGTGCATTACCTTTCCTATATCTAGGAATGTCTGTCCTGTTCTCACTTCTCTTCACTTCCCCAAAAATTTTTATTAGCCCCTTCTACAGCCTAAGACCTTGAATTTCCCTCAGCTCCCTTAGCCTCCATTTCTCAGTTGCCAAACACTCTATCAGGGGTGGGGAACTTTCGGCCTTGAGGTCACATGTTGCCCTGTAGGTCCTCAAATTCAGCCCACTGACTGAATCCAAACTTTGAAAGGGCCACATGTGGCCTTGAGGCTTCGGATTTCCCACCTCTGCAGGCCTAGATCAAGAGTTCTTCACTTTTCTGGGTCATGGATCCCTTCTGTAGTCTGATGAAACCCTTAGACCTCTTCTCAGAAAAATGTTTTAAAAATCATTGAGACAAATGCTAAACTTCAGTTCAAAGTTAGTGAAAATCAAAATAGAATTTTTTTCCTATCCAAGTTCATGGACTCCTCAACTCTACCCATGGACACCCCACCCTTTGGGATCCTGCCCTAGACAATCTATGCTCCTTAGTCCTAAAGCCCCATTATCTCAAACACCATTAGTTCGTAGTCTCCTAGAGATGAGAGATAGCCAAAGTCCCTGCCTCCCTCCATTTTTGTCTTAATACAAGCAAGAGAGGTAGGGGTGCCCTCCCGACCTGTGAATAGACCACTGCCCTTAGAATTGGAAACCTGGGGTTAAATCCCTTGTTCTCTAGCTGTATGACAATGAGCAACTCACTTATGCACTTCAAGCCTCAATTTCCCTATCCATCGAAGGGAGATGATAATGAGGATCATAATGAAGAAAATGCCTTCTTGTAAATTTTAAAATGTCATATAAATATGAATTACTGTGCACATGAGAGATCCTAGCCCAGAGTGAGGAACCTTCGGCTTCGAGGCCACATGTGAGCTAGGTCCTCAGGTGTGGCCTTTTGACTGAGTCCAAGTCTTATAGAACAAATTATTTTATTAAAGGGGATTTGTTTCGGGAAGCTTGGATTCATTCAAAGGGCCGCACTTGAGGTCCTAGAAGGCCACAGGTGGCTGGAAGGTTGCCCCCCTACTGTAGCCCAAGGTCAAATGACACAAGGTAATAAAGGACCTAGGACAATGGGGGAAGCTGACATCTAAGGACCAGAGAGATGTTGTGGGGGGACAAGGAGGAGGGCACCAAGACCAAGAGAGGGAAGTGGGCAGCCAAAAAGAACAGTTTAACTTTTTTTTTGGCAAGTAGGAAAGAGAAAGTCATGGAGAGAGGTTAATGGGTAGGTCTGTCTGCTAAAGTGGAGGCTGACATCAGGGGGAAAAGAAGATGCAAATGTATAAGAGGGAAAGCCCCACAGGCACAAAAATGAGGTTGCAAAAGAGGAGCAGTGAGATCACCAGATTCTAGACTTGGGCTTTGCTAAGAAAGAGGCAGGTATGAAAGATGACATAAAGGACCAGACGTAGTCCTGAGAGGATGTGTGAATAAGAACACGAGAGGGAATTACGGCTACCAACTGAGCCTCAGCACAGAGAAGGAAGGCTTGGGCTTTATTTGCTATTAAGCCATGATACTGAGGACATTCAGCTCTCTTGCTGAGATGAGGAAGCACTGACTGGAATAATAGGCCAAGGGAGAGAGAGGTACTTTTGTTGAGGTCAGGGAACCATAAAATGTTGAGGTCTAGGGTTTAGGGGTAGTAGAGACCCCAAAATACCAACACATCCCATACTGCCTAAAAAATTTGACTCAAGACTTCTCTCAGCCAAAGTAAAGCAAAGTTTATTAACTGTTTGCCATAATGGGTAGACTCTTAAGGAGCCTGGGTATCTGTGGGCCAGAATAATCTGACACAGATTGTGCTAGTAAAATGGAGCTTATATACAGAAAGGTTGTGGAAGGGTTCTAAGGGTGGTCTAGAGGAGGAGTTTGGGGAAGGTCTTCAGGAGGAATCAAATGAGGTCAAACTCCAGTAATGAGAGATTAAGGTCGGGAAGTTGTTGGACGCTACCTGGAGATGACAGACAATGGAGTGCTGGCTAGTTTAAGAGTAATAGATTTGGGCACGAATATTTTGGGAGGATCAAGGGTGAGTGGAGAGTATCTGGACAAAGGAGGACTAGGCTAGTAACAGAGATCTGGGCCTCAGGCAAAAGCCTCAAGTAGGAAGATTCAAGGAGAGCTCAAGGGGGTTCCCAGAGCCTGTACCTCATCACTTTGAACATCTACACATACATAGTGACAAACCATGATGGCAGAAGACCTCGACAAAGGAATAGATGTAGAGAGAAAACAAGGCAAGACCTAACCCCTGGAAGAGACCCCAGCAATGAGAAGGGAGGGAGATACAGAAAACAGGGAAGAAAGGCAATATGGAGAAGAGAACTAAGGAAGTAACTGTAAGTTAGAATTAAGTAACTGTAAGAGAACTAAGGAAGAACTGTAAGTCAGTGCCAGAATGTGAGGACAGTATGCAACAGCTAGGAGAGGGGGAGAGAAAAGGGGCCTTGGATTAGTCTTGACAAAACTGCTAGAGGCTTAAACAAGAGAACCTTTGGGCACTGGGATGTAAAGCAGAAGTCACATTATAGGAGGATTGGGCACTGGGATGTAAAGCAGAAGTCACATTAGAGGAGGATTTAGGGAAAAAAAGAATGAGAAGCCCTGGAAATAAATGGCTCACTCAGGAAGCTTTGAGATGAATGGGGGAAGACACCGCTGGCAAGATGAGTAGGGCTGGCCAGGGGTATGCTGTTAAGATACTTGTCAGACCCAGTTTCACTCCCAAAGGAGCCCCTTGTCACCCCACCAATAGGGAAGTAATAGGGTATTTACTAGTCTTGGAATTTGCCCCAAGGTTAAACAAAGAACAACCTGGAAAATTTTCAGTTTTACAGTAAAAGGCATTGGCAGGGAAGGGCTCTATAAAGCACTGTGCTCAGGTACAGGGTACAAAGGGTTAGGCTAGCACTGACTCTTCCCCCGCCTAGGAACAAGCAGGGCTGGGAAGGAGTTGGCTGTAGTCAGAAAGGTAGTCAAACACAAATCTGAGTCTCTACCGAGCCTTCAAGTTACCTAGCCTGGTTCTTATGGTATTTGCCACACCATTCAAAGGATTTAAAGACTTTAAAAAACCATCTGGTCCAAACCTTTCATCTTTTAAGAAGAAAACGAAGCCCAGAGAGATAAAGAGAACTCTCTCAAGGTCACAGAGAGCAAGAAGCCAAACCTGGATTTGAACCTAAAACCTGCCCTTTCCATTATACATCCCATGACCTCTCCCTTTTTCTTACTGAGTTATGGTAAATACAGTCCTTTGAACTCCTTCAGGAGTCAAGACTAGTAGCAGGAGATTGCTTCCTCCCAATACACTCAAGAGCTCAGGACAGTCTACTCTTCCACTCATCTCATTAAATACAGGAGATGCCTAGGGGTGAGGTGGGTCATGTGAGATCACTAAATGAGAGTAAAAAGACAAAAGAATGGGACAGAGTCAGCAGGAGAGCCGGGACAAAGTCAGTCCAAGAAAGGAGACCGAGCCCAACCTATAAGAACAGGCTCTACCACTAAGACCCAGCAATGAGTCAGTTCTCCCATTTTTGCAAATCACAGAGAGTAAACTCAACCAAAAACGTCCTTCACCAGAGGTAAAGAGCTTAACCCCCATTATAACAATGCTTCTTATGAATCTGGAAATATGGTAATTCCATTCATAGTTCTGAGACTCAACACAGGGAAAGCTGGATGGGGCATGTAGTTAATGAGACCCAGTGATAGCCCTGCCCCAAGACAACAGCATTATATAGAAAGGAATTAACAAGCCTGTTAAGTCCATGTGGCCACTCCAGTTTCTGAGGGTTCCAGAGAGCTAAGGCTTTGAGTCTGGGTAAATTTCAGTTTCTACTCACAAGGTTTGGAGGATTTGTGGATTTACCAGCCAGAGCTGGCACCACTTGCAATAGGAACAAAAAAGACCTCCCAGAGGAGAGAAACATTCTACAATGTTTTTCTGTGAAAAAGTCAAAAGAGAAAATATACCCCCAATTTTAAAAAGCAAAGTAGAGGTACCCAGTTTCCTAAGGGAAAAAAAAGTAGATCTTAAGGGGACTCAAAGGTGAGGAAATGTATAAAGCTCTAACCCAGAATGCTGTCCCGAGAATCCAACTGCTCTAATTTCTCATGGGTAGCAACAGGCTTCCTGAGGTTCTCCTAGGGTTTCTAATCTGAACTTTGATTCTGATAAAAATCAAGTAAAGGACCCAAAAGGACATTGTGAATGTCACATAAGGTCAGTAAACTGCCACCTGCAGATGACAATCCTTTAAGATTGAAGCATCCGAGTCAAATTAAAATGTAATTGGAAAACATTTAGCAAAATAAAAATGAAATAGAACATAGATAATCTTAATAGGTGGGTTTCTAAGTCATTATACAGCCTAAACAGGGTTTAGTGGCCCTCATTTCTATTTTGAGTTTAACATCACATCACAGCTTTAAGGGAGAGGAACTGGATCTTTATTTCATTAGCATGGGAAACTCCCAAATAAGGAAACACCCTCTCAACAATGCAGACTCAGCAACTTGGCCTAGAGTAGAAAAAGGTGAAGAGAATTGTCCAGGGTCACAAAGCCAGTAGGTTTCAGAGCTGGGATGAATTTGAGTCTTTTTGACTGAGACCTACTGTCTATCCTCCTGTCCTATAGCCACTGAACTAGACAGAGCCACAGCCAATTTGGGGTTGACCTAAACTTCTTTTCCATTTGTCTACTCTTCACCTGACAAGCTATTTGAATAGTGCCAGGTGAGACCCTACAGGTTTTTCCTGCCAGAGCTATTTTTCTCCCCTCAGGTGAAATCTGAAGAGCTGAACTTTCTTCCTTGGGATGAGGCTACATATCACAGGATCAGAAGACTGGAGATTTAAAGCTAAAAAGAACTTCAGAGGTCATCTGGTCATCTAGTCCTATCTCCCTCCTTGTTTTACAGATGAGGGCCAGAGATGTGAATTCCTGTATCTAGTACCAGAAATGGGATTCAAACACTGGTCCTTTTATTCCAAATGCCAATGTTCTTTCTGAAGATTTCATGTAAATGGGAGTTGCCCGCCAAGCAAACAGCACACCAGTTAAGTTTTTTCTTAAAGCAGGCCCTCTTTCCCATTTGAGTGGCAAACCTTGAGTGGGTACACCTGCATCTCCAACCAATAGGGCAGCTGCCACCACCTTGCTATAATGGGGCAGATACCATCCTATGTAGGAGTGTTATTGTAATGACAAAATAGTTCGTATGGGATATTCTTTTTTTTTTTTTTAAAGCAATTGGGGTTAAGTAACTTGCTCAAGGTTACACGGCTAGTCATTATTTATTTGTGGGTGCTCATTTTCTGAGGCCGGATTTGATCTCGGGTCATCCCAACTCCGAGGCCGGTGCTCTTACTCACTGTGCCACCTAGCCGACCCTTTAGGGCAATTGGGGTTAAGTAACTTGCCCAAGGTCACACGGCTAGGTTTTTGTTTGTGTGGGTTGTCTGAGGCCGGATCCGAACTCAGGTCCTTCTGACTCCAGGGCCGACGCTCTACTCACTGTGCCACCTAGCCGCCCCTCATATGGGATATTCTGACTCCTTCGTAAACTATTACTGGGGAATTTTCTAATCTATACCCACAGGTGCCTGCCAACAGGGCAAAGACATCATGGGGGAAAACTCAAATGCTCAGTAATTTGAGGGGGCTCTGCTTCTTGTATCAAACAATTGTTTTTAACAATCCAAATATCTCCATCAACTGGACACAACAGCCTGGACCAGACAAGCTGATATTGTGTCCCTGGCCTCTGAACATTCAGAAGAGAGCACCTGAACAGCAGTTGCAACCAATCTCAACAATTTATGACATGACTACAGATTTGGAACAAAGAGAAGTGGCAGAAATCAGAAAACACTGATGTTCTTTTCTCTCTCTCTCTCTTTTTTTTTCATTTCATTGTCACTTTCCACTAACCATTCCAGTTCCAATAAAGCCCTCTCTTGCAATAAATAAATTCAATCCAGAAGGAAGTTTCACTTCACAGCTATCATTTTGGCAAAGGAGATAGAAAATGAGAAAGGAAAAAGAGGGACTATCATGGGGACACAGGAACACCAAAAATCTACTGGTGGAGTTGTAAATTGGTCCAGTTGTTCTAAAAACAATTTGGAATTACACCTAAAACATCACTAAGCTATGGGTATGCTCTGATCCAGGGATACCACATTAGGGAGTCAAAAACAGAGTAAAATGTCTCAGACAAACAAAAATATTTATAACAGCTCTTTTTTTGGGGTGGGGAAAATAACAAAGAATTGGAAACAAAGTGGGTGCCCACTGACTAGAAAATAGCTGAACAAGTTGTAGCATATAAACTTAATGGAATATTATTATGATGAAAGAAAAGAATTCAACTTGGGAACGATCATTTTGAAATGATGCAGATTAAAAGAAAAAGAACCAGAAAAATAATTTACATGATGACCACAATAATTAAAGGAAAACTACATCTAAAGCCTTCAGAACTCAGATCAATACAGTGATCAATCATGACTTTAGAGAACTTTTTGTTGAAATATGCCTTCCAAGTCTTGACAGAAGGTGATAGACTAAAGGTAGTGAATAAGACATATTTTTCAAACATGGTTAATATACTGATTTGCTTTGTCTGACTATATTTATTGTTCACAAGAGAGGGCTCTATTAGAGCAAGGATGGCCTGTGGAAAATGACTGTGAAGGATAAGGAAACAAAGAAAAGAATATCAGTAAAGCTTTTCTTTCTTTCTTTTTAAGAGGCTGGGAACATTCACCAAGTGCTAGTCAAAGTGTCTATCACTTGATCACACATTTTTCTTCCCTGCTAGATAGACCTCTGGTACCTCTCATTCAGTGTTACCTTTTTCCTTGAGGACCCGATCTTGGTTAAACAGGACTTCTTTAGGGACAAGTAGCCCCCAATCACTTCAATTTCATGGACAGTGGGATAACGTTTCTTGAGCAATATCCCCATAGTCTCATGGGATGCTTCAGGATCTTCAAGAGTTTTCCCTTTCCATTGGTCTTCCTCCTCCTGGTCCTCAGCATACTGTTCCCCATTTGGCGGGCTGAGGCTCGCCTCAGGGGAGGCTGGTTTCCTATTAGGCACCACCTTGAATGTATTGTTGCTCAGGTAGTGAACTTCAGATTTACTGTTAGGCAGAGATGGATGAGGTCTATAATGAGGAGCATCAGGGAATTTGGAAGCTGGTTTGGCCTCTTGGTAGGATTCATCATCTGAATTTACCTCATCAATATAAGTAACAGGAAGCCCTGGTCTACCATGCTCTTCAGAAATCTGGGTGACTGAGGAACTGAGAGATGTATCAGAAATCTCAAAGCCTCCACAAGGCTCTTGTTTGGAAGGTCTCTCTATGGAGGGGGGTGTCAATACCTCCCCCTGCCATTTGTGGTTCACCTCTGAGAGAGCTGTGGCTATTTGTTTCTGAGGATCCCCTTCCTCAGCTGCCTGCAGGGCCTCACCCCCCAAGTGATTCCTGTATGCAGAGACAACTTCCTGTGGGTGCTGGCCCCCATTTTCCAGAGGTATATGGGTCATGTGGCCAGACTGAGAAGAGACACTGGCCTTTCCCTTTGGCTGCTCAAAAGCTTTGCTCCCCACGGGATGGCCAGCCCTGGAGCCTAGCACTTCCACTCTGGGTTTGGGAATGAAGACAAAGGAGTTTTTGGAGTTCATCCGAAGGTTGGCCAAAGCCTTAGCCTGGACATCCTCATCAGAGATGGTCTCCATATCTGGCTTAGGGGCAGGCCTGATCTCAAAAGAGTCATTGGTGCTAGTGGCTGCAAAAACCCACCTTCGCTGACTGGGAGTGGCATTGGCCAGGCCGTTTTTGGGGAATGTGGAAGGGGAAGCTGGAGTGGCACTGGGTCCCCCATCGGCACTGCCCATCGGGCAAGGGCCAGGGGAAGGGTGGAGGATAGGTGCCTCCTCAGCATTTGGCTTCCGATTGTTGGTGCCTTTGGAAGTACTGGAAGAGGATGGCACAGGCCCACCCACTGCAGGGAGGCCATTGGCAGGACCCAAATGGGGCTCCGGGGTGGCCTCGATGGCAGGCCCATTTGGTACTGACCGGCCTCCTCTGGCCAGACCCCGGGGGTGGACAGTGAAAGAGTTGCTGCCTGTCTTCTGGAGGAAGTCACTGAGCCGGGATGGGGCGGCTGCCAATACCTGCTCCCTCTGGAACCAGGCGGCTCTCTCTCCGACGCTGGGTGTACGGGGTCCGGGGCTGGGCAAGGATGGGGAGGTCGCCGAACTCCTAAGCTCGACGGCAGAAGGTTTTGGCACCAGAGGCCGGCTCCGTTCAGGGCTCCCTCGACGCCGAGGCGGTGATGCAGCCCGGGTCTCGCCGCTAGCTATCGGGGGATCGAACTTTTCTAACAGACGGCTGACCCTGCCGGGCTGTGCGGCCGCCTCCGCGGCTGCGCGGGGCGTCTCGTAGATCACCACCTCTGCGGCCCGGATCTCCGCCACCGAGCAGCCACGCCGGGCCAGCAACTGCTGCATGGGGTCCGGGGTCGGACTCGGGCCGGCGGTGCTCACATCGTAGGGCCGTTGGCCCGGCAAGAAGCCAGGCTCCGACTCGATAATGAGGATGTTGTCGGCGCGAATAGTGCGGATGCCCGGGACGCGGCTGTAGAGCTCCAGCAGCTGCTGAACCGGCCGCCCAGTCGAGGACCGGGGACCGGGCGCTGCGCCGCGCCCCCTCCGCTGCCGCTTGCGCTCAGTCTCCAGCCTCATAAAGGGGTTCTCCCGCAGGGGACCTAAGCTATCGGCCAGCACCAGCCGCTCCGCCGCATGGGCTGGCTCCCCCGGGCACTCGACCCCAGCCCCGGCCGTAGTCCCTGCTGCAGCATCGACTCCAGCCCCAGCGTCGGCCCCTCCAGCCAAGACCCGGGGCCCGGCCCCCAGGCTCGCCAGCTTGGCTCGCTTCCTCTCCAGGATCTCCCGTTTCCATGCCGGCAGCACTGAGCGAGAGCTGGACCCAGCCAGTGCATCGAAACCCGGCGGCCGCCGAGGCTCAAGGCTCGTCATGGTGCCCTGCAGCGAGAGACGAGGCGAAGCCGGCGAAATCCGCCCCAGCGCTAGCGCCCGGCAACCTGCCTGGCGGGCCGGCCGGCTAGTGGACTAATAGAACGGCTCGCCTGACCCCCACCGCTGCCCGCTTTCCAGTCCATAACCACACCCCTACACTCGGGGCCACCTCCCATTGGGGAAGGCCCCTCAGGATCCGCCCCGTGTGTGCCAGGGCCACCTATGGCAGACGGGGAAGGGTCGTCTCGCTGCTCATGGGGGAGGAATTCTGTTTATTGGCCAGTGACCTTTCTTGCTCCGCCCCCTGAGATAAAGCACTGTTCATTGGGAAATACGACCATCACCAAGGCAGGTGCTTATTGGGAAAAAACCCCCCTAGACTCGCCCAGTAAGTGGCGGCTGTACCTATTGGGAATACTGGGGGCGGGGTGAGGCGAGGGGAACGCCCCCCCCCCCGTGCACCCCCCTACTCCCCGAAAGAGCTTTTCCTATTGGCTAACGATTACCCTCGCTCAATCCCCTGGGAAAAAGCACCTTTAATAGGGCGAAACTTCATCACCTGGGCAGGCGCCCAATCGAGGAAAGGCATCTTAGACCCTCCTCTTGGGTAGTCATGGTGTATGCTAATAACTTTCCTTCTCTAGCTTTTCCCTCGGAAGACACCAGCGTAGGCAGCTACGTTCCTACTGGAGTGGAAAGGGGAGGGTCCTGGCCCGCAGCCCAGACACTTCCATCAGGAAGCGAGCTTCAAGCTAGGAGTGATTAAACCTGGGTTCCGCCTCTCCCTGTGTCTTCAAGCCTTGTTCTTGTTGGCCCAAGGAGGCAGCCCTGAGTAAACTGAGGCAGAATAAAAACAAGCCAAGTCTTCTGAAGTGACGCTAGTACAAATTCCCTCTGCTGTCTCAGGCAGAGCCGAGTGTGGCTCCGTGTGGACTTGTAGGAGGGCGGGAAGCAAAGGTTCTTGCTGTTCAGTCGTATCCGAGACCGTGAACTTTGTCCATAGGATTTTCTTGGCAGATACTAGAGCGGTTTGCCATTTCCTCCTCCAGTGTGCCCTCATTTTACAGAAGTAAGACAAATAGGGGGTTAAGTGTCTTGCCCAGGGTGAAACTGCTAGTGTCTGAGGCCGAATTAGAACACAGGCCTTCCTAACCGCAGGCCCGGTGCTCTATCCAGTGAGCCCCATAGCTACCCAGGCAGAGGTTAGGGCCAAAGTATTAACTGCTTAGTAAAAGTGGGCCCTTCATTGCCTCGACAAACTTGCCTCTGTTCTCATGACATTTTGCTTTTATAATGAAATATATGCAGTAAATTTTTGCACGGGTTATAGGATCATAGACTTACATCTGGAACATTCATTGGAGGTCATCCAACCCCCTCATTTTAGATGAGAGGAAAAATAAAGTGGTGCTTCCAAGATCCCAATATCTGAACAGTTCACAATACCCTCTTGGGTCCCCTTTAATCCAGAGAAAGAATAACCTGACCAGAATATCTTCAGGTTTGTTTCCTTCAGTTACACCAAGTGAAATCCAGTGGTGAGAAAAGTCTAGGATTGTGAACCAAGTGACTGATATGAGAACCTATGCCAGAGGAAGCCAAAATAACAGGAGCTGTGTTCCTACAATTGCTAACTTCTTATCTCATTTTCTCCCATTTCCTTAGAAGCCTTACCCCTACATTAGTCAAGGGAAATTACTCATCTCCCACTCCAAAGTCCTAGTAGTAAAATGAAATGTCAGTCCAATGACTTCATAAGTCTCTGCCTCCAGTCAGGATCACTGGTTGACCAGAAAAACATCCACACACAGGGTTGCAGCAGACTGGATGCCCTTGACCTCACCTATTTTTTCCAGGTTGCTTTAGTGTGTTTACCTAACTAAAGTGGATTAACTGAGGAAAGTAAGAAGACATGGAAATATTTAGGTAAAAGGAGAAGGGATTGTGAAAATTTTGGTGCACTGACATGGGATTTATATAAAGTCTGAAGATATGCAAAGTACTTTGTATACATTATCTTATTTGAGCCTCACAACAGCCCTGTAAAGAGCTATACAGAAATATACAAATGTATAGATATATAGAAATGCACATTATGTAATCTAAGTAATCAGTACTTTTAGTAACAAGGCTGCTGTTGATGTTACCAATCTTTAAAATAAAAGGACTTTAACTGTTACTTTCATTTAGGATTACTGAAGGTGAATCACTCCCAAATCACTCTACAATTTTCAGAAAGTGGGGCAACAGTAAAGGGTGAATAATGAAAATGGAAATGCAGAAATTACTGGAGCTGGCAGGAAAATACTCTTATAATTCTAGATACCAGCCAATTACAATAAAAACTGTATCTCACTAATTCATGAGGCAAACTAGTCAAAAGGCTATCTAGCAACTGGGGTCCTAGGTTCTTTGCTCTCTCCTCTAGAATTAGTTTTCTCCATTTTCTCCCTAGGAAGGGAGGTACAAAAAAAAAATATGCTTAGTAATTGCAACCATCCAATTTTTTGATCAATTAAATTTGAGAAATGAGCTTTGCATTTAACACCTGGTCTGCTACCTGGGCAGCTTTCCTGATACACAGACTCCCAGATAAAACACCACTGACCAAAATAGGATTCCCAAATTTAGCAGTAGAGCTGATCACACCTCCTCCTCCACCAACTCCAAAGAAATACTCATATTCTAACAGTACATTTTATTAAAAAGCAATGTCTAACAGCAAAGCTCCTTTACAATCCCGGCAATTAAACATTGTCCAATCTGGAAGTCACCTCAAATCATAAAGAAAAAAAGAGAACTCAAAGCAAAAATAAAAAGAAAAGAAAAAAAGAATACCTTTATTTAGTGATCAGTGTTTTTTCCACACATCTATCTGCCCACCCGCCTGTAGTTAGGATGAAAAGCATGATGAAAAGCTGAGGACTACATAAGCAAATGGGATTGATTCCTCCTTACTGGAGTTCCTTTGATCCAGTTCCACCTCAGCTAGGGAGAATTAGGTTTGGGATAGCTTCCTTTCTTTCTCCCTCCCCTCCGAGCAGAGCTAATTGACTCGACAAGCCCGGATCATGAGCAACTGCAGAAGAATGAATACTGGGGACATGATAAGGCCAAACCAGAGCTCTCTCGTCTGCTCCACCAGCTTCTGGCACAGCAGCATCTCAAAAACAAACTTGAGGCTGAGAATGGTGAGGATCCAGAAGAGACGGAGCACAGCCAGCCGCTTCTCCCCGTCCTGGAAGAGGCGCACGGACACGATAGTGGTGAAGTAGGTGCTGAGCCCGTCGGCGGCGAAGAAGGGCACGAACACGTTCCACCACGACAGGCCCGGGGCCAGCTCATCCACACGAAGTGCCAGAAGCACGGAGAACACGAGCAGCGCCAGCACGTGCACGAAGATCTCGAAGGTGGCGAAGCCCAGCCACTGCACCAGCTCCCGCAGCGAGAACAACATCGCGCCGGCGCCGGCTCGAGGGCCAGCGGGACCCAGGGCTCCGCTCCCGGCAGGGCCCGGGTCCTGCCCGCCCGGCGCTGCGCAGCGCGGCGTGGCCGTTGCTCAGCGGGGAACGGGCGGCGGCGGCTGCGGCTGAGGGGACAGGGACAGAGGGTCAACAGTGAAGGGAAAGGGAGCTACCCTGGCCGCCCTCCGCTCGCTTACGGCACCCCTAGCCCTATAGTCGGACCTCGTCCCAGCCCGCCGGCTGACCGAACCTCCACGCCCAGCAACGGTAACGTCCCAGACCCCAGTACTCACCTCCCTCCTCCGAGCGTCTCTTATAGCTGCCGCCGCCGCCGCCGCCGCCATGATGTGCCAGTCGCTCACCTATGGCGTCACTTCCCCCGGCACCGGAAGTCAACCCCGGGAAGTTGCTGATAGAGGTGATGGTCTTTTCCGTGTCTCCTTTTCCGTCTTTGGCCCGCAACCCCCTCCTCCCTTCTACTCCTCCTTAGCTTTTTCGCGTCCTCCCCTGCCCACACACCTGAGGCTCTGTGCCCCTGTCCCCCCCTAGCCCAGAACCCCTCCCCTCCCCAGCTGTGGCCTGAGTTCCAAGTTCGGTCTGCCTCGGGTGTCATCCCGTCAACTCTGACCCCGTCAACTTTGACCTACCCCGACTCTGATTGCTATACTCTAACCCACCTTTCGTATCCTGCCTTCCTTCTCAACTGACCCCAGCCTCAGTTTTAACGCCTTCCAATTATAGACTCCCCCATAGAAGCACCCCTCCCCCAATTCTGACCCCCCTCACGTCTCTGACATTCTCCCCAACACCAGCCCCATTTCTCCAGATGTTGACCCCGAGCCTCCTGATCCTGTTTGGGAGTCAGACTGGAACTGCCCAGGATGTGGCAGAGAGGATCGGTAGGGAGGGCCGGCGGAGGCGGCTCCAATGTAGGGTTCAGGCCCTGGATTCCTATGATGTGGTAAGTAAGGTTGGGAGCGAGGCCTTGGCCTAGACTCCCTAGCTTTGTGTTCAGGTGTGCTCCATGGCTGATGGGGTCCCTGCTCAGGACTTGGGAAGATGTGTGCCCGGGCTTGGCAGAGATGGGACACAGTCCTGCACCTGGGTTTCTTATGTGGGATGATTTAAGTCACCTTAACCAAAAGTCTTAGCTGTCATGGGCCCTGAAATGATATCATTTGAACTTCACGTCCGATGCCCCTGGAAGATGGAAAACATTAAGCCATTAGTTACTAATCCTTTATTATAAAATTAGCTTGTCAGATTTTTCCTCTCTGATGGGTAACTGAGAAAAAGCCAGTTAAATAATACAACAATACAATTTAGTATTAAGGGTCTTCTATATGCAGAGGACTGTACTAGGAACTGGAGGAGATAAGATACAACAAATCTTATGAGTCAGTGAATAACACTTATTATTTCATTGCAGGATACAACACAAATATAATAGTAATGAACATTATTACACCAGACAAACATTTTAAAGTTGCAAAACAAAGCATTAGGAGGTCTGAGGAGAAAAGTTTTGCAGAAGAAGTGACATTTGATTTAGTCTTGAAGGATGGATAGTTCATCAGATGAAAAATGGGGAGGGAATGCATTCTTGTCATAGAAAACATAAGAAAAAATTATAGAGGAATGAAAGCATCAGGCAGACTTCAAGTACAGAGTAATTCATACTGACAGCCTCATGCCATGTGTTGAGGAGAATAATATGAGATAGGGTTAGAAAAATAGAGTGCCACTTGATCATGAGGTCCTCAAATGACGACAGGGAGTGGGAAAGAGAAAACATTGGGGAATGTAGGGAACAGCCATGAGAGCTCAGCTGTGGCAGTGTTTTAGAAGTAAGGCAGTAGAGCAGGAACATGGGAGATACCAGGTGGGGAAAGAGGCCAAAAATGAGAACTAACAAAATGGCAAACAACCTTATTTGTGTTCACATAATCCGATAAATTCCCTTCTGCTCACATTAATCCCCTTTTCTCCACATTAGAGTGAATTTGAACAGAACAGAATGAAGAGTAACATTAGGGGTTCTTACCACTTCTTATTCTTCAACCAGGCTTGATTCAATGAGGCTTGCCCATTGAATAGAATAGACCTTGTAAGGAACCATTCCTTTGATGCCACAAGCAAAATCTATAGTACTTTCTTTCCTATGTATCTACTGAAGAGGAAAGGAAGGGAAGATTTCTCATGTTGACACTATGAGAGATCCTTATACTTCTATCTTTTATATTGAGGTGAATCTGATTAATGAACCACTGGTGATATTTGTTTGTGCAACTACAGGCCAAGGAGATCCCCCTGACAACATGAAGGTAAGTTTTTTCTGAATATTTGTGAATGTCCCTGGGGCTCAAAGTATCTGATCTGGTCAGTTCAATTCAACAAACGTATTGTTAAAACAAGGCAGGATACTGAGCTCATAGGTCTTAAAGACATAAGAATTGCTATTCTAGATCCATCCAGCCCAGGTTCATGTTTCCAGTTGGGTCAATACAGTGATGGGTTTGGTAAAGCTATAGTCATTCTTCCTGACATTGCTGTATAGATTAGGGGCAGCTTCTTTTATTGATCTGCTATAAATCTGTTGTCTGGGGGTTCATCTAAACCCCTCCAGGTCTTAATTGTATTTTTATCCCATATCATCTCTCAAGCTATTTAAGACAACTTTGATTTAGCCTATATTTACCTCTTTCCAGCCTTATGTTATAGTATACAGAATGATTTGATGAACAAGACTGTTCTTCCTCTCCAATTCCTCCATGATTTTGTAAACTTTTTCTCATTGTTATCAGAGGATAGAACTAGTACTCTCTAGTTCTACTAGAAATAGTAACTAGTAGTTCTGTTACTTGAAGTAACAGAAACTCAAACTTATAATAGGTGTCATAAAAACATCTTAACAATTAGAGCTGTCCTGCTAGGTGGCACAGTGAATAGAGCACTGGCCCTGGAGTCAGGAGGACCAGAGTTCAAATCGGGCTTCAGACCCTTAACAGAAAAACTAGTGTGTGACCTTGGGCAAGTCACTTAGGCCCAATTGCCCTCCAGAAAGCAAAAAAAAAAAAAAAAAATTAGCTGTCCCAAAGTGAATGGCCTACCTTAAGAGGTGGGGTGTTCTCCCTCCTTAGATGTCTTCAAGCATAGGCTAGAGGACCACTTGCCAGGCATGTTATAAGGTTGAGTTCTTTCATGTATGGATTGGACTAGATTTCTTCCAACTCTCCAATTCTGTTATTCTGTGATTATAGACTGATCCCATCTCTTCTCACTCTCCATCTTACATGTAAAGACTAAAAAGAGGCCTTGTCTCCAGTTATCTGTCATATAAGCCACCCTTCTCTGTACTTTGCATGTTGTGTTATACCTGCCTTGAGATCCTGGCCCCAGAATTCCAGATCCAGATACACTTTTACTAGAAATACTCATCCCACCCAAGATATGAACTACACAAGTAGTACCATATTTACCAAACCCTGACATGAAATTTTTCTCAGGAAAAGCAAATTAACCTAAAATTACCCTACATGAAAGTAGCAATCTGTTATTTGGGGAACACTTACTAGAGTTGGAGTAGTCACCCATTCACTGCCCTTAAAGGGTACACTATTGACTGGAACCCAGATCAGGGAGGTCTCCTTGCCCTGGGTGGGGGGTTTGCCTTGTTATGAGCTCCTCAGTTATCTGGACCTGTGGTATCTAAAGAGTCGTTTTAATTTTAGAACTTCTGGAAGTTTATATTCCGAAAAAACTTGCCTCCTACCTCCCTCTGTCAGATGGATTATGCTGTTCTGGGTCTCGGAGATTCCTCCTATGCAAAGTGAGTATAGTGGTTTAGAAGTGGGATAAGATAGAAGGCAGCCTGTCTTCTGAGGTTGACCCCACCCTGTGACCTAGTTGTGCCCCTCAGAGAAAGATGGACTCTGTGCTAGATATCTTTGCCAAGATAAACAGGTGCCCTCCCCTTACCCCCAACCCTACTAATTCTTTGAGGCTTCCTATCCTTCTGCCTTCTGCAAGCCTAGAGACTGGCCAAGAAATCAGACTCTTCCCCACCAGTGCTACCTTACCTCTGAGATCCAGGTTCCTTCTTTCTCTAGTCTTCTGAGTACTAGTCATGGATCTGTCTTAGCCTAAGAGTTTACCCATTTCTAGCACTATTAGCTAGAGCAGGTTTAGGGACCTGGGCCTAAGATGACTCCACTGAAATCAAACATCATTAAAACCTCTCTTGTAGGGGACTCCCTGATCATACCACAGCCAAGAGTGCCCAAAGCATGGTACTGTGAAGAAACAGTGGGCTGGGGCTCAGAGATCCTAGACTTTAGTCTTGTTTTTGCCCTTTCACAGGCAAGTCCTGACCCTCTTTGAAAATAAAAATGGGGAATAATAACCACCATCCCCATCCACCCCCCCCCAACACCCCCCCCCACACACACACACTCCCAGACTGAGATCCTGCTGATTGAAAAGACTTTTTCTGAACATTGATAGGAGAGGGGCCTCATGGACTGGGAGTAGGAAGTTTTACGTTTGTTCGCGTATGGGTTTCTTGGTATATTTTTTTTTCTCTCAACAGGTTTAATTTTATAGCCAAGAAACTACACCGGCGCCTACTACAGCTTGGGGGTAATGCACTCTTGCCCATTGGTCTGGGTGATGACCAGCATGACTTGGGGTGAGTAACATCACAGGCTGGGGATGATATTCCAGTCAGACAACAGTCAGTCAGCAGGTATTTATTCAGAACCTACTATGTGCTGATCACTGTAGATACAAAGACAAACATGAAACAGTCCCTATTTTTATGGAGTTTACATTCTGTTGGAGAAGACAGTATAAGCGTATGTAAAAGTAGAAATCTTCAAGGAGCTTTAGGTAGGGCAAGTAGTGAGTTATTTGCCAGCAGACCACAGTGCTGTAGTGAAAGATGTCTGGGCCAAAGTTCAACCTAAACCCCAAGACATGCCTACTTGGCCCTCTTCCCTTCCCACAGCTTCTCTCCTGGTCCTGTGGAACACATTAGTATAGAGATGCTTGAATCTTGATTTGGGAGGAGGATCAAAGGGCAAGGAAGAATGATACTGAACCAAGCTTCTAGCATATGTCAGTTACACCTATCTTTTTGCTAGAACCCTGGTTTGAATGACCCCTACAAAATGGTGATAGTTGTAAGACTATCCTTAGTTCAGCTGCCCTCTGGTTTAAGAATGAGCTAAGACATTCTTTCCTCCTGACAGTGGGTATTCAAGGTCTGTCCCAGAACCACACTAGCTTCAGGGGGAAGGAAGGGAACATGGGTGGACATGGGTGTTAGAAAGGAGCATGCTTGCTTACCCTGGATTTTCTCTGTGTTCTGGCAGGCCTTATGCAGTTATTGATCCCTGGCTTCTGGACCTGTGGAGAAAGGTTCTGGGGCTGTATCCTGTGCCTTCTGACCTTAGTGTCATACCTGCTGATACACCGTAAGGATCAGGTGTTGGGGAGAGCTGCCAGCTTTCTTCTAAGAAGTTTATATGTGGCTCCTACCACACTCCCCAGTCCCTCCTGCAAAAAGTCATCATTTCTACATCTCCTCCCTTTCACTATTGAAGTCTAGAATCTCCCAGGATTTGAAATCACTGATTGAGGTAGCTTCTAGGCTTTTCCTGGGACAAGCTCTAGACAGGAGTAAATCTGTAACTGAGATAGATCCAGACACATTCCCCTCTGGCCCAGTTTAGGTACTCCCTCTGCTGGTCACTGAGAAAAGATTCATCATGAAAACTGTCCCACTTCCTCTTGTGGGCTCTTTTTGCTCCCTAGGTTAGGCAGTAAGGAGAGGAGGTGTGGCATATCCTTAAAGATTTTGGGGGGAAAAGAGGGTCCTTTAGTGGCTTACTTCATTAAAGTGAAGGTCTAGGACAGCTAGGTGGCAGAGTGAATAGAGCACTGGCCCCAGAGTCAGGAGGATCTGAGTTCAAATCTGGCCTCAGACACTTAACACAAAAACTAGCCATGTGACCTTGGGCAAGTCACTTAACCCTAATTGTCCTGCCTTCCAAAAAAGCAAAAAACAAACAAAAAAAAAGTGAGGCTCCTCCCCTTCCTCCCCCTCTGCTGTTGCCAGTCTCCTAATACACTGACTTCCTTTGCCACCTTTTGCCCTTTTCTAGTTTGCCTTCAAGGTTCATTTTGAACTTTTGTGATGAAGCTCCAGAGATTTCTTATGAGAAACAACATTCAGAGAATCAAAGGCCTAAGGAGCTCCCCTCTCACCACAAGCCCTTCCTGGCTCCCATGGTCTCCAATCAAAGAGTGACTGCTGAGTCACACTTCCAGGATGTTCGGCTAATTGAATTTGACATCACAGGCTCTGGAATCAGGTGAGATGCATCTGTCCCACAGATCCACCCCAACTTCTCTCTTTTTTTTTTTTTTTAAAGCAATTGGGGTTAAGTAACTTGCTCAAGGTTACACGGCTAGTCATTATTTATTCGTGGGTGCTCATTTTCTGAGGCCGGATCTGATCTCGGGTCATCCCAACTCCGAGGCCGGCGCTCTTACTGTGCCACCTAGCCGCCCCTTTAGGGCAATTGGGGTTAAGTAACTTGCCCAAGGTTACACGGCTAGGTTTTTGTTTGTGTGGATTAAGTGTCAGAGGCCGGCTCCGAACTCAGGTCCTTCTGACTCCAGGGCCGGCGCTCTATTCACTTCGCCACCTAGCCGCCCCTCACCCCAACTTCTCACTGGGATTCTCCCTTTGTCATCCAGGGGAGATCTTGCCAAGTTGAGTGTTTGTTCAATAAGCATTTATTAAGTATAAGATATGTTAAAGATGGAAAGAGATATCCCTTCCACAAGTGTGGGTATTAATAGGTGAGATATATAAATAAACAACTATAGTATATCTCAGAATACAAGTGCCATGTGAAATAATAAACACTAAAGGAATTCAGTAAAAGGAAAAATCTGTGAGCTTCTGTGGTTCAAGAGGTTTTATGGGAGGAATTTGAGCAAGTTCCTTGAAGGTAAGGTTTGCAAAGGCAAATTTGGGTGAGGAGGGTGTTCCAAGAGGAGAAATGACAAACAAAAGCATAAAGTCAGGAATACACGAGGCACATTTTGGAGACAATGAGAAGACCAGTTTGGCAAGAGTACAAGGTTAAAGTAGGAAAAGGAATGTGAAATAAGGCTAGAAAAATAGGCAGGGGCCTACCAAGCTGAGAAATTTGAACTTTTATTTCATAGTTTGGAGCCACTAAGAAGAGGAGTAATGGCATTAGACCTCTGTTTTTAGGAAGATTATTCTGGCAGATGTATAGACTGGATTATAGTGGAGAGACCAGGAGATCCCTTAGGACACTTATGCAATACTCCAGATGAGAGGGAATAAGGACTTATGATAAGATGGTAGAGATGGAAAAAGAGGAAGAACATGGGGATGCAAGTGTATTTGGGATATAGAATCAACAGACTTAGTTTCTAGTTAGATGTGGGAGGCAAGAGAAAAGGAGGAGTCAAGATGACTTCCACCTTGACTTTTAGCCCCATTTTCAGCAACTCGTTTTAGGGGTGTTAATTCTGAGATCCAGGATCCTAAAGAGCTACTTTAACCCTTATCTCTTCAACTTAGTACTTTCTTGCCCTTCCTAGTTACCTCCCCATAAAGTTTGCACCTCCTGCTCCCAATTCCCTTAGACTCACTGCTTCTTCCTGCCTACTGCCATACCCAGATGTCCCTGTATCCAGGCCAACGGGAAGCTTCTCTGAAGCTTTTGTAGGCAGGTTCCCAGTGGTAACTGGAGTAGGGTCCTTTCCCTGCAGCTTTACCCCTGGTGACATTGTGATGATCCAGCCTCAGAACCCAGCTAGTGACACGGAGCAGTTCTGTCACCTGCTCAGTCTGGACCCAAACCGGCATTTTGTGCTTCAGCCTCGGGAGCCAGGTGGGTTTCTCTCTTTCTCTGTCCATTTCTTCATTTTATTTTTCTCTTTTCCCTGTCTATCTTTTGCTTCCTCTCTCTTCTGTCCATCTCTTTTTTCCCTGCAATATGACTTTGTTTTCTTCTGTCTTCTCTCTTTTCTCCCTCGAAAAGTGAGAGAACTTTAAGTATCATCTTAGGGGCTTTGGGATATAATGGTCTTCACATCTTTAGCTTAGTTCCTACAGTATGACCTCTCCTATATAGAGAACCAGTCTGACTTCATCTGGTCCTGCCAGATGTCACTGTAAGTTTAATCCCCCTTGAGGCAAGGGTAACCCGTCACCCCCTTTTATTCACCATAACCCAAATGAGATTCCTTGCTTGCTGTTTCAGATGTCACTTGTCCAGTTCATCTGCCTCAGCCCTGTACCATCCATCACCTTGTGTCCAACTACCTGGATATCACCCGTGTTCCCCTTCGCTCCTTTTTTGAGATCCTGGCCTGTCTCTCTCAACACCAGATGGAACGTGAGAAGCTGCTTGAGTTCAGTTCTACACAAGGCCAGGAAGAACTCTACAACTACTGCAACAGACCTCGAAGGACCATTGTGGAGGTGAGGGATCAGGACTAGGGCCTGACACTAGACCACTGGGTCAGGGAGGCTCCATAGACAACTAAGGATTTGGCCCTAAGATACCATCATGTTCTCATGCCCTCAGCTTTCAGCATCTGGGAGAAGCCAAAGTTGAGTTCCAAGATAAAAGATAAAAGTCAGGTTGTTCTGCTTCTACTTGTAGGTCCTAGGTGACTTCCCACACTCAGCAGCTTCAATCCCACCAGACTACCTGCTGGACCTCATCCCTCCAATCCGGCCCAGGGCCTACTCCATTGCTTCTTCATTGCTGGTGAGAGATAGTTCACACCCCAAGGGTTCTGACTGGGAAAGGAGGACCAGGAGCAGAAGCATTTTCTCTACTTTGAGAAAATCCACAAACAACTTATAAACATCATTTAGAAACATCTTTAGTCCTCAATTCCTAGCTTGATATTTGAAATGTCTATTTACAATTTAAGAACAAACATAATAGCATAAATAAGAAAAAAGATTTAATATTTTAAGTAATTCATATGTACCTTTTCAGAAATACACTGTTGTCTAGAGTAGTCAGTCTAGCCATAGTCTAAACCTCCCAACCAGAGAGGTATGAACACAGGGTACAGTAAGAGCCCTGAAGGAAATGAAAAGACAGAAATTCCCCCAAAATAATCTTTCACTTCCTCTTGCCTCTTGTTTTCTCCCTGATTTTAGAGGCATATGTGGCCTTTCCAATTTGACCAACAAAGGAGAGGCATAAAGGGAGAAGCTTTGTAATTCTGTGAAGCAAATTGATATTTATGAGCTATCCATCAGCTTTCTGAAAATGAAATCCTACCCCATATCCCTTCCCCCTTACTCCCCCAAAGCATTATATGATCTAGTTTATTCCCCCTCCAAGGCTCATCCTCTCAGGGTGCAGATCCTTGTGGCAGTGGTGAAGTACCAGACTCGTCTTCGAAAGCCCCGACAGGGCCTCTGTTCTTCCTGGTTAGCTTCCCTGGATCCAAGGAGAGGTAAGCTCAGCAGCCTTCCAGGAGCAGAGCACCATGGTCAGGCATAGTATCACAGACACTCCTATTCTCTCCACTCAGCTGACCTAAAATATCACAAGGCATGGGAAGTACTGAGGGACTCCAAGGAAGGCAGGGGAAATTTAACATAGGTGTCTAACATATTGCATACAAAACACTTTGTTCCCTCTGTTCCCCCAGGGCTAGGAGTATATCCTGGACTTTCCCTGTCCTGGGGCCACCCCCTCCTGGTACTTTCTCCCTTCTAGGCCCTCTCAGACAAGATTAAAAGCTTAGAAACTCTCAGGGACTATCCTGTCTTTGAATATCACCCCAATTTCTTCTTCCCTATCCAGGACCAGTAAGAGTTCCCCTTTGGGTTCAAAAAAGTGGGCTGATCTTCCCTTCAGAGCCTAACACCCCTGTGATCATGGTGGGTCCTGGCACTGGGGTGGCACCCTTCCGTGCAGCCATCCAGGAGCGTGTGGCACAGGGCCAGACAGGTGAGCACAAGGAGTAAGTAGCATGGATTGGAATGGGACTGGACAGCTACTGCATATAAAAAGCTTCCTTGGAATATAGTACTTTTGTGTATTCCTGCCTCACTGTGTCTCCTGTCCCAACTAGAACATCCCCAAAGGAATATAAGGTCCTTGAAGGTGGGATCAGGTCATTTTCATTCTTGTACCTCCAGGTATCTAGTAAGTCAGAATTAGAAAAGTCAAAACAAAAACAAAAGCACACAAGTCTCCTTGATCGGCCTAATAGAGAGGGATTCAGAATAATTAGACTCCTTGTTCAGGAGGAAAGGGTCAGTGGATGAAGGTCAGCCTTAAAGTAATTTGCCAAAAGATGGCCTCCATCTTCACTCCTTCTGAATCCCAAATCAGAAACTCAGGGTTAGAAAGATTAGAGGGGGAATTGAAATGGCTTTTCCAAATTCCCCAAAGCCATTAGTAGGTAGTCAAGATGCTTCTGGTGGTCATGTCCAATATTTTGGAATGGTCTTCCTTTTTTTTTCTTTTGGAGGCAATCAGGGTTAAGTGACTTCCCAGGGTCACACAGCTAATAAGTGTCTGAGGCCACATTTGACTCCATGGCCAGTGGTCTATCCACTTTACCACCTGGCTGCCCCTGTCATTGTCTTCCTTATCCCACTCTGACCCCATTTGCCAACAGGAAACTATCTGTTCTTTGGTTGTCGACAGAAGGACAAAGACTTTTACTGTGAAGCAGAGTGGCAAGAACTTGTTCAGAGAGGCTTCTTGACCCTCATCACTGCTTTCTCCAGGGACCAAGTGAGTGGGAATTGGGAAGGAAAGTCATGAGAATGATGGCATGAAAGATGATGGGAATGAAAGGAGTTGGGTCTGGGGTGGGTAGGGGGGTTTGAATGGGAGATGAAGAAAGGGAATGGTGGTCCTGGACCCCACAGCCACCAGGTGAGGTGTTGGCTAAGTGACTGCCCTGGCCCAGGAGGGCTGAGAAAACAATGCAGTATCTCTGCAGGAGGAGAAGATTTATGTACAACACCGTCTCCAGGAGCACGGGGCTTTGGTGTGGGAGCTTCTGAACCAGCATGGAGCCTACTTTTACCTGGCTGGGTGAGTCTCCCCTCTCCTCTGATTCCTCATTCCCTTTGCCCTTAGGGTTTGGAGAGGTCCATGGGGGTTGATAGGCCAGATTCATACTTTGTAGTATGGGGCCTAGGGGATCTACTGAAATCTTGTAGTAACTCCCTCCTTTTCCTTTCCTTTTTCTTTCCATCAGCAATGCCAAGTCCATGCCAGCTTCTGTCTCAGAGGCATTGACCTCGTTGTTCCAATCAGAGGGTGGACTCTCTGGCCCTGATGCTGCCACCTACCTCACCATGCTGGAGCGGGCCATGCGCTTCCAGGCTGAGACCTGGGCCTGACAGGCTTCACAACCCCCTTTTCCCTTACAAGGGCTTGTACCTGAAGCTGACAATCTACCCTTCACATCTTGGCCTTGAACACATTCTCTAGGCCCTCTCCACCCAACCCTGTGGCTGGATCTCACCATCTTCACCCTGTCCGGATATTTGGATGTTTTCCTTTACAGTTGGGGAAGCTGATGATCTCCACTTGCTGTGAGAAGAGAATGACTGAAGGGTGGAACAGGGATTGAGATGTGATTGGGAAAGCAATAATAATCTGGCAAAGTGATCATCTGCAGGGTCTTTAAAGGGGACTGGGAAGGGTTGTAGAGTGAGTGCAGGGGTGAGTGTGCAGGTGCGTGCGTGGGACACACACACACACACACACACACACATCTGGCTAATGGGACAGAATTCCCCTCTCCCACCTTCTACTGCAAAAATGAAAGGAAGCTGGGGAAATGGCCTAGGATAGATAGGGAATAAAAGAATGACTTCAATGGGAGAATTAGGGAAGTCTTCCTGGAGGAAGTTATGAATGCTCACAAATTGCTGGAAAGGGCAGTTTTGATTTGGGGAGGGAGAGTGTGGATAAAGAAACTGAAGAACCAAAGCTCTTAAAACAATTACTTGCGTCTCCAGGATTCCGAGTCCCCCAAGGCTCAGCCTGAGAGAACCTGGGTTTGGGACAGGGCGTTGGCTCATTCTCATCTGATCCCAAATGCCTTAACCACTGACAGGTGTGCACCAATGAGGTCCAGTCATCTTGAGTAGAGGGCAGCTCTGCCCTGAGGAAAGAGCAAGGTCTCCTGACCTGGGAAGGACCTTTCCTGTATTCTGGTCTGACCAGCAAGTAGGGATTCCTTACCCTGACTCAGCAGGGAGGGGTGACTTCAGGAGGCCTGCCTCACACCTGTATTCCTTCTTCTGGGACATGGCTTAAGACATTCCAGGGGCCCAGAATATCTACCCTCTCCATCAGGCTATAGTAGAGCCATGGCTTACCACCTCTAGGAAATTTCCTCAAATTAACTGTCTCTCCAGATGAATCCCTTCTTTTTTACTCTCAACATTCCTTCTGTCTTATGTAAGATGCTGACACTATCATTGGTATCTTCCTTCCTGTCACTTCTTCAAAACATCATTTCCTAGAGCCACCACCCTCTCCCCAAGCTAGAAAGAAGTCCTTACATTTGAGGGATTCCCAAGCTTAGTTGGGCCTCTTTTTGTGTGGGCAGTTACTCATCCATTGGGTAGGTATAAAGATGAGGCCACTTTGGAGAATCAGAGGCTGAAAATGGAATTGAAATCTGTAATGTTATGACAGATTGGGAAAAGAAGCCTGTATACTTAATCAGTGCTGGTATTGAAAACTTGGAGCTTGAAGGATTTTTGTAAACACATCCCAGGAAGTCTTAAATGTGCTATAGGCTGAAAAGAAAGCCTTAGGAACTAAATTGGAAAGGCTGTTTCCCCATGGTGGCCATGCCCAGGAAGTGACTGGGACATGGAGTTGGGAACAAAACTACCACCCTTTCCCCTGGGGTTCTTTGGAGCCAAGTGTCCAGTCATCTCAAAAACACTCATTGGATAAAGTTAAGGGGTAGTAATATTGATGCATATCAACAAGACACCTACCTTCCCACCCTTCCAGGCCTAGCTCACAAACCCTCTGATAACTGCCATTTTTAAATGACTTCAGGTGGTAGATAATCTACAATCTTAGACCATTAGGATCAGAAGGCAAGATGCTACCTAACAGGGCTGTGCTGTCCCTCCTGACCAGGCCAGATTCCCAGTTTAGGGGAAATGTCTATTCTTTTATTTTTATTAATTTATTTTTAGTTTTCAACATTCACTTCCACAAGATTTTGAGTTCCAAATTTTCTCTCTATCTCTCCCCTCCCCCACCCCAAGATGGCATGAATTCTGATTACCCCTTCCCCCAATCTACTCTCCCTTCTATCACCCCTTCTCTTATCTCCTTCCCTTCTATTTTCCTATGGGACAACATAGATTTCTGTACCCCATTGCCTATATAGGTTATTTCCCAGTTGCATGTAAAAAAATTTTTTAACATTTTTTTTTTAACTTTTGAGTTCCATATTCTCCCCCTTCCTCCCTTCCCACCAACCCTCATTGAGAAAGCAAGCAATTCAATATAGGTTAGATATGTGTAGGCATGAAACACTTCTATAACAGTCATGTGGTGAAAGACTATATTTACCTCCATCCTATCCTGCCCCACATTTACTCTATTCTCTGACCCTGTATCCCTCCTCAAAAGTGTTTGCTTCTGGTTGTCCCCTCCTCTCATTTGCCCTCCTTTCTATCATCCCTCCCCTTATCTCCTTCCCCCCTACTTTCCTCTATGGTAAGAGATTTTCATACTCAATTGAGTGTGTCTGTTATCCCCTCCTTAAGCCAAATCTGATTAGAGTAAGGTTCACTCATTCCTTCCCACCGCCCCTCTTTTCCCCTCCATTGTAAAAGCTTTTTCTTGCCTCTTTTATGTAAGATAATTTATCCCATTCTACTCTCCCTTTCTTCTTGTCCCAATACATTCCTCTCTCTCACCCCTTAATTTTATTTTTTAGATATCCTTTCATATTCAACACACCCTGTGCTATATGTATACATATACACACATATATGTGTGTATGTATGTATATATTCTCTCCAACTACCCTAATACTGAGGAAGGTCTCATGGGTTACAAATATAATCTTTCCATGTAAGACTATAAATGGTTCAACTTTAATAAGTCCCTTATTATTTCTCTTTCCCATTTACTTCTTCATGCTTCTCTTGATTCTTGTGCTTGAAAGTCAAATTTTCTATCCAGCTCTGGTCTTTTCATCAAGAATGCTTGAAAGTCCTCTATTTCATTGAATATCCATTTTTACCCCTGAAGTATTATACTCAGTTTTGTGGGGTAGGTGATTCTTGATTTTAATCATAGCTCCTTTGACCTCCAGAATAATATTCTAAGTCCTCCAATCCCTTAATAGAGAAGCTGCTAAATCTTGTGATATCCTGATTGTGTTTCCACAATACTTGAATTGTTTCTGGCTGCTTGCAATATTTTTTTCCTAGACCTAGGAACTCTGAAATTTGGCTACAATATTCATAGGAGTTCTTTTGGGATCTCTTTCAGGAGGTGATCAATGGATTCTTTCAATATCTGTTTTCCCCTCCAATTCTAGAATATCAGCAGTTTTCCTTGATAATTTACTGAAAGATGATGTCTGGGCTCTTTTTTTTGATCATGGCTTTCAGATAGTCCAATAATTTTTAAATTATTTCTTCTGGATCTATTTTCCAGGTCAGTTTTTCCAATGAGATTTCATATTGTCTTCTATTTTTTCATTCTTTGAGTTTTGTTTTATAATTTCTTGATTTTTCATAAAGTCATTAGCTTCCATTTGTTCCATTCTAATTTTTAAGGAATTTTTTTCTTCAGTCAGCTTTCGGACCTCCTTATTCATTTGGCCAATGCTGCTTTTAAAGGCATTTTTCTCCTCATTGCTTTTTTGAATCTCTTTTATCATTTGAGTTAGTCTGTTTTTTAAGGTGTTATTTTCTTCATTTTTTTTTTTTGGTTTCCTTTAACAAGCTGTTGACTTGTTTTTCATGATTTTCTTGCATCACTCTTATTTCTCTTCCCAATTCTTCCTCTACTTCTCTTACTTGATTTTCATAATATGTTCTTCCATAGCCTGCAACCAATTCATATTTTTCTTGGAGGCTTTGGATGTAGGAGCTTTGACTTTGTTGTCTTCTGAATGTATGTTTTGATCTTCCTTGTCACCGAAGTAAGATTCTCTATAGTCTGATTTTCCCCCCACTGTTTGTTCCTTTTTCCAGTTACTTGACTCTTTAGCTCTTTGTTAGGGTGGGACTTTGCTTCTAGAGTGGACAGTGCACTGTGACAGGCTTCAGGGGCTTTCACAGCTGTTTTCAGAGATACTTCTCTAGGGACCTGTAAACTTAAAGAACTTCTAAAGTTCTTCCAAGGTTGTATGATCAAAGGAGAGGCATTTACTCCTCTCCTGCTCTATGAGTGACCACAAGCACTCTTTCTGCCTCAGTATTGTGAGGAGGATTCCCTCTCCAGTGCCACCACCAGCTCTTATCACAGGATCCTCCTTGCCCAAGGACCACCACCCAAGACTGCAACCCAGATCCAAGCACAGGCAAAGCAAGAGAATCCTGCCTCAGTGCCACCAAAGAGATCCCTGCAATCCCCCTCTGGTCAGCTGCTCAATTCCCCCACCTTCTATGGGCAAAGAACTCCAGAAGCAGCCACTACCACTGCTGCCACCACCACCCCAAGGCTGGGGTCACACCATGATCACCTAGGCCTGACCTTTCCTACTGACCCTCTAAGTTGTCTTTGGTGTTTGTGGGTTGAGAAGTCTGGAAACTGCCACAGCTGCCAGTGATTCAGTGCCCTGAGGTTTGCTCCAACTGAGTCTGTGCCAATGCAGCCCACACTGGACTGCCCTCCTCTCAGATTGGTGCAACAGACTTTCTGTCAACTTTCCAGGTTGTCTTGGGCTGGAAATTTGTTTCAGTCTGTCTTTTTGTGGCTTCTGCTGCTCTAGAATTTGTTAAAAGTCATTTTTTTTTTTTTTTTTGCTTTTTGGAGGACAATTGGGGTTGTGACTTGCCCAAGGTCACACAGCTAGTTTTTGTGATAAGTGTTTGAGGCTGGATCCGAACCCAGGTCCTCCTGACTCCAGGGCCAGTGCTCTATTCACTGCACCACTTAGCCGACCCTAAAAGTCATTTTTTTACAGGAATTTGGAGGGGCTTGGGGGAAAGCTCAAGCAAGTCCTTGCTTTTACTCTACAATCTTGGTGCTGCTCCCCCAACAGTTCCTTTTCTGAGATATGAAATAGTCATCACTTTATCCAAAGGCCTCTGAAGGCTAGAGGGGAAAGTCAAACATCCCTAGGGACCTGCCAAGTTGACATTAACCATTAATGACTATTTTTTTTTTGGAAGGGCAATTGGGGTTAACAGTTTTTGTGTTAAGTGTCTGAGGCTGGATTTGAATTCAGGTCCTCCTGACTCCAGGGTTGGTGCTCTATTTACTGTGCCACCTAGCTTCCCCTAATGACTACCTTTTAAGACTTACCATTCAGCTGGTTCCAAATCCATTTAACTGAATTATCGTTTAGTCTGTATCATAATTTCATCTTTTCCACAAGAAAATCTGCCTTCATTTTCTTACTTCACACTCAGTTGTCAACCCCTTGCAATTTGATTTCTATCACAATCAATCAATTGACATTTATTCAATGTCTACTGTGCTAAGTGGGGGAAAAAAAGCCCTTGCTCTCAAGGAGCTTACAATCTAATGGGGGAAGTTAAAACACAAAAGGAAGCTGAAAGAGGGGGGTGAAAAGGTACTCAATGAGGAGGTGTGGTGGAGAGGTCAGAGAAGTTCCAAAGTAGTACACAACTAGATGAGAAATGAGGAAAGAGGTGTGTTCTCTGTCCTGAGAATGTACACCCATGTAAAGGCAAGTATGACACATAAATCTAATAGTGCCTTTTCCATCCTGCCTTCTTGAAAAGTTGTATGTAATAAACTGTAGTAATCATTTCTGATAGATATTGGAGTATCTGAACACTTTAGAATGGAAAGCTTCAGCCCTTCTTGATAGCCTATAAATTTAAGTGTACTATAGTTTGTAGTTTAAGAGAATCATTGGGTCCTAACCTAAAGAATTCTTGGTAGTTGAATTGAAACATTTATTGAGAATGTGTTAGATTAAGTATGAGCATGTTCACATGGGAAAAGTAAAATCATAACCAGGTTAATTCAGAAATTTGTTTTGCATATCTAGATGTATTTGTAATTAAATTTTTTTTTTCTCAATGAGTAGGGGAAGAGAAAATTTGAACCTTGAAAAAAATAAAATTGAATTAAAGCTGAAAAAAAATTAATACCAGGCATTAGTTTTATCAATGTCTAATTAACCTTGAACTTTAAATGAGTGGTCCTGACATCAAGTGCCATAGATATTCAAAAGAAAGATTACTGTACTACACTATGAAGACTTTCTGGGAACATAAACTCCTTACTAGTAGAATTATTTCATTCTTTATACTTTTATCCACAGTGTCAGACATGTAGTAGGTGCTTAATAAATGTCAGTTGATGGAGAGGAAGGAATTG
Source organism: Gymnobelideus leadbeateri (assembly GCA_011680675.1). Classification (NCBI taxonomy): domain Eukaryota; kingdom Metazoa; phylum Chordata; class Mammalia; order Diprotodontia; family Petauridae; genus Gymnobelideus; species Gymnobelideus leadbeateri. The sequence goes on from WOXC01008965.1 coordinate 127,983, forward strand.
ATGTTTTGTATAGTAGTAATAATACTTATGGGGGAGAGAGATTGAAGAGAGCTCTGAATGCCATGCTGAGGAATTTTTTAAAATATTTATTATAAATTTAATAGCCAACAAAAACTATATTTACAAAATAAGTACCAAAAGCTTACCCTCTGATAAGGTGCATAAAAGACAAGCAAACCAAATGCTTTGTGTCCTTTTCGGAGCCTACCAAGAATAGGCAAAGGTATCTTTCCTTCATCTTTTAGGAAATGAGAAAAGACACTTACTGGCTGGTTTGGAGGCAGAAAACTGATGGTAGAGAGGTCAGTGATGAGACTGCTTGACTTGTAACTGATCAAAGCACCTCTAAACTTTGTAAAATTTTGATGTTTTCCATCTGTATTCAATTTGGGTTACCTGCAGCTAGTGCACATGGTTAATTAAGAGGAAAGAGAGAATAAGGACCAGGATCTGAATAGCCTAACATTGAATTTGGAGTGTTGGTTTAGGTGTTTACCTGCCCTGTGTCAGACTTTGATCACTCAGTTGACTGAATAACAAAATTATTCAAACATTTATCAAGTCCCTATTAAGTGCAAAGCTTCATGCTAAGTGCGGGAGATAAAGATTACTACCTAAACTTCCTTTTCTGAGTTTATAATGACTTCCCTGAAACCTTCTTTGGAGTAACCACTCTCTCCCAGTAACTCCTAATCAGCTCAGGATCGTCTTCCCCTTCCTGAAAAAACCCACATTGCTTAACCTCTAATGCCATGTCTTCACCTTCCTAGGCACTGGATTGGGGACTGAGAGATCAACCATTTTTAGACAAGGAAACTGAGACCCAGACAAGTGACTTCCAGAGGTCGCACAGGTGGAAGTGGAAGATTTAAAATTTTAAATCAGAACCTCCAAGTCTAAACCTGGTGTCTACATTCAGACGCATCCTAGAGCCTACAGTCTTATTCTCCCTTCTGTCTCTTCCCAGCTAGACCATTAGCCTCCACACAGCAGAAGCCATAGGTATTCTTCCTGCCAGAATAAGGTTGTTATAATAAGGAACTGTGAGGGGGCAGCTAGATGGCACAGTGAATAGAGCACTGGCCCTGGAGTCAGGGGGACCTTAGTTCAAATCCAGCCTCAGACACTTAACACTTACTATCTTTGTGCCCTTGGGCAAGTCACCTAACCCCAATTGCCCTGCCTTCCTCTCTGCTAAAAAGGGGGGTGGGGTGGGAAGAAGGAACTGTAACTAGGCAAGGTGTAAGTGCCCAATAACAACAGTTAATTGACAATCTTTTCTTCCCTCCTCTTCTTAGATCCTTAGAAATCCTGACAATGGATTTTCCTGGATTTGTGCTTTCAATAGATTGAAGTGGAGTTGGAAGAAGACTGAAGAGTCCCAAGTGTTGAGATTTCTAGCTTCAGGTTTTCTGGGCCTCCTCCCAGGCCAGTTCTCACCTAGCTAGGGAGGAGCCTGCCCACCTGAGGCTGTCCCTTACCTGCCCCACCCCCAGCCCTGGGAGGAGCCTGAGTTCACAGTCAGCTGAGCCACTTAAGAGAGAAATTCTACTAGAACCTGGGCTTCGGCAGATTTCTTCCAGGCCTCCTTCATCTTTTGATCTGGATTTTGGCAGGAGCCAGAATTGGAGCTGGATGTGACCCAAGAACTAGGAGCGCAAAGCCAGAAATTAGGAACCCAAGCTCACAAAAGAATCAGAACTACCAGGCGTTTGGGACTACAAACTCTTAAGAGGTTTGCTCTAATTACCGGGGAGGACTGTACGGGGACTCTGAAGAGAAATTGGTGGCTCTCGATCAAGTGCTGGGAGTGTATGGTCCCCAAAGGATCCTCCTGTCCCTGCCAGGCTGAGCAGTCTAGTCCACTACCAAAGTCTCAGAGAAAATGAGGCAGTCAGTTTGGAAATAGGTGTTTTTGCTTTTTGCTTCTGATTTTGAACTCCTAAAACTCTAACCCCTAATCTCAAACCTTGAACCTTGGTGCTGCCTTCCCAAAAAGATATGGCTGTGGGCAGCCAGGAGCCAGAGCCAACTGAGCCTGTGTCTAGGTTCCCAGATGAAGAGGAGGAAATGGAGAACTTGGCCCCTTCAGGCCCCTGCCCTCCTGAGGCTGCCCCCACAGATAGCAAGCCCCTACTGGGGGCTGGAGCCCAGTGGACTCTGCAGCTACTGGAGGATGTGGAAGATGAGTGCCCCATCTGTACAGAACCTTATGGGGTAGACGAACATCTCTTGGTGTTGTTGAACTGTGGACATGGACTGTGCCAGCACTGCCTGAACAGGCTCTTGGGCACAGCTCCCAGCACTGACTTGGGCCGTGTGCGTTGCCCATTGTGCCGTCAGAAGACTCCTATGTTGGAGTGGGAGATCTTCCAGCTTCAGGAAGAGTTGCTCCAGGCTGATGGCCCTCAACCCCCACCACCTCCCAGCCCCCCAGCCCTTCCTCCCCGAGGGACAGGGCTCTGGGCTTCCCTAGAGCACCGTTATCACCTTCGAGGGAACCGAGGTTGCCTCCCCTTCTTGCCTTGCCCACCCTGTCTGATTTCGAGGCTCTGGACCCTTCGTGAGAGGGGGCCCTGCATCCGTTGCCTAGTCTTGCTGACAATGCTAGCCCTAGAGATGTTTGGACTGGTACTCATCTTTCTGCCCCTCCTACTGCTTGCCTTGCTTTTGATCCTACTTAACCATCTAGGCCACTGACCCTCCAGCCAGGACTCAAAGACCTTTTGAGGGGGTGGGCCTACTTACCACTCACCAATGATTTGCTCATCAAAGAAGTACTGACCAGAGAGACTTAAACACTGCAACATCCTATCATAGGAAGGATCCTGAACTGACTGAACTGACATTATCTCTGAGAAGATCTGGGGGACAATTCTTCCAGGAGCTGATGGTCACTGATTAGAGAGCTTAGACTTTGATCACAACTCCTTCAGCTGTCCCTTTGATAGTCAAGACTGAATAGGGGAAGAAAGATCTGGATTACTGAAAGAAGTAAGTTCACAATCTGGATAATTTATAGAAATGATCATTTACATAAGTGAAAAGAAGTGGGGGGGGGGGAGAAGGCAATGAATATATTAAGATGGTGGGTGTGGAATGAGATAGTAGGTATGGGCAGCCTGAGTGGAGAGACAAGTGCCCTCTTAGGATGGGAAGTATAGAGTTATAGACCAGCCAGGTCGCTTGGGGGGAGGGGAAGAAATGTCCTTCTCTGCCCCTCTCCTTGTCTGGAGGCCTCAGATAAGGGCTGTGCAGCTGGTGTTCCCTGAAGGTCAGCCAGGCTTGGGCTTGAAGGTGGGGAAATAGAAACTGCTCCCACCCAATTAGGGTGGAATGTCAGGCCTCAGACTGGTAGATGGGAGATCTCTGGGCAAGAACTATACTCTGACCATATAGGCACATGCCTCCTCTAACAGGGATATGGCCAGCTGTGGTGAACACAGAATTTAACTGGGTGCAAAAATGCCAGAAGGTACAAATGGACCTGGACTGTATTTCAAGGTGACACCCCTTCTGCAGCCACCCAATTCTCCTGGATCTTGTTCCCCACACACATATACACACACCAGATCATGAAGAGGAGCCCTTAAAAAGAAGAGCCCACAAGCTTTGAGGGCATAGATACAGCAATACTGGATAGGAGGGAGCAGCAGTCCAGTGTACAGAATGAAGGAGGTGAGAGGCCAGTTGTACCCTGCTCTCATTAAACTACATCTTAAGAACTATATTCAGGATGGTGAAAAACTGGAGTGTGTCCAGAAGAGGGCAACCAGATGTATGAGAGGCCTGGAGACCATGTCATGTGAGAACTGGTTGAAAGAATTGGGCAATGGTTAAACAAATGATGATACATGAATGTAATGTAACATATCACTTTGTTGTAAGAAATAATGAAGACAGGGAAACGTGGAAAGATTTGCCCATCTAATGCAGTCTTAAGTAGGAAGACTCAAGATAATAATATAGACCAGCAGTTCTCAAACTTTTTGGTGTCAGGACCTCTCTACGCTCTTAAAAGTTATTGGAGGCCCCAAAGAGCTTTTGTTTATGTGAGTAATATCCATTAATATTTATTATATTAGAAAGTAAAACTGATAAATTTTAAAAATATTTATTGATTTAAATAACAATAAACCTGTTATGTCAACACAAACTGAATATTTTCTATGAAAAAAATTATTCTACAAAACAAAAAATTTTGTGAGTGGCATTGTTTCACATATTTCTGCAGATCTCTCTAATGGCTGGCTTAATAGACAACTGGATTTTCATATTTGCTTTTGCCTTCAATCTGTTGTGATGTTGTTTTAATTGAAATATTTGAAGAAAATCCAGCCTCATTCATAGATGTAGTTGGAATAGGGAGGAATATTTTAATAGGCAAATAATGTCTTACTATTATTATGAAAATAGTTTTGACCTTGCAGATCCCCTGAAAGGGTCTCAGGGACCCAGAGGTCTGTGGACCATGCTTTGAGAACAGCTGATATACACAACTATAACAATGTAAATGGAAAGAACCACAAAACAATCAAGTGTTACAAAATTACAAACATTCATGGCCCCCCAAAAAGAAAAATGAGAACATCCCTACCCTATTCCTTTGCAGAAGTGGGCTATCCACAGGTATGGCACATCACATATATTTCAGACTTATTAGATGTATTAATCAGTTTTGATGATTTTTTTTCACTTCCAATTGCAAGGGACAGAGGAGGGGGAAGGAAGGGGAATAACAGGAGAAATTCTGTTGATGTACAAAAGACATGGATAAATTTATTTTAAAAATAAAAATGTTAGAACTAGAAAGATCTTCATTAATGTCATCTAGATCTACCCCTTCATTTTCCAAAGTAGAAAACCGAGGCCCAAAGAAAAAAAATTAACCATATCTGGGGTCATGGTTGCTGTCTTGAAATGTCATTAGTAGGGGTTTAGACTTATTCTGTCCAAAAGACAGAGCAAGGACTAATGACTAAATGCTTTAGGGAGGCAGTTTTCAAATCAATTCAATTTTCTAAAAATCAGAGCTGTTCAAAATAGGCAGTCTTTGAGGTAAGTGTACTCTCTGTCACTAAAGGCATTCAAGCAGATAGTGGTTAACACCTCCCCCCAACACCACCGATAAGACGTAGAAGGGAAGGTGATTAGACTCAATGGTCTCCAAAGTTACTTCCTACAGTTAAATTCTATGGCTTCTGGCTGCATCTAAACTCCTTCTGGCCTAACAGATGCTCTGGTTTTCACTTAAGAGGGTGGAAGATTCAACCAACTGCTTAAAACACTGGCATTAGCATCAGGGAGAATGTACTGGGTGGGTACAGTGCCTGGTGTGTGAAAACCAGGCCTGGGTGCCAGGATTTCCACACTTCCAAAGCAGTCATGGTCCAACTCCATGTGAGTTATATTGCTGCTTTGTCCCTATATGGTTCTACCCAATCTCCCACCCTCACCAGCCCAAAGACTCTTGTAATTCCCTTTCCCTATCTGAACTCAGTTCCTGTCCCCAAAAGGTAGCCCTAGGGTAAAAAGAGCCCTGGGGTACCTAGGGATTAGAGGTGAAGTCCAATCAGAAAGCCTAACACTACCTAGGTTTCCATCTCTCCCTAGTGCTGTGAGGCCTCACTAGCCTTAGAACTGGTTCATCCACCTACCTCCCTTATCCCGTCATTGGAGCTGCACTGAGAACTCCACCCCACCCTTCCACCCTCTTCTCCCAAGTTCAGGCACCGACAAGGTTGGAATTTTTCAAAAGGAGTCTTTACTAGGAAACTCTGGGGCAGAAGAAGGAAAGAAACACAATAGCAGAGAAGCAGATGAGTTTGCAGAGCACGCATTCCTGATCAGAGCAAATATTGGGCCCCAGAGCAGCTTATATGGAGTAAGTTACAGATCACCTGCTCCTGGGGGACAGCAAGGGGTGGTGAAAGGAGTGCTAGCCTTAGAATTCAATGACTGGGGTTCGAGTCCCTTGGGTAAAAGTCATGTCACCTCTGAGCCTATTTCCTCATCTGTAAAGTGGGGATAATACTTGCATTGCCTACCTCACAAGGTTGTTGTGAGGAAAACGTTTTGTAAACGCTAAAGTGCTATAGAAATATGAACTGTCCTTAGTAGTAGTTATTGACCTTATTCTTGCCCCTGACTCTGTCTGGGCTGAAGCAAGACAAGGTTTACCACACGTGACCCCAGGGAAAGAAGAGATCAGTAGATTCCTGGCTTCAAGCACAGCAGTGGTACCGAGGGCCAGAGGGGTCACCCAGGCAGGAGCGGGATAGACTGCTGCAGTCCCTTCCTGCTGGAGAATCCTTGGCTGATGGAACCAGCCCAGACAAGTAAATGAACTGAGAGGCCTCTGGACCCAACTGTCCATGTTTCCCAGGCTCATACCCATAGCCCAACTTAGCACAGCACACAAATGGAGCCTAGCTGCATGCTGATCTGAGACTCCAGGGACAATGTCTTCATTGCTGTAAGGGAGAACCTGGGACCCAGCCCTGGGCAGAAGGGTTCCTGGGGAGGATGAAGACCTGTTAGGTTGAAGGGGCTCTGGGATGGGGCTCATGTGCCTCTCTCCCATGACTACTCTGCTGTAAGGGAGGAGGGAGAGGGGAGACTGGGGCCAGGGCTTAAGTCCACCTGGGGAGAAGGGTTGTGCTGTCAGAGATGGTTCCAGTTAGCAATTGAAATGGCAACTTTGGCAAAGAGTTTTAATGGCAAAACTGGCTGCAGAGACTCCTCCTTGGAGGGGTGAGGAATGGGAAGCAGCAGGGCCGGGGCAGAAAAGGCTTCTTCCTAGGGGCTAGCATGGACCCATTTCTAGAAGAAGCAGTTTCAGAGGGTAGGCAAACACCCAGGGATGTCAGAGGAAGTGAGGATCCCAGGACCCGTGGACACAGGGAACATCTCGGTTGCAGTCCTTTTCTGCTGAATCCTCTGGGATGTTCCAGAGGCTGGCATCAGTCTGTGCCTGGCATTTGGAGGGACCAAGGGGAGCAGAAGTCCTAGCATGGGGGATGAGGGAACAGCAGGGATAGGGGTGGGCACTACATGATAGCACAGGAGGACAGCGGATTCCGGACGTGGCAGGTACAGGCAGCCCCACAGTACTGGCGGAAGGTCTGGTAGCAGCTGCCCTCAGCCTCACCACCCCACTGGCCAGGTGGGGCAGTCAGTGCCTCTGGTGGCAGGCGACTCAAGATGGATGTATTGACAGCCAGGGCAGCCAGTCCATAGTCAGTGAAGAGCACAGTCTCCCTGCGGCAAGTAGGGCAAGAGATGAATTTGTACTTGGGGCAGGACTCATAAAGGATTTGTAGACACTGTTCGCACACAGAATGAAGACAGGAGAGCACGCGTGGACGCCGCTGGGTCAGGTTGTATGTGTGCCCACAGGTTGGGCACTCCAGAGGCTCCCCGGCTGGGCCAGGCCGTAACACGTATTGGTTCACAATGACCTCATCACCGGGAGCTACTCGGGGGAAGCCCAGCTCAGCACTGCTCTTCCGGGGCCTCCTGGGTGGAGGTGGTGTTCGAGGTACCCCTTCCAGGGCAGGCACATCCCCCCCACAGGCCTGATTGACAATGATCTCCGTGTCAGAAGGCCAGGCCCTCTTGGGGGCCAGGGCAGGAGCAGGCCTGGGGGTGGGTGTATAGCGGGGGGTACCGGCCTGGAGCTCTGGGAACTTCTCAGGGTGAACGATCTTCATGGTCTCCATCTTGAGGATGACCTGTGGGCCCTTCAGGCAGGACATGAGGAGGCCGGGCCAGCCGCTCACCTCCGGCCCAGGGGGTGCCGGCATCCGGCTAGTGGCACTTAGGCCGGTTGGGCCGTGGGCTGGGGGTGCTGGTGAGGACCCAGCATCGGGAACAACATCCTGGCACTGCCAGGTTTGGGGTGGTCCCCGGCCACCCCCCTGACTCCCAGGGGCCACGGGTGAGAATGTATGGGGACAGATCTGGGGGGGAGACCCCCCCAGGAGCCCCAGCTTCCTCCCAGGGCAAGTCTCAGGAGAAGGGAAAGTGACAGGAGGGGTGGATGTAGGGGATCCCCAAGGTATACGTGCCTCCCCCAGGGCCCCTGCCCTCTCTCTGAGTAGGTATGCTGGAGGCTTCCTCTCTGGTCTGAGTCAGTGGTCCAAGCAGCCAGGCAGCTGGACAGCCAGGCACTCTGTGGCTGCCATGCCTCGAGGGCGGGGTTTCCCGGGGGGGGGGGAGGGGGGGGCTGGTTACCTTACCCTCCCACCAGTCATGGGGCACCAGAGAGAAGAAAGAAACTGAAAACAGACCAAAGGGTAAGGAGGTCACCAGGCTGAAGGAGACGTGACCCTAGAACCAACTGCCTAACCCCTGAACCACCCCCATCCCAAAACCTGGGAACCTGACCTGACTCCCAACCCCGGTCCAGAAAGCTAAGGACCCTTCCCCCCTCCAGCCCAGGTGTGTGCTCCGCCCCCAACGCCTTAGAGAAAGAAGGAGATGGAAAAGGGCCAGGGAGGGGTTAACTGCGTACCCCCGGGCAGACAGACCTCCGTCCAGGGAGGGCCAGAGCCCGTAGGGTCCGGCCGCGATGGCTGCCCCAGCCCCAGGCCGCCCACCGCCCTAACTCCAGCCCCGTAGGTCACCTGGCTCGGTCCCCCGCGGCTCCGATGCGGCCCCAGGCCCGGCCAGCCCGGGCGCGCCTCCGCTGAGGTTATCTGAAAGGCAGAGACCGGGGATGCGCCGCCCGCAACCCGGCTCGGCCCGAGGCGTTCTCTCGGCACGGCGCGCTCCAGCAGCAGCTCAGGAGGGAGAGAGGCAAGAAGGAGCAGGGCCCGGCGTCTGGGATGCGGCGGGAGGATGCAGGGGCCCGGGCCCGAGGCGGGGGCGCGGGCGGGGCGGGGGGCGCGGCGCGGCAGGCTCAGCTGGGCTCGGCTCGGCGCGGCGGCGGCGGCGGCGGCGGCAGGTGCGTGCGGAGCCGAGCGCGCTCTGCGGCGGAGACGCGGGGACCGCAGTGAGTGCGCGCTGCGCCTCGCGTCCCCCTCGCTCGCTCCGCGCGGCTGCAGCGCCTCCCCGGGCCCCCGACCTGACCCCGCCCCCAGCTCGCCCAGCCAGACCCTCCTCACCGCCCTCGCATCTCACACCCCCACTGCTTCTGGCACTCTCCCCACTCTAGTGCCCCCGCTTCTCATAATAAGAGGGAAGGTGATTCAGGCCCCTCCAGAGGCCGGGGAATTGAGATTCTCAGGCTGAGCCCCCGCCCAATACACAAACATATTTCATCTCCCCCAGTTCCCACAAGAGGCCATCGAGTGTCCCAAAGGTTCTCCTCCCCCCTGTCTCCAAGGCCAACCTGGAGGTGGGAGGTGGGAATGGTTCACGATCATAGCAGAAGCTGATGCCCAACAGAGAACCCTAACTGCCACAGCCCTGGCTCTAACATATCTTCGCATCTTCTAATGACTGCACCCCTAGCCTTATGAATGAACACACACACGCACACACGCTACTGGGTGTAACGAATCACATCTAAGTTCCAGCTCCAAGGACTCAAGTTCCTACTCCTAGGCAAGGCCTCAGTCCTGGGGGGTCAGCTCCAGGCTCTGGGAGCCAGGCTTTGCCACAGGAAATCCGGGCTTTCTCCTCCCAGGCCACTGGCCTTCCACACACAATGCTGCCTAGGGGAGGGGGAGAGATGACTGGGGGAAATGGGGGACTTGGCCAGTGTGGGTTGGAAGGAAATATTTTGTGTGGCTTAGAGGGGAAGGCTGTTGTATCTCCTGGGATACAAAGCCACAAGTGATATCCGGCCATCAGGAAAACATTTCTGTACCTCTCACCTACACTTCTTCCATCATGCTGAAATGATCCATTAGCTGAATTCACACCTGACCCCTTCTCCTGCTCCCCTAGTTGTCTCACAAGCATACTGCATGATTCACCATAACTCTCTATTCTCTCTGCTAAATGCTCTTCTGTAGTCTTTTAGTTCCAGCCTACATTTTTTATTTCTGAACTGGGGATTTAGAGACTGGACAGAGGGAGGAGACCACAGATCCTAGCTGGGTGGTCAAGGAAAACAGCTTCTGAATTCTGTCAGGCCAGCCTAAGGAGAAAGTTTTGCCTTAGGAGACTTGGACCCAAGGAGTCAGTGACTTGTCAGCAAACCCCAGAATCTGTGTTTAGCTCATACATGAGCCATCTAGGAAAAATAAAATTTTAACTGAGGGGAAAAAAAGGTAAGCTATCATAGGGATTAAAGTAATATATAGAGCTGGAATTATTACCTAACCATTCTCCTCCTTTTTAAGTAAATCTACCCCTCTCAGACACACTGCTACAAACAGAAGCCCAGAGAGGTTAAGGTCCCCCATCTATGATCAACCAACTGTTCTACCTCCTCAAACTTTTCAGCCAGTATACCTACCCCTTCCCCAATTTAATCGACACCAGGCTTTCTTCTAAGGACTCCCTATCTCTTGTAACCTTCTTCATTACAGACACTCCTCCTACTGCCCCAAATTAGAGACCAAGAAAAATGGTCAGCATATCTCTCACTCCCCATTGCATTTCCAGATCATGTCTCTACCATTGGCCCTGAATGACCTTTCTTCTTCCAAAGTCCTTTCAGCTCCCATATACTTTCCTCTCCCCATCTTGGTGACTGGAACCTTCTAGATCATTGTTTCAACTTTTTCAATTCTTTAAAGTCCTACCCACCTTAGGCTGTAAACAACTGCTTCTACCTTCACCACCCTGTTAATAATCATAATTTTACCCCTTGTCCCAAACATAAGACTCCACTTCATCTCTATCCCAGGATGCCTCATTTCTTAAAGGAAGATTATCACTCAAGTGTATAATCCAAAACCCATTGGCATGGGATTCTTTATCTAGTTTATGGTCTTTCTCTCCAAACTATCTTCTGCCATCATCCTCAGTGATTTTAATATTCCTATTGACAATGCCACTAGGAACCTGATTTCTTAATTTATCTACAATTTCAACTCCAGTGACTTTCTCCACCCAACAAGGACTTTACGGTCATTCAGAATTAAACCATTTCAAAGATTCTAACCTTGGAATTCTACTTTTCAAGAACAACCTTCTACCTCCTCACTCTCTCATTCATAACTCTTCATCCTTGTGAACTTCCTTGAACCTTTCCAATTCTTCCATTCCACATCCCCTACTCTGGTTTTAATTTGCCTCCATACCCAAGCCTTGATCCCATGGTTTGCCATTTGAATGTATTACTAACTACTATCCTAGGACCTCTTGCCTCCTTGTTCCTGGGTAACCCTTGACATCTGTTTTTTTATTCTGTTTTGCTTTTTTTTTTTTTTGCTCCTGTTCCAGGGCTGCTGAAAGTGCTTGGAGAAATTAATGAAATTTATTAGATCATAGATTTAGTCTTGGAAGGAATCTTAGAAGTACCCTAATCAAAGCCAAAGAATACATTCTTATTATTTGTTAAAAATTATAAACTTAAGGTTTTCAAGGAATGTACTTTGTAGGGAACTTTCAATAGTTCTTCAAAAATTTTGTCAAAATGTATCAATGAATTTAAAAATCAATTCATGGTACATAATTTCAACTGACAGCCTGACAGTCCTATTCTACCCTTATTCTTTATTAATTTCCAAAAGCAACAGTTCCTTCTGTCATCTTACCACCAACCAACCATACTGTCACTGTCCACAGTTATAGCAGATGACTTGGTCTCTTTCTCTCTGGAGAGGGTTGAGGCCATCCATCTGCACTTCTTCAGCTCTCTTTCATTCCTCAAACCTTCTTAGCATCATTGCCCTTTCTTCTTTCCCTCTGGTCATAGAAGATGAGATGCTTCTAGTTTTCACTATGGTTAGCCCTTCTTCCTGAACCCTTGACCCCATTTCTTCCAGCCTCCTTCAGTACATTGCCCCAGCAGTCATCCCTCCTCTTTCATGCTTCTTCAATCTCACATTCACCAGTGACATGGACAGATAGTCACTTTAGGAATATCAACTTGATAACTATATGGAGGATGAACTAGAGAGAAGAGAGACTAGATGCTAAGAGACTAATTGGGATGATAATTGATAGTCCTGGGAAGAGGTGATGGGACACTGAAATAGGCAGTTGTGGTGTAAATGGTGAGAAAGGGATGGATAGGAGAGATGTTAAGAAGGTAGAATTAGCAAGATTTAGCAACTGATTAGATAGAAGGTTCAACAGCACAGTGTAGACAGTTCTTAAGTTTTGAATCTGGGTGACTAGAAGAATGGTAGTAGCCTTAATAGAAATATAGAAACAAAAAGGAAGTGTGGGTCTGGGCAGAAAAGAGATATTTTTGGACATAACGAATTTGAGTTGTCTGTGGTCATGGAGTTGGAGATATCCAGCCAAGCAGCTGATATGTAGATCTTAGAATTATCTGCATGGAGATGATAATTAAATTCTTAAGAGCTGATGAAATCATTAATAGAGAAAAAGAGAGAGGGGGTAAAAAAGATTTAGCTGCCCCCATCACTCATCCTGGGACAGAGCCTTGGGATACACCTATGCATGGCAATGGAGGGGGAATGTATGACAGCTTTGCAAAGGAAATTGAGAAGGATTAGTCTGACAGGAAGGAAGAGAACCACGAGGGAGAAGTGTCATAAAAACCTAGGGAAAAGAGGTGCCCCCCAAAAGTAAGGGATGTCTAGCAGTATTAAATACTGCAGAGAAATCAAGGATGAGAACAAGAACTGAAAAAAACCATTGGAAGAAGAAGGAGGAGAAGGAGAAGGAGAAGAAAGAGGAGAAGGAAGAGGAGGAGGAGGAGGAGGAGAAGAAAGTAATCATTTGGGATTTTAGTGTTAGGTGAGTTTATCATTTTATAAGATCTCATCAGTCTTGATACTCACTTCATCACTACCCTCTAGACCATAATCTGCAAAGCTTCATTTAAGGAAAGGGAGAGCACAGCTCAGACATCTGGTTCCTCACCTGGCTTAACTACTTTTTACTTCTCTGATTGACTTTTCCACCAGGGCCCCTCAGGTACCTGTTCTTCCTCCCCTTTCCCCCTAATTTTCAGCTTCCTTTTGTGTTTTATCTTCCCCTATTAGACTGTGAGTTCCTTGAGGACAGTCACTATCTTTTTTTTTTTTTCATTTAGCACATAGTAGGCACTTAATAAATATTTATTGATTAATTGGAGTCCAGTCTTAAGACTTTATGCAGCTCTGCCTCATTTAAATCCAGTTCACTTGCAAGTCAAGACATCAGTCTCCTGAAATCATCGGTCCTCTTTAAGAACAAAGGAGGACCAATAATCTGTGAGTAGTAGTAACTGCATCCTTGGGGACCCAACTGGACAGTTCTAATTGGGCAGTACTGCTATTTCCTCTCTCCTCTCTCTCCTCTTCCTCCTTCCCATCCCCCCTTCCTCTTTCCCTCTGTCCACACGGAGAGAAATAGCCTTATGTGTGGGTGCTCTGCTCAAAGGAATATAAATTTTGATCACTTATTCTTTGCAAGATATTTTGGGATTTGGGGGCTATATTTTTTCTTTTCTTCCCTACTTATTTATTATATCATTCCCCCCCCAAAAAAAACTAGGACAATTAACTCTTTTGTCTCATGTAGTTTTCATTTATGATTTCTTAAAATATAGCTCTGAAAAACAAACAAGCCCATTGGCATTCAAATGGAGATGCTTGACTATGCCTTTAAACCTAAATTACTCTGACTCTCACTGATTGGTCAATAGTAGTTCCCAGTCCAAGCCTCACTTGCTTATTATTTGGGTTTTAATAGCTCTGAGTGAGTATAAATAATAATTGTTTCTGTTCTGGTCAGAAATTCTGAGGGTCTTCCCTTCCCACACGGATTCTTTTGTGAAGGCAAATCTTTTGCTTCAATTCTTACATAGCCTATAATCACTGAATGGGTGTAGTCTCAGACAAACTAAATCTGGGAAAGACATTAGCTTAAAAAGGCCAAGGTCTTCCCCTGCAAATTAGGGGCTATCCTCAGTCATCCTGACCTATGTCTTGCCACTGGACTCTGATGACTGTGGAGGAGAGAATAAGGCTGATGACTTTGCACAGCCCTCACTTAAATCCTTGCAAGTCAATACATCACCTTCCTGAGGTCACTGGTACTCTTCTCAGAATGAAGGACCAACCACAATAACACCATTCTGATTGATTAAATGATTGAGCGACTGAAATGGAATCCAGATCACAGGGGTTTGAGAACTGAGTGTGAGGTGAGAAAGTGAAGGCATATTTTCTTCTGGAAAAGATGGAATAATATAGACTAAAAGATAATTCAAATTAGATTTGGAACTGGTTGAATGGCAGGACTCAAAGAATAAAAAGTTAAATTAAAGTAAATTAAAAGTCACTGTCAACTTGGCAGATCCCCAGGAATCTGTGCTTGGTCCTGTGATGTTTAACATCTTTACCAGTGACTTGTATGAAGGTATAGATGAATGAATGAAAAAAAATCATACATTTATTATGTGCCAAGCATTGTACTAACTCTTAGAGTTATGAATATAAAAAAAGAGATATCTTTTACCTCAAAGAGCATATATATAAAGGAGAAAATGATACACATAGAGAGGTGGTATCCAGGGAGAAAATATTTTGGTACAGAAAGCTATAGGGATCAGGGATAGTAAGTAGAAGGGGCTTATAAGGTAGTAGATTGACTTTATTTGATCATGATTCATGTTCCCAGAATTGAAGATCTAGTGAATACACATGGCTGTGAGGCTGTTGGTGTAGAGGATATGAAAGAAGAAGCCAAAGAGAAATTTTGGTTGAGTGATGGGTTCAGAAACCAGATTGAGAAGTGAGTGAGATGGGAGAAAAATGCAGGTATATTTACTTATGAAAAAGAAAGATATGGACAATCTGATGTCAAACTTATTAAGTTGACAGATGGCACAAAGATAGAAGGGTTAGTTGTCATAATGGATGACATTCAGGAACCAAAAAGACCATGACCCAATAGAGCATGAATCTAATAAGATGAAATTCAAGGTTCTACTTTTTCTTGCCATTTTTTCCTCTCTGTCTATTCCATTTTGTAACTGTAGCTTTATTGCTTCCAGGTACTCTTTTAGTCCTTGTAGGAAGGGCACTCTTTTTATTTTCTGACTCTCTACTTGGATTTGCTGAGGTATTACCATCTTCTGTCTTCTGGATTTACCGCTGGGATTTCTTTCACTTCTGTGACTGAGTGTAGACACCTTTTCCTGGGTGTTAGGGTGTGAAAGAGAGGAGAGATCCAGAATGATAGCTCGAGGGGATTGTTGGGTCATGTGAAGGTTTTTGAAAGGTGTGGGCAATCTAGCCTGATTTATAACCAGGAAAGAGCCAGTGAATAAGGAGTGACAGAAAATTAGGGATAGAAAGGGAATAATTTATGGGTAAAGCTGCTGGAAGAGACAGAAGGGGTAGGATCAAGGAAGAATACAAGTAGTGGAGCTGATATTGACAAGAAGAAAAGCTATCTTATCTTCTGAAACTGAAGCTTAGAAGAGAATAGAAAATGATGTTGAGGTTATTTAAAGTGTAGAATTGGGAAGAAGAGGGAACTCCTAAAAAAGGGCCTAAGTTGTTGGGGGAGGGGGTGTTCCATTAAAGTCTACATTTATATTCCCTGCAGAGAGGGGGGGGCGCAGCTAGATGGTTCAGTGAATAGAGCACTGGCCCTGGAGTCAGGAGGACCTGAGTTCAAATTCAGCCTCAGACACTTAACACTTAACTAGCCGTGTGACCTTGGGCAAGTTAATTAACCCAGTTGCCCTGCCTCCCCCTTAAAAAAAAAAAGACAACAAAAAAATAGAGGGAGACAGATACAAAAACAGAGATGTAGGCAATGGTGTGCTGAAGCCAGCTTTAACTGTTTGGCTAATTGCTAAATCTGAGCATTTACACCTTGGAAATAAGCAAACACTACAAATCAGGTCTTGATTTATTGTTTTATTGATTATCTAGACTTAAGAAAGTGATGGAGAAAATGTTAATAAGGTAATCTACACTTAAACATGCTGTGTACATTTCTTTCTTTTTTTTTCTGGCTGCTAAACATTGACTAGTACACCTGTGAGTGAAGGTCATTTGAAAAGAAAAAAGAAGGTTTGAAACAGCCTTTGTAGAAGTGAGAGTCAACTAGGAAAGAGTTAAGACTTGGTATGCAACAGTGAGATCTGAGATTCTAAACTTGACAAACACCAAATTATTTGTCTTTTTCCCTCTAAACTGCTGTCTCTTTCCTTGTGCATATTTCTAATATGTCATTGACACACCTTTTTCTTTTTTCTTTCTTTTCTCCTTCATTTCCTTTTTCCTTTCTCTTCCTTCCTTCCTTTATTTCTGCAGTGCTATCACTATTATGTCCCCTCCCACCACTCCACAAAATAAAAATTAAAACTCTTCTCATACCAAATTAGGATAGTGATGCAAAACAGATCCAAATATTGGCCATGCCTGAAAATGTATGTCTCATTTTTCACCTCTGGTCCATTAGGTTTTGTCAAGAGGGAGGAAGCATTTTTCATCCTCAGTCCTCTGCAGCTATAGCTGATTATTGAATGATCAGATTTCTTTTTTTGTTTGTTTGGTTTTTTTGTTTTGTTTGGTTTTGTTTTTGCTTTTTGTTTGTTTGTTTGCCTTCTTGAAGAGGGGAAGCCAGGGCAATTGGGATTGACTTGACCAAGATCACATGGCTTGTGAGTGTTAAGTGTCTGAGTTTAGATTTGAACTCAGGTCCTCCTGACTCTAGGGCTGGTGCTCTATTCACTATGCCACCTACCCGCCCTGATCAGATTTCTTAAGTATTTCAAAGTTGTTTTTCTTTACAAATGTTGTAGTCATTGTATAAATTATTCCCCTGGATCTGCTCATTTCACTGTACATACAAGCCTGTACTGTTCATACAAGCCTGTACTGTTCATACAAGCCTTTGCAAGTTTCTCTGAATCCATCAGGGGGAAGGCAAGGCAATTGTGGTTAAGTGACTTGTCCAAGGTCACACAGTTAGTTGTCAAGTATCTGAATCCAGATTTGAACTCAGGTTCTTCCTGACTCCAGGGCCAGTGCTCTATTCACTATGCCACCTAGCTGCCCCATCACTCATTATTTCTTAAAGTGCAATAGTATTCCATTATATTAATAAACTATAATTTGTTGATGGACATCCCCTCAGCTTCTATTGCTTTGGCTATAATAAAAAATACGTGAATATAACAATGAATATTATATGGGTTCTTTCCCTCTTTCCTGGATCACAACCAAAAAAATGGGGATAATTATAGTACTTTACCTCCCAAGGCTGTTGGGAAGATCAAATGAGATAATATTTGTAAAGTGTTTAGCACAGTGCTTACATAGTAGGTGCTTAATAAATGCTTAACATATATATCAACATGTAAATTGAAGTTCCTAAGTATAAGGGCAAGTGGGATTTAGAAGAAGTTTGTGAGCCAGAAAGCTGAGGATTTATCATAAGCAGCATGTGCTGGATGAAGTGAATTTCAAAGACAGGTTACTGTGTGTGATGGGGAGGTCAGGACATCCTGGTTGTGAGAGTCAAGAAGCATGCCTTCTCCTTCTCTTGGCCTAGTGTGTCGTGACACACATGAGAGAAAGCACACCCAAGAGGGTGGCCAGAAATACAGTGCTTTCTGGGGAGAGAGGGGAAAGGAAGGGAATAAGCATTTAGACAGCACTTACTGTGTGCCAGGCACTGTACTAAATCTAAGAGAGCCTGTGATTTTGAAGAGAGTGTGTGAAAGAAAGGGGAACATGGAAGCAATAGGGCTACCCTAGGTGGATATGAGGGAGAAGCGAGTGGGAAGGAAAGGAGGCTTCCCTAAATTTCCTTTGATTTTGAGTCACAGGGATTCTGAATAGAGTATCTATCAAAGGTTATGTTCAGTTGTTATTGCTTAGCACTCTTTTCATTTTGTTTTGTTTTTTTTTTTAGGGGGAAAGGCAGGGCAATTGGGGTTAAGTGACTTGGCCAAGGTCAAAGGGCTAGTAAGTGTTAAGTGTCTGAGGCTGAATTTGAACTCAAGTCTTCCTGACTCCAGGGCCAGTGCTGTCTATTCATTGACATAACCGCCCCAGCACTCTTTTCTTATTACAATATCTTCCTTGGAAAGCTCATTTACTCCCCACTTCCCTCCAGCTACAACTAGCCCATATTACTGATGACCCAACTTGCAGATTTTATCATCCACCTTTACCTCTCTTTGGAGCTCCGGAATTTCCACATGCCTACAGGAAATGAGATCATATTTGTAAAGTGCTTAGCTCTGTGCTGGGCTCATAGTAGTTGCTTAATAAATGTTTGCTTGTTTTCTCTCCTCTCTCCACCTCTAATTCAACATGCTCAAAACTGGATTTGTTATATTTTCCTCTAAACCTTCTCTCTGTCTTATTTCATTTTTCCCTCTGTGACACCGTCATTCATATGATCTTGGGATTATCTTTGCCTCCTCCAATTTGGTACCAGTTTCTATCAACTCCATTTCTACAATATCTCTCATATACAGGTGTGTGCTGGTAAATGTTTAACACCTGGCTCTCTGGGGGAAAAATAAAGGTGGAATACACTTTTGGGTTTGAAGTAGTATGCCTTGACATTTCACTGGCTTACGAGGGGCCCATCTTTGTATCCTGAATTCTTGTAAACCCAGAAATCCCCCATTCCACTTGGTTATTGAACAACTTTAACCCAGTGTGCCCCCAGCCCACTCTTATCTTGTCCGGCTGAAGTAGTAAGCCTTGTAAACCCAAGAATCTTCCATTCGGCTTGGTTATTGAACAACCTGCTTTAATCTAAGATTGCCCCCATATCCTGCCTGACCAGTCTGCCCCATTATTGTTACTCCTGATACAATGGTGGTTTTTGGACTATTTAAACTGTGTATCTACTGGGGTTCGGGGCAGCTCCTGGGACTTTATCCCTAGGACTGCCGCTGGCCAGCTAATAAACGCTTCCTGAATTCAATTATTGATGGTCTTGGCCTGTTGATTCTGTCAGAGTGTCCATTTCAGGTTAATCTTAATTACTAAAATTTTCTCCATCATTTTCTTAAATTTATATAATCAACAAAACAACAATCAGGCCCCAATTTGTAGCATTTGCTGAGTTCTGAGGCATAAATGCTGAAATTTAACAATCGGATGTCCCGATCCTGTACTGTTTCCAGTACACCCCTATGTCACATCCTTTCCCCTTTCCCTATGCTGTCATCTCTCTAGTTTCAGTCCTTATTGCAATTATCCTAGAATACTGAAACAGCTTCCCAGCAGGTCTTTTGATCTCCACTCTCTCCCCACTCCAAAGCATTCTTTATACAGAAAAAATCTAAAAATTCTGGCAGAAAAAAATCTTTACCATAGATCTCATGATGTTACTCCTGTGCTCAAAAACCTTCAGTGAGTCCCTGTTGCTTATCTTCATACACTTCTGCCTAACAATTAAAGTCTTAATTCCACCTTTCCTTTCTAACCTGAGATCTTCTTCTTTAGATCTCGTACAACACATAATTTTGTAAATGATCTATGCACCAAGTAACATTGTTTATCATAGCTGTGTTGGTATTCACCCCCATATTATAATACAAATTCCTTGAGGGCAGGGATTGTGTCATCCCAGCACCTTGGCATTGTGTTTGGTACTTTGTAGATGCTTAGCCAATGTTTGTTGTTCTTTTGTTAATCCTAGAGCCTAGAGGCAAGAGATGGCCATCAGGACCCAGATTCTGTTTTACTGGGGTCAGATATGATAAGTGTCTAGCAGACAGAAGTGTGTATATGGGATTGGAGACTGGGAGTCTGGATCCCTAAACTTTGGTCAGCTATCAGCAAGTCTTAATCTCATACTGAATCTATTTTTCTCTCTTTCAATGAGAGCTAAAGTCTGCCCTAAATATCCTGTCCTCTTTTTAGGCTGGCAGAAGATGCTGTAATGGGAGTGGGCGGGGACAGTCCTGAAGGATCCTCCCTTGGAAAGGCCCAAACTCCTCAAGCTCTTGATCAGCTCAGGATCTTATTCCTTCCTGGTATCAATAGCATCTTATAACAGTCAGCAAAATCTGGAGCCTTTAGACAGATTGAGACTAAATTCTGTCCCTTGGAGAGCTCACATCCTTTGTGGTACAGGCAATAAGTCTTGCAGGAGCTCAGACAAGGAAAAGATCACTCAGTGCTGAGGAAACATGATGTAGTAGTAGCACTGTAGCACTGAAAGACAGAATTTGAAGGTCATAGTTGGAGTCCTGACATTGACAGCTTCCTAGTCATATGACTGTAGACATATCATTTGGCTACATGAAGCTTCCCTTGTTCTAGCTACCACTCAGATTCTGAGACTCTCTGCCTCAGTGTCTTTTTCTTTAAAATAAGGATAATAATACACTACCTATTTCACAGGGTTGATAGGTATTTTTTTTTAACCCTAGTGAGATATAGAAATTTTTTTTAACCTTAGAGAGATACTGAAATGTAGGTTATCATTATTCACAAAGGGGTTATACAAAAACCTTGCCGGACAGTCAGAGAAAAGGAGCAAAGAAATTCTGTTAGAAGGAGGATAGATGAAGATGAGTCCCAGAAAGGTTAAGTGATTTACCAAAGGTCATACAGGTGAGCCCGGGTCTGGGTTGAGATTTAAACCCTGGTCCTTTGATCCCAAATCTAAAGCTGTTTTCATTTTGTCATTTCATTTCTGCCCTATCTCTGTTATAAGGGCTGCTGTGAGGACCAGTCAGTCAATTAGTGTTAAGTGCCTACTTCTTGCCAGACACTGTGCTAAGCTCTGGGGATACTCCCTGCCCTCAAGAATCTCACTGTCTAATGGGGAGAACCAGCAAATATGTAAATACAAGCTATATGCAGGAAAAATAAGAAATAATTAAAAGAGGGAGGGCACTAGAATTTGAATGGGGTTGGAAGAGGCTTTCTGTAGAAAATAGGATTTTAGATAAGGCTTGAAGGTATACAGGGAAGCCAGTAATCAGAATGGAAGAGGCCTTCCAGGCATGTGGAGAAGCCAGAGTCAAGAGATGGAGTATGTTGTTTGTGGAAGTGTAAGGAAACCAATGCCACTAGATCAAAGAGTATGTCAGGTGGTAAAGTGTAAGAATAGAAGGGGAGGGGAGTAAATTATGAAGGACTTTGAACTCCAAACATTTTTATTAATTTATTTATTTTTAGTTTTCAACATTTACTTCCATAAGTTTTAAAATTTTTCCCCCTCCCTCCCCCAAATGGCTTGCAATCTGATATGGGCTCTAAACTTACATTCCTATTAAACACATTTTCACATTACTCATGTTGCATAGAAGATTTATAGCAAATGGGAGAAATCATGAGAAAGAAAAAATTAGTCTGCTTCACTCTGCATTCAGACTCCATAGTTCTTTCTCTAGATGTGGATGGCATTTACCATCCTGAGTCCTTTGGAATTGTTTTAGGTCCTTGTATTGCTGAGAAGGGCAACATCAAGTCCTTGCATCAAAATCGGTCATTGCACATTGTGGCTGTTTCCAAACAGAAAATTTTTGCATTTGATCTCTGAGGCAATAATGAGACACTGGAGTTTACTGAATTAGTGAGGTGACATTTTCAGACCTATGCTTTAGGAAAAACACTAGTGACTGCAGGATGGATTAGAGGCAGACTGACCAGCAGGCTATTCCAATAGTCCAATCATGAGATGATTAGAACCTGCATCATGCAGTATCAGAGAAGGGGGCTTGTTGTCATTCAATCGTGTCTAGCTTTTTGTGACCCAAAAAGGGTTTGGGGTTTTCTTCCTTTCTTTCTTTCTTTTCATTTTTTTTTTTTTTTGCTTTTTGGAGGGCAATTGGGGTTAAGTAACTTGCCCAAGGTCACAGGGCTAGGTTTTTGTTTGTGTGTGTGTTAAGTGTCTGACAGGGCCGGATCCGAACTCAGGTCCTTCTGACTCCAGGGCCTATGCTCTACTCACTGTGCCACCTAGCCGCCCCCGGGTTTGGGGTTTTCTTGGCAAAGAAAATGAAGTGATTTGTCATTTCCTTCTCCAGACCATTTTACAGATAAGGAAACTGAGGCAAACAGGATTAAGTGACTTGCTCTGGGTGTCAGGGTGGATTTGAATTCAGGTCTTCCTGACTCCAGGTCTACCCACCGCACCACCTGGCGGCAGAAGGGTACTTATTAGATATTGCAAAAGTGAAATCGACCAGGCTTAGCAACAGATTAGCTTTAGGGTGGGGGTGGGGGTGAGAGATAATGAGTTAAGGAAGACAAAATGAGATAATGGCTGCAAAGACGAGTAAACAGTAGTATAGAAATATCCCCTATTCCTATTATTGATGGTTGGCTGTTCTGGTCAGGTGCTAGGCCTCAGCAGGACTGAAATTTCAGTCGTGGAACAGAAGAGAGGTGCCAGGCACACAAGCTTCTCCCCTGGCTATTGTTCCCTGTCTGAGGGAGTCCCTCTCCCTTCTGCCTCCGGGGCACAGTACAGCACCTGCCACACAAAAGGAGCTTAAAATAAATGCTTTTTTTATTCATTCATTCCAATGCCTCTAGTAAGGCTTCCATAGTAGGAAAGGTTTTTAGAGAGTCCAAAAGGTCTGACGAAAGAAAGGTCCTCTCTGGGTACTGGTTTCCCCATCTGTATAATTAAAAGGCCAGATAACCTCTAAGAGGGGTCCGCTAATGCGGACCCCGTCTTCCTGCCCCTCCAACGCACCCCACTGGATGGTGGCCTCCCAGAAATGCAAACCCCACCCACAGTAACTGCAAAGGCGCGGCGGTAGGCCAAAGAACCCGCCCCGGCCTGGCTTGAGGCCTTGGATAGGTGCGGGCCCTCCCGCTCGGACACCAAGACTTAGTTCCGCCTTCCCGTCCCCCCCACCCCCACCCCCACCCCCACCCCCACCCCTGCCCTTCCCCGTAGGCCCTGCCCCTCTCGTTCAGAAGTCTCCCATTGCCTCCCATAAACCACGACCCTTCTACACTCCCAACTGTTTTCCCTCAAGTCATAGAAGGGCCAGGAGCGTCTAAAATAAGAACCTAGAAGCATAAGAGGGAGAGGGCGGGGGCAAAGCGGAAGTGTGTCCTTGACAGAGTGGCTTCTGGGAAAGCGAGTCGGCTTGCGCGGAGGCTTCTGGGGAATGAAGTCTCAGTCCCTGCGACTTTCCGCAACATTCACGCCCCTCTCGTCCTGCGCAAGCGCACAGAGAGGTTGGGCACTTAGGGTTTGCAGAACTGGCATTTACCCCTTGGGGGCGGGGTGAGGCCGGGAAATTTTGCGGTGTGTGCCTTCCACCTGCGGGGGGAGGAGGGGGACATTCCTCCTCCTAGCCCTTGCGGGTTTCTGAAGTGTAAAGGCTCACACTGAAATGGAATTATCGGATCTCCCACTCCTGCACAAGCGGGCCCCAACACACCCCTGCGCCCCGAAACAAGCCAGCCTAGGGCTGTCCTTTCTTCCCCGTCCTCATATCACCCCCAAGCTTTAGGCTGATTCCCTCTTCATCCTGAATCAGTGACCCTCTGATTCTGGGGCTGGCCCTCTGACCCTGACCCTCCATCTTGGGATTGATTTTCCCCCATTTCTTTTTCCCTCACCACCTGAGGCAGACCCCTGAATTTTGGGTTTATTAGTCCCTAATCCGAAAGTTGACCCCAGGGCTGACCCCTTGACCCTGACTGACTCTGGATCTGACTTCTCTCACAATGGAGCTGCACTTCCCTGCCCCCCCCCCCACTTTGGGCCTGATCTCTTGACCCTATGGCTAACTCTGGGGCTGACACCCCCCTGACCCTGACTGACCCTGGATCTGACTCCTCTCACAATGGAGCTGTACTTTCCTACCCCCCCTTCCCCTTTTGGGCCTGATCTCTTGACCCTAAGTCTAACCCTGGTGCTGATCCCCCTGACTCTGACAGATCCTGGAGATGACTCTTCTCAGTAGGGAACTGGTCTGTTTGGAATATCATGTCTGTGGGGATCCTCCCTATTTGAGCTGGGAGGATTTCCTAGTGGTTTCTCCTCCTCCTCCTCCTCCAGACCAAGGGTGGAGACCCCCTGGGGAGAAGGACTAGGTGGTCCTGAGGGTTCCAGCAGTCTGTGCCTTCCCTCAATCAATCTTCCAGGGTAATGGAAGCCTTTGGTAATTCCTAAGGGAGGTCCCTTCTTCCTTGCATTTGATTCCTTCCCTTCCTTCTGTTCTCCCCCTCCATTCTTCTCCCTCCCAGTCCTCCTCCCTCCTTAGCCTCTCCCATCCCTGTCTAGCTGGCTAAGCTTCATTCAATTGTCTTCTCCACCTAGAGGAGTTAACTGGGTGGGCTCCAGAGCTGTGGATTGATGAAGAATGGCATGCCAGGGAGGGGCTGGGGATGCCTTAGAAGTGAGCCAGCTCTGTGGGTCACCAGAGACCAAGGACCTGAAGGGCAGGAAACCCCTTCTGTGCTGAACCCACTCTGTCAGACACTGATAGAGGGGAAGACACACTTGATCCCTTAAAGGATAGCTGGGAGCAAGGGTTGGCAGAACCGAAGCAAAGCAGAAAAGGATCTCTCTTCTGAACCCACCTCTGAGCCCCCTAACACTCTGTTCTTAAGATTCCTAAACCCACCTTCCTGAGCCCCACTGAGTTTCCTCTGCTCCGCCCTGGCCCAGCCCCTCCCGGGACCTCCCCTGCCCTCCCCCAAAGGGAAAAGGAGGAGGCCCCACAGAGTTCAACTCAGCAGACACCTATCCTGATCCCAGAGTGTCACACGGGACAGGACCCACAGAGAACACTTGCCTGTTTCAGCAGAAGGTAGGTTCATGAGCTTGTCTGTGTTTGCCCTCTCTGGGCCGCAGGCCAGATGCTTGGGGCATCCCTGGGGTTGCTAAGCTCTGAGAAGAGGGTGGCAGTGCTCTCCCTCTCCAGGACATTTCTGCCCCGGTGAGTGGCTGAGGACATGGGAACACAGGGGGAAGCTGCAGGTCAGGAAAGAACCTTACCTTGGGAGTTAGAAACTCTTCTCTGTGTGGACTCCACATACTGGGGGAGTACAGAGGGGGGATGCAGGGGGAGGAAAGGAGAAAGTGGTGCTCTCTGTTGAGGAACCAGATGCTCAGTTCACACACTGTCCAGTGCAGGACTTCAGCCTGTTTCTTAGTAGCCCTAGATTCCTAGCTCTCATCTCTGACTTCCTTATAGAGCCTTGTCCCATGGAGGTAGAGTGAAACTCAGAGATTTGAGGAGCGTTCCTCATAGATTGTCTAATTCATACATTGTCACACCTGCACCTGTATCCTGCCATACTCATATATCCTATTCTGTCACACAAGCTGTCACACTCTTGTGTGGTCCAGAATTCACACACATACGCTCACATATACATGGTCACATGCATACGCTTTTATGCTCAGATACTTACATGATCTGTTTTACAAAGCTGAGTGGTTCTATTGGGAGAGTTAAGGCTCTGGTCAGGCTGGGAGCCCTTGTAAGCGGTCCTGACTAGGAGTTAGGTCTGTCTCCAGGTCTGGGAAGCTCCGATCTGGCTGCCCTTCCCCCTCTGTACTAGGTAAATATTTGTGTCCTTCCTCAGCAGGGCCAGATCAAGCTGCTCCTCCCTTCCTCCCTCCCTCCTTCCCCGCCACTTTCCAGCAGCTCCATGGACCCCCTTGAATCTGTGGTGAAGAACCCATACACCAGCATTAACATCCCCCGAGCCCACCTTCGCCCAGACCTAGAACAGCAGCTGGAACAAAGCCAGAGCACTCCATACCCTGGGGCCAGGCCTAGCCCTGCACCTGATAGCTCCCTGCCAATAGTGGGTGGGTGGACCCAGGAGGAAGGTCTCAAAGGAGGGTCTCAAATCCAGACTCAGGCGTCTTGGCAACAGCCAGGGAATCCTTATGCTGGCTTGCAGCAGACATCAGGGACCACAGAGCCACCTTATACAACTGTCCCACCTGCACGGCCTGGAGATGACATTGCCCATCACTGCTGCTGCTGCCCCTGTTGCCATTGCTGCCGCTGCCCTCGATGCTGCCGCTGCCACCGATGTTGCTGTGTGGTCTCTTAGCTCCTCTGAATATCTAGCCGAGAGGAACCCAGACTGAAGACCTATACCATGATGCAGCTGGGCTTGCTGTCATTCAGGGGTAAGGAGGCACATATCTTGCTGGGTGGCTCCCTCTTGGATGGCATTAAGCCACCTCTGGTCAAAGGAACTGGAACTCAGGACAGAGGCTGAAGTCATTAGGATCTGAGATTTGAAATCATCTTCCTATCTCCCTCCCCAAGTCACCCATCATGACAGAACAGAGCCCTGGGCAGAATCAGAAGCTCAGGAATCACAGAATTTCTGAGCTCAAATGAACCAAAGAAATCAGAGTCCAACCTGTACCTGCACAGGATTCCTCAATATTCTTGATAAATGGGAATCTAACTGCTGCTCAAAAATCACCTGTAGCCAGGAGCTCACTATTTGCCAGAGGAGCCCATTCTATCTTTGGCCAGCTCTGATTGTTACATTAAATGGAAATATATCTCAACATAGCTCCATCTATTGATTTTAATTTTACCCTTTGGGGCTAAGTAAAACAAGTCTGATTCCCTCTTCTCCATCACGACTCTTCAGATATTTGAAGACAACTGCCGTGTCCTTCCAGGATTATTCTTCTCTTCTCCAGGGTAAACAGACCTGGTTTCTTCAACTGATCGTAGTACATCATGGTTTCCAGGCCAGTTTGCCTCCTCCAGCCTGTTAATGTCCTATCTAAAACGTGATACCAGACCTGAATACACTGTTGTTATCAGATTTGGGAATGAGTGGGGGGAGGAGAGGAGGGGTGCCTATCATGAGAAGCTTGTTAAGGGGGTGTCAGGGAAATCAGAAACCAAGGTTGGGAGAGGGAAGATCTCTACCTAAAGTGGAAGAAGGTATTCAAATCTCCCCTCAGAATTGTAGCAGCCTAACCCTGTGCCTATTGAAAGCATCACAGACCTAGGGCAAGCTATCAACACTGGGGATACTACCTACTCACTAGAATCCTGAACCAGTGGTGGAAATGAGAATGATTCCTATCCTTGCACAGCTCCACCCAAGTCCTATCAACCCATACCCTACCTCACCTGCACTAAGGCAGTTGCATCAATGACCAGGCCCAGGGGATTCCTCACTTCTTCACTTTACCCCTGTTGTTCCTTTGACAATAAACCTAAATAATTTGTTCAGCTCTGTCTTCACCACTGCTGTGCTTGATTATCCAAAGACCAGATAAAGCTTGGAAGGGCTGGGCTTGGGGTCTAGGGTCTGGGGAGGTTCACTTGAAACTTAGAGATTTGTAAGAATTAGGTTTATGATC
The DNA here is from genome assembly GCA_011680675.1 of Gymnobelideus leadbeateri. Classification (NCBI taxonomy): domain Eukaryota; kingdom Metazoa; phylum Chordata; class Mammalia; order Diprotodontia; family Petauridae; genus Gymnobelideus; species Gymnobelideus leadbeateri. The sequence goes on from WOXC01008965.1 coordinate 155,322, forward strand.
AGAGAGGAAGGGATTATTGGGTTTGAGAAATGTAGCTTACCTTTGTATAGCACTTTAAAGTTTGCAATGGGCTTTCCTCATGACAGCCTTATAAGGTAGAGTAGACCAAGTATTATTATTTCCATTTTAAAGATAAGAAAACTGTGGCTGAGGCACTGTGACTTGCCTTACACATTGAGTCACATTGTTAGTATCTGGGCTGAGGATCACATGCCTCTCTCCTGGTTCCAAGTCCCATATTCTCCACAATCACACTCCTCTATCCCTGCTCTTCAAACTTGCTTCCATTTTGGCTAGGGGTGGATCAGCCTGAATCTAGAAGGGGATTGAAGGGATGGCCAAAATTCTTCATGTCATTAGGCAGCAGCTCAGACCACAGCTCTCAGCCACTGCTTCTTTTCCACTAGCTGGCTGGCTAGGCAGTAGAAGCTCTGCTCACCTCCATCTCCTCTTCCTTAACCCCAGGTCTTTTATGCTTGGCTCTTCCCTGACCCCGTGTCTATAGTGCCTTTGGCCTAATCTTATAACCTGTCTCTCAGCCTTGGACCCAGAGGTGAGGAAGGTGTTGGAGGTTACCACCCATCTACTATGAGGAAGTAATGGGGCCAGTGTCCAACCAGGGCCAGTATCTAAGACTTGGCATATGAGTGTGTATGAAGAATACATGTATAAAGTGTCAGACTCACAAGGGAAGACTAAGATAGCACAGGCCAGAGGCCCAGGGGTCCCATAATACAGAAGTGAATAGAGCTGGGTGAGGTCAGTCTTGGAAGCCTTTCTGAGGGAGGTGAGTTTTGTGCTGTAGTTTTGGAGAGAAGTTTTCACATTGCTGTCATTAAGGTCATGAGGGAAAGAGGTTTCCTAATGGTGAGGAAGAACAGAAATTAGCAAGCAGGGGTTGAAGGACTGAGGGTGCAGAAGCCAGAGTAGAACCTTGCTAGGTCAGTGACTCATCTTTTAAATCCTTGGCCTGGGTGGAGAATGATTTCCTAGTTTTCATTAAAACCTTGGTTTCTTCTGACCCTACAGTCAAGTGGTCCCACCCATTACCAGCCTCTGCTCCATACCCTCTCCAGTTCCCACCTTCATTCCTTCCATACCTACCAAAGTGGGCCTAGGACCTACTTTCAAAGGTTGAAAGAAACCTTAGAGATCATCTAACTGCACCTCATTTTATAAACAGAGAACCTGAGGCCTGAGAAAAGTGAAGTCCCACAGATAGTGTTGGTGGCAGAAACCCAGATTTTTAAATTTCAAATTCAGTGTTCTTTTCCTAGAGAAGACAATCCTAGGGTATCCATGACCCCTGGTTGGTGAGTTATCAAACCACCACTGTGGGGTTTGTACAGACATCTTATGAGCACCCTTGCATGCCTATCTTCATTGTAGTTAAGAAACTCGGGAAACATGGAGAAGCACTGAAGGAAACTGTAGTTCTTCTGAAAAGAGAAGTCACTCATGTGAAACATCAACTAGGGCAGTATGGGATTGAAATTTGAATTGAGCAGACCAGACAATGAGTGCAGTGAGAGCCAGGGGAAGTAAAGGAATGATAGAAATCTTCTCTGACTCCTGCATGGTGATGGGTCTTGAACTTCGTCTTAAAGGGAAAGAAACAGAGGCAGAGAAGGAGGAGAAGAGACAGACAGAAAAAGAGAAAGAAGAAAGGAAGGGCATTACATCGGGGATAAAAACAGTCCTTATCATCATCATAATCATCATCATCATCATCATAGTTCACAGTTATAGCACTTACAGTGTACCAGGAAGCAGCAGGATAGAGTGCTGGGTCTGGAGTCAGGAAAACCTGAGTTCAGATCTGGCTTCAAACACTCACTCACTAGCTGGACAAGTCACTTAACTTCTATTTACCTTAATTTTCTGGAGAAGGAAATGGCAAACCAATTCAGTATCATTGCCAAGAAAATCCCATGGCCATTATTGGTGTACTCCAAAGGGTCATGAAATGTCGGACATGACTGAACAGCAGTTATGTACCAGACAGACACTGTCCTAAGTGCCTTATAATTATTATCTCATTTGATCCTCACAACAGCCCTGGGAAGTAAATGTTATTATTATTCCCATTTTACAGATGAGGAAACTGAGGCAAATAGATTAAGTGACTTGCCCAGGGTCACACAGCTAGTCCATGTCTGAGATTGGATTTGAACTCAGATCTTCTTGACTCCAGGCCCAGCACTCTACCCACTATTTTAGGAATACGGGGTATGGGAAAGGAGTGCTGAGAGATGAAGTTGAGTTTGGAGCCAGATCACAGAAGGCCTTGAATGCCAGACTTGGGAGTTTGGACTTTATCCTGTGAGCAATGAGGAACTGCTTACATTTCTTGAGTAGTAAAAGAACAGCATGGAAGTAAGATTTGAGAACAATTAGTCTGACAGGACACACAGGCTAGACTGGTATCTCCACATCTAACAGTCATCAGGAAGCAATCATTGCCCAGAGGTGCCTGGTATGCGTGAGCTATTCTCTGTGTATGACCCAGGTGTCAGGAATCTTCATGGATCAGGGCTCAGAAGACAGACTCATACCTGCTCTGCCAGCATTACTGAGAAAGCACTAGCCTTTCTTCCCCCCTACAAATATACACCATCTTCTCTCACCATGATCTTAGGTGTCCCTTTTCTGCCTGCCTTTCCCTGGTCTCCATGGCCCGTTCACCCAACCACCTTTCTAGGCAGGAACTCCCTTCTCACCCTCCACCCCCCATGCCCAGCCTAGGAGAGAAGCAGCCCCACCCAGGCTGAGCCACAAGAACTAGTCAGACCAGTTTGGGGAGAGTTTTGGGGGTGGGCTGAGGGAGGAGAAATGGGGGGGGGGATAAGGAAGGAGAGACTGCCCTCCCCCTTCACTTTCTGCCAGATTCAGAGCAAAGTTGGCTCAAAGCAACTCTTCAGTTCCCACAACAGAAACTCCTTGAGTTAAATTGAAACACTTAGAACCTAACCTTGACCCTAAACCAGTCTGTTTTGGAACAAGAGCACTGAATCTGATCTCAGGAAAGAATGGCCAAGATCAAGGCTTGGGGGCTACCCAGAGCTGACCCACGTTCACAAGCCAAGAAGTAGTGTGGGGTAGTGCTTAGAATCAGAAGGGGCTTCAAGTTCTATCTCTAACATTAGTTATGTGATCATGAGCAAGTGACCTTAACCTTTCTGAGCCTCAGTTTCCTCATCTGTAAAATGGGTATGATGTTTATCCTAGTTACCTCATGCATTTATTGTCAAGAAAGCACTGTAAAGTGCAGCTAGGTGGCATAGTGAATAGAACACCGGCCCTGGAGTCAGGAGGGCATGTGTTCAAATCTGGCCTCAGACACTTAACACTTACTAGCCATGAGACCTTGGGCAAGTCACTTAACCCCAACTGCCCCTCAAAAAAAGCAAAAAAAAAAAAAGCACTGTATATAACAGCAATGTTGTGCGATGATCAACTTTGATAGACTTAGCTCCTCTCAGCAATACAATTATCTAAGACAGTTCCAAAAGACTCATGATGGAAAATGCTATCCACATCCAGAGAAGGAACTATGGAGTCTGATTGAAGACCAAAGCATATTATTTTTTTCTCTTTTTTTTCTTTCTCATGATTTATTCCCTTTAGTTCTATTTCTTCTTTACAAAGTGATTATTATAGAAATATGTTTAATATCATTATGCACGTATAGCCTATATCAGATTGCTTGCTGTCTTGCGGAGGGAGAAAAAATTTGGAACTCAAAATCTTATAAGAGTGAATGTTGAAAACTATTTTTACATGTAACTGGAAAAAATAAAATGCTATTAAGTGGGGAAAAAAGGAAGCACTGTATCGATGTAATCTATTGTTATCATCATTATTCACCACCTGACCAGTCTACCTGTTAAGGGAATATGCCCCAGTCACATTCAGCTTTTCATGTGGTCATCCATGACCCCTCCACACACTCCACATCTAACTAATGCCTGCTCTGGTGTCTTCCCCATTGCAGCCTTGCCATTCACAAGCTCTCCCATCATACTGCATAGAGTGATAAATGGAAGGTTCTGCTGATTGTGTTTTTTCCCTCATTCAAGGGATCAAGCAGGGGTGGGCAAGCAGAGGGCCCTAAGACTCCTTATCTCTTGCAGGGCCATGTGTCTGGGAGCTGTGGTGGGAGATCTCATTGCAGGGCTTTTGTGACTGAAAGCGGAGCTGGCTCATCCTGAGCTCCTGGGTAGTAATGTGAGCCCCCACTGGGGGAGGGGGGGCCCTGGGCACCTTGGGTACCCATCAGACTCCCTGGATTCTGGCCCTGGGGCGGACACATGCAGAAGCACAAGATCCAGACCAGTGGTCAGCGAGCAGGTAAGAGCTGGGAGTGGAGCTGGGGCCAGGACCAGGGAAAGCAAGGAAGGGAGGGAAGGAAAAGCCTGGGAGCTGGTTTCTAGGAGAGACAGAAATGAGAGAGATGGAGTCAGAGAGGCTCAGAGGTTGGGCCTATAGTCAGGAATTGTCTGATGCTATAAAGTGGGGGGATGGGGAAAGATTGATCTAGATTGAGTTATAGACCCATTCCCTGGTCCCTCATCAGCTTTGTAAATACCCTGGGCTAGAGAACTGGGCTGCTCAGGAAGCCCCTGAATGGGCCAAAGTAATAGATGATCCCAAAAAGTTTGTCTCTCAGTTGGCCCTGAGTGGGTTGCCTGGATAGTAAATCTCCTCTGCCCCCAGCTTCCTTCTAGGCAAACCCTAATTATGGGGAAAATGAGTTCAGGGACCAGAGACTCAAAGCATCAGCTGGAGATAAAGCTACTAGAGACTGGTAGACAAATCCACCCCCCAGACACTGCTCTTGGGCAACATTCAATGAATGGCCTGAGGCTCTAGCCCTGTCCAACTGAAGGGAGACTAAAGAGAGACATACTGAACTGGAAGGTTGATTCCTTGAGGCACTGGGTGAAGGAGAGAGACAAAGAGTCCCAGGATCTGAGCAGAACCAAATAGTCTAAAGCCACTAAAAGTGGCCAAAAGGCCAGTGGTGAAGAGTGAGTCAGGTGGGAGATAAGCCTTTGGTACATAAAGTCCTCTGCTAAGATCCAGGAAGCATAAGACAGAGATATATTCTTCAGCTTAGGTCTTTGGAGGAGACTCATAAAGGAGAAGCTTGTTGACTTAGGCTACAGCTAGCCATTCTGTCACCTTGGGCAAAGCCAGTAGGAAAACTTCAGGGAGTAGCATCAGGGTAAAAGGGCCCAGGCACCAAGCACTGGGGGAGGAGTGCAGTGGGACCACTGGAGATCCCAGCATCTAGTGAGAGAGTGGAGATGGCTACCCTGCCTCTATGAAGGCCCATGAAAAGGTCTGGAAAAAAACCGTGGAGTACAGGAGCACTTCAGTGGGGATGAAAGGAGAGAAGGTTCTCCTATGGATGTCAAATGCCGTGAAGTAAAACCACAGTCATTCTGCCCTCAGGTTCTCTTGCTGGATTTCCCAGAGGGTTCTGGGGGTCTGAATAGGGTAGAGGAAGGTCTCAGAGGGGGAAGACAGACTCCTGAGATTTAATGTTAGTTTAGTATTTGGGAGAATCACATTCAAGGTCTAAGGACTCTCTAGAGTGAATGTCAGGGTGAAGGGTAGGGATTTTGCCAGTGGTGAGAAAAGGTCTACATAGAGATCCTTGGATAGGTCAAAGATCATTAGTGAATGATACACACCCATCAAGGTTGTTTTCTCTATCCATATTGAATGCCAAATGGCAGCCACCGCATTTGTGGTCCCTCCCATTGGCCCTAGCAAGCAGTTGACAGAAATCAGGGCTCTTTAAAGATGTGTTGACTTTTATCAATTTGACCTGGGAAACGAAGAAGTCTGGTTTGGTGGGAAAGGAGGTAAAATGTTCAGAAAACGTGTGGCAGATCAGTCACACACACCCCCCCCCCCAATCTCCAGTGGATGCCCCGACTCAGCAAAGATTTTGTGACTCTAGCTCCCATTCTCAACCTGTGTTAAATTCTCCTGAGTCCAGGAAGTGAGGCAGTCAGCAGGGCAGTAGTCTCCTCCTCAAGGACAAACCAGAAGGAGGATGTCTCTGTTCATAATCTCCTTCATTCTACCTTTACTACTCTCCCTGTACCCCAACAAACTGCCTTTAGAATGTTTCTGTCAGGTGCTCCATAACCACTCCCCCAAAACTTTCCTCTAGGTCCCTGACCCCTATTTTGGCTCTCCCTGAACTCTTCACTCCTCAGCCCTCCAAGACTGAAAAGGGAGGAGTTGGTGGCTTTCCTTGTCTGTGTCCAGTTTGGAAATAAGATATCTGCAGTTCCAAATCCAAGTTATATGTCTTTTAGTTGTTGTGTTTGTGTGTGTGTGTGTGTGTGTGTGTGTGTGTGTATGTCTGCTCTGTGCATATGTTCATAGGATCAAAGGATTTAGAACTGTAAGGGGATGTAGTGATCACGGAGGCTAGGGTCACACAAGTGGTAAGTATCAGAGCTGGTATTCAAACCCAGGTCTTCTGATAGTGGGTCTAGTGCTCATTCCACATGGTTTTGCCCATGTCAGCATGTCCTAAACCTAAGAAGCATTGCATAGTCCTAAGCCCTGTCAAATGAATCAACAGTATAAATGGACATAGTTTTTTTTTTAATCAACAGAAATAACATTAATGAAGACACATTGCCATCGGTTTTGCTATAGTACCCCAAGGACCATCTGAGTTACCTCTGAATCCTGTTGTCTCCTGCTATTAGAATGTGAGCTCTGTGTTAAGAGGGACTGTCTTGTTTCTCTTTGTATTCCCAGTAAGTGTTTAATAGGTGCTTTTTCATTCATTCATCCATTCATTCATTCACAGTAGTTAGAGCACCAGACTTGGGAGTCAGGAACATCTGGCTTTATATTCTGCCTTAGACTTGCTAGGTATTTGATCATAGGCAAATAAATCATTTAGCCTCTCAGCCCCAGTTTTCTCATCTGTAAAATAGGGGTGATACTTGTAATGCTTCCTATATAGGATTGACACAAGGACCAAATGTTTGCAAAATGCTTTGCAAATCAGGAAATGCTATATAAATGATCAACGGTGGTGTTTCTTTTATATGACTATCTCCAACTCCATGTCTTCAAGACCATTGTCTGTACTTATGCATGTCCCCTGAGAACAGGGCCAGAACAAAGAGATGTAGTTAGGGCTTTGGAAGGTAAAGTTTGGGGTAAAAGTATGTCCTAGGACAGGAGTGGGGTGATGAAGTCAAGACCTCGTACCACATCTTGACACTAGCCCTAATATTGGCTCAGGGATCCAAGGTAACTGGCAGTATTAGCCCTAGGTCCCCAGTCTTGGTCCTTCTTTCTCTCCACAGAATGTTGCACATAGAGGAAGCTACTGACAGTGAGGCCATCCCTGCTAAGGAGAAACCTTCTGAAGTCGGGGTCCGCCGAAATGACTGCATCATCTGCTATTCTTCCTATGACCTGGCTGGCCGCCTTCCACGCCGTCTCTACTGTGGCCATACCTTCTGCCAGGCTTGTGTCCGGCGACTGGACACACCAGCTCATGAACAGCGATGGATCCCCTGCCCTCAGTGCCGCCAGAGCACACCTACACCCAGAGGTGGTGTGGCCATGCTGGACCTTGATCTGGCTGCCTTCCTGGCTGTGAAGGCAGAGCGGGAGCCCCCTCGGGGAGAGCCCTGGTCTCCCACTTCCCACAAAGGAAGCCCTCCCAAACCTAGCTCTGTGATCACCCAGCAACCAGCCAACCATTGTCCAACCCTAGGCCCTCAGCCCCACTTCCCCCGACAGGGTTGTTGTTGGGGCTGCTGTCTATGCTGTGAACCTGAGGGTACCCCTGAAGTCTAAGTCCTGGTCATAGATATACCCAGACACCAAACATATCCTGCCATGGAACAGACCCTAGCCACAAGATCCAGGCAATGTTCATGGGAAGCAGAGGCTGGACCCTTGAACTGGTACATTCATGGGGTTGAAAGTAGGGATTGGAGCTCTATCCTGTGACATCCTCATCATAGTTCCCTTGTTTTCCTCACTAGGCCCCAACTCCCTTGCCAGTTGCTACCAATCTCTTCTCAACACTGATTCACCATCCTAGGCTCCCTACCAGGACTGTGAGTTGGGGTTGTTTGAAGAGTTCTAGTTCCTCAAGGTGGCAAAGGGCCTCTGGCCATAATGGCTCCCTTGGCTGCCTGGTTCCCCTAGAAAACTCAGCCCCTGAAAGAGATAGAGCTCTGGACCTGGAACTCTGAACCCAAAACCCATAATTAACACCTAGATTAAAGGGTATGTTGACTTGTGTCCCAGGAGAGGCCACTACCCAGATCATGAGGGTAGGGCTACCTAGAACCGTGGCTGAGATCCCTGCAGTTTGGGATAGGGCATAATGGCTATGTTTACAACCATTTGTTCTGTTGGTTTTTTGTGTTTTGTTTTGTTTTTTTACTAAAGTGTGATTACCTACTCTGGTTTCTATCCCCCAACTGCATGTCTGAAGTCACAGAGTTGTCTCTGATTGCCTGAGGATCCTTTTGGCCCCAGGGTGTCACCAAGGTTTTTATTTCCCCACACAGGGAATAAGATGGACAAAAACAGTAAAGCTGTGAATGACCCCTTCTTTCCAGAAGCTGCTGTCCCATCCCAGTTTCCTATAAGAAGATTTTATTGATAGATAGGACTGGTATAGAACCTTGAACTCTAGACACTGACCGCATGGACCCTGACCTGTAAATGACCCCCAGACACAGTGACTCCTCAGAAAGAGACCCAAGATGCTGATCCCAAGAAGGACATTTAATCAATTCCTGTGTTGTCCAGAAGGGGATGGTACTTCCTTCTCTTTGGCAGGGCTTTCTTTGAACCTAGGTCCCAGGATGATGCCCTAGGCTGCCTGGTTGTGGAGGGGAGGGGAAGGCATCCAAGGGAATGTGCTGACCCAGGAGGGACACAGATCTGCCTCACCCATCAAGTCCAAAGTCTCATATGCCCACAGGGAACATGGGGAGAGTGGGGACTCCCCACAGCCTGGCCCCCTGGAGAGTATGTCTAAGCCTGATCCTGGCATAGTTGGGGGGGTGCCTGGCCGTTGATCTTGCTGCCCCAAAGAGAGGGCTGATCAGGGAGGGGCTGATGCCTAGAAAAGGGAACACCCACCCGAGATGGTGCCTGAAGGGCACAGGTGAGGTCTACAACAAGGCCAATAGCCAGGCTCAGTCAGAATTCAGTCTATAACCAGGGTAAGATTCAGTCTACAGTCAGGGTTCCAAATTGATCAGTAGTTGAGGTCAGGCTTCAGTTTGGGACCAGGTTTAAGCACAAAACCATAAAATATCAGCACTGCAAAGGACGTCAGAGACCATGCTATTCTAACCCTTCCTTCTCCAGGGATAGAGACTGATTTCGTTCTAACTGTGGCCCCAGCCAATCCCACCTCTAAATCGGATACTGACTCCATTGATGACTCTAAACCTAGTCTTGACCCCATTCCAGGCAGATATCCACCTGGATTTTCCTTTTGTCTACCTTTCCCTCCTCCAAATCCTGACCTATTCTTGCCTCAAAATGATACTGCACTCACTTTCTGATATCCCTTAGCCTTTCCTTGCCCGAACCAGGGTTCTGGGAGCAAAGCTGCTTCTGGTTTGCCCACCCTGCTCCCATTCTCCTTTCAGAAAAATGGATGATGCCCTAGGGAGGGTGAACAATGAACAGGGAGATAGCAAGAAGGAAGGGCACATATGCTGGCTCAAGATGATGATTCTATTTATTGGCAGAGTGCTCTGCCACAGATGTGTAGCGTCTGCCAGGCCAGGACACAGGCACCTCAGAGCTGGGTTGACTAAATCCACATTTTTCTCTTCATCTGAATGTTCCAGGGTTGTGTAAAGAAAGCTAGAATCAATGGAAGACCCAAGAGAGGGACCTGGGAGTCCAGAATATCAACCCTAGGTTCCTTTGCCCTCTACCTTGTCATTGGGATAGGGATAGGTAGAAGCCAGGCTTAGTGTGGCACAGTGTTCTTTTTCAGTCATCGTCATGGTTATACATATGTGTTCACTGACTTCTCTAGATTAGGGAAAGGGATAAGTGTTATCAGACAGTGATTACCTATCAGGGATGGTCTAGGAGATCCTAGTTTCCAAGTAAGGGGGAAGCACCCAAACCAAGAGAAAGTAATCCTCTTTCTGGGAAGGGCTTGGGGGATAGGGAGCTTAGACCCTTAGGGGTGTCTGTTGCTGGAGGACCATGTCAGAAATGTGGTGTCCTCACTCAGGGAGTGGGGGACAGATTAGCTCCTTGGTAAACATTAATGGGGTGGTGCTTATAGTGGGTCATGTGTGAGCGAAGCTGGATCTTTGACCTGAAGCACTACCAGCCCTGTCTACAGCCTCCTAACTACTTCTCAGAGGGTGCCTTGGAGCCAAGAGGCTGCTCAGGTAGGTGTCTTAGGGGCTAGGGACTGGGGCTTGGCAGGGCCAGGTGATTGTGTATATGAGAGAGTGGGTTGACTTTCTCTCCTAGGTTACCAGGGTTTATCCTTTCATCCTTGGCTACCCAGTAATTGATGGTAGGGAAGAAGTACAAGGAAAGGAAGAGGTGGTCAAGAAGGAAAGGGGTGACAGAAGAGGGGAGCAAGACATGTACTCCTCCATTCCTCCATTTCTCGTAGGAGCTGAGAATGAGGGTGGTGGTGACAGGGGAAGTGCACCTTCCTCTTGCCTTGTAAAATCTCATAATCAGGTAGGAGGGAGCTGCTGATGTGACATGACATGATGTGATGTATGTGCTTGTGTGTGAGTTGGTGGGGAGGACTTGGGCTATGGGTAGAGCTGGGCACCCAAGGGGGATGGAAACATCTGGAGGCAACATGGTTTGTTGGAAAACAACATTGGCTTCACTTCTGAAGTTTACTACCTGCGTGGCCTTGGACAAGTCACTTAACCCCCTTGGACCTCAATTTCTTTAACTGTAAAATGAGGGAGTTGGATTGGGAGGCCTTTGAGGTCCCTTTCAATTCCAGATCTCTGATCTTATGAATCCTGTGGAGATATGGAGTGGAAGCCATTGCCTCAGGGAAGCTAGAAGTCAGGCTATTTAGAAGCCAGGTTTAAGATTAAAGATACACAGTACAGCTTTTTTTTTTTTTTTTGGTGGTAGGGAGTGAATGTTGGGGGATTAGGATCTTGGCTTTCTGGCAAATGAGTAGGGGCTGTGACTTCCAGGTTCCTTCGTGTCCTCCCTATATCATTCTCTAGCCCTAACCTGTGCCCCTTATTGAGTATATAATCCAAAGAAGTGCAATGATAAATTGTCAGCAGCAGCATCTCAAATGCCAAAGTCTAATCTAAAACTGTCTGTGGTGTCTTTAATGACACAAGATAGGATGGTGTCACCGAGTTCCTCCACTCAGGGCCAAGTCCTATTGTCACCCACTTTGTCCTCCATGCCCTCTTCTCCACCCTAACCCTTGTCCCAATCTGAAGATAGCTTGATCTGACTACGTACAGCCTGGAAGAATTGGCAGAAGCAGTTTAAATAAAGGGATATCTGGATGGCCCCAGACCCTAGGAAGAGGGCGGGGGAGCTGCAGGGCGGGGAGGGGGAAGTATGGTGGGGAGGGGGATGGATGGACAGATGAGACCATGGGTTACCTGAAGCCTATGAATTTGCGTCTTGTAATATAGCATCATTACTTCTACTGTGGGTGTGGGTGTGGGTTCTGGCTTGGAAGGGTGTAATTTTAGTGGACAGGAGGGAGAAAAACACAGACCTGAGGCCAATGTAGTTATCCTTCTGTGGATGTGAGGAGCAGATGACGCAAGATTTCTGGCTCCTATATGTTCCCTGCCAAGGAAAGAAGGAATCTTTCCGACCTCTCATTCTTTTCATTTCCCACAGCCAGCCCAGGACTTGGCCCTGCGCTGACCCCTGCCCCATGTCTCACTCTCAGCCTGGCCACAGGGCCCCAACCACAGTCAGTATCAGCCTTGAGGGCCAAAGAACTGGAGACGCAGGTACAAAAACATTCTTCTTCCACATCCCCTCCTCTCCCTTTTCATTCTCCTCTGTTTCTTTCTTTGATTCTCTGCACCTTGTCTCCCAACTGCTCCATCTCAGCTTCTGCCCTACTTGGTCCCTTTCCTGGACCATCCTGGAAGGTTTGAAATCTGGGGCAGTCATTGTCCTGGGGTCCAGCTCAACCACCCATCCTGGCTTTGACTCAGACCCTCCGCAGGGATGGAAGAATTCAGAACTCAGGTCTCCAGCTGGGCTCCAGACCTGGAGGAAGAGGGGGAAACAGATCCTTGGGCCCTCCCACAGCTGAAAGTATCTGGCCAGTCGTGGAAAGGTGAATTCTGTTCTTGTCTAGTTTCCGTTGTAGAGGAGGGCAGAGCCAGTCATAGACAAGGAATTAAAAAGGGCAGGGAAATATCTGACATTGGAGGATACATCTTGCACTCAGGGAAAAGAATTGCAAATGAATTCTTTGAGTTTTGGTTCTGGAACCCATTCTCATTTTACAAATAGGGAAACTGAGGGTAGGGGGATAGAGTGATTAAAGTTGTGGAATTGGGGTATGGAATAGGTATGTAGGTAGGAAGTCAGGTTTGGAGATAAGAACTAGAGACTGGGTTTAGGTTGTAAGGTCAAAACAGGGAGGGAAAGGGAATAGAAATAAAGGGATTAAAATTGGTAAAGGGGGTGTGGCACAGGAACGGGGGTGGGGGGGGATTAGTAATTCAATTGGGATGTCAGGATGAGAGAGGTGGGATTGGGATATAGGAATTAATATTATCAAATAGGTGTAAGCATGGGAGCTCTGGGCAAAGGGAAAGTGTCTACTTTGTTCCCTCAGAGCTAAACTGGGCAGGTCGGCTACGCCATGTGGTCATTGGTGTTCTGAAAGGTGTTGCACTCCTTGGCCTCCTCTACCTCTTCATTTGCTCCCTGGATATCCTCAGCTCTGCCTTCCAGCTGTTGAGCAGTGAGTGACCATGGGCATGACCAGGGGAGGCTTAGGAATTGCTCATTTTTCAAATTACTTTTTTTTCCCCATTTAAATCCATTTTTTCTCTTCCCCCTCCCCCACCCCCTTTATCTCAGGTAAAGTGACCGGAGACATTTTTAAGGATAATGTACTGCTGTCCAACCCTGTGGCTGGGCTAGTCATTGGCGTCCTGGTCACGGTACTGGTGCAGAGTTCCAGCACCTCCTCTTCCATTGTGGTCAGCATGGTGGCCTCAAAGTGTGAGTGACTCTGCTCTCAGGTGACCAACCTCTAGTTTCACAGAAAAATAGATGGGAGGACTGGGGGTGGGGGGTGGGGAGGGACAAATGGCCCAGACCCACCCCAGTCTCAGGGCTGACGGTCCAAGAAGTTGAGCTGGGTTTTCTCTTCAGTGTTGACTGTTCAAGCTTCGGTACCGATCATCATGGGAGTCAATGTGGGCACATCTATCACCAGCACATTGGTTTCCATGGCCCAATCGGGTGCCAGGGATGAATTCCGGAGGTGACTGGGGGGAGAGGCTGGAGGGGGTGAAGGTGGGGGAGGTCCAGAGACTAAGGAAGTAGAGACTGGGGAGGATCCTGAGGTTGGGGCTTCCCAGGGCCAGGGAGGGAGGTCTCTGGTGGAGACCATTACACGGTTCATGTGAACTTGGTATTACAGAGCCTTTGGTGGCTCTGCTGTCCATGGCATTTTTAACTGGATGACAGTGCTGGTGCTGCTGCCCCTGGAAATTGTGGCCAGAGCTCTGGAGAAACTCAGCGGTCTGGTTGTGGGAGCCTTTACTCTCCGCCCTGGGGAACGGGCACCCGACATCCTGAAGGTGCTAACACAGCCCCTCACCCACCTCATCGTGCAGGTACCTTCCAAGAGAAGGGGGAGAGGGATCAGAATCTCAGAGTTATTGGGTTCCTCTTCAAAGTTTAATTCACTTCTTAATTGGATAGTTTCCATTTAATGGAAGTAACTTAGTTCAATGTTCCTAAAATTAACCTTGATAAAGTGGTATCTTGATTTTCAGAGAGGGAGAAATTTTTAGAATTAGGGTTTATAAGTCATTGTCTGCATCACAGAGAAGCCAGGCTGCTTCTTGCATTAACTGTAGTTTCCATGACACAGCTCTGCACTAATTAGCTTCCTGTTCATCTGAATTCAACCTCTGAGCCTTCATTGGTTCTCCAGTCTGTTAACTGCAGGGAACCCACAAAAGTTCTGTTCTTGACTCTTCTTTCTATACTTAATTCCTTGATGATTTCATCTCTTCCCATGGCTTCAATTTTCAACTGTGTGCACATGATTCTCAAATCTGTATAATCTGCATTGCATTATTTTATCTGTGAAGGTAAGAGCTATGTCATACTTCATGCCTATATCCCTAACATACAACAGTGCCTTGGACATAGTAAGCCTTTAATAAGTGCTTCTTGAGTTGAATCGTTTATCTAACTCTGTGTTTTTCTCTTGAGCTCCAGCCCAATGGCTCCAGCTCTTTCCAGTTTACCTCTGCCTTGAAGTACTACCATGAGACTCAAAGGAAACACATCTCAACTGACCTCTTCATCTTTCTCTCAAACCCACCCTTTCCCCTAGTGTCTCTGCTTCTGTTGGTAACACCATGCTTCGACTTGAACTGTTTCCTCTCTTCTACCTCTCACATTCAATCTGTTCCCAAGTCCCATTGATTGGAACACACCCTCTTTTCCATCCATTTCCTTCACTTCTCTCTACCCCCACTACTGCCACTCTTTTTTTTTTACCACCCCATTACCCCTCTCTTGGGCTACTGTCACAGCCTCTGACTTGACACTCCCTGCTTCCAGGTTTTCTTCACTCGCTTCACTCAAATGACTTAAGGCATCTTTCTAATGTACTGCAAATGATCTTATTTCTCCTGCCATTTTTCCTGTTGCCTAGAGGATCCAGTACAATATCCTTTGCCTTGGCATTTAAATCCCTCCACAAAATGATTCCACCCTACCTTTCTAGCCTTACTTCTGTAACCAGTAGCCTAGAAGCCCACAAGCTCTAGGCTTACACAGACCGGTTCAGGCTTAGAAGAATACCTGAAAAGGTCATGTTCTCTTTTGGCTAATGCTACCACCTCTGGGTAGCTTTCTGGAAAAGTCTCCAAATATAGCTTTTTTCTAGGTTTATTTGGGGCAGCTAGGTGGCACAGGGAATAGAGCACTGGGCTTGGAATCAGGAAGACCCATCCTGAGTTCAAATCTAGCCTCAGACACTTAATAGCTCTATGACTCTAGGCAAATCACTTAACCCTATTTGCCTCAGTTCCTCATCTGAGAAGGAAATGGCAAACAATTCCAGTATCTTAGCCAAGAAAACCCTAAAACAGGGTCATGAAGAGCCAGACGTGACTGAAACAACTTAACAACAGCAAAAAGGTTTGTTTGATTCTTATGTGGAGGTAGACTCTCCCTAGCATGATTCGAGTTAAGGCAGCTTGTCCAAGATTATGTTATGAAATACACCTTCAACCCATCTCAACTGAGATACTGGCTGTGGCTTTCTGTATCCTATCCAACTTATGAAGCTCCTACACAAGTCAATAGGTGGACGTGGCTCTCATCCAAACACTGACAGGTCAGTGAGTTCACTTTTAGAGGCCAACACAAAGGTTATTTCCACTCAAGAGAGCGCATACTCTGGAGCATAAGCCAGACAAATCACAAGAGACAGCATGGTGTGGCAGACAGGGTGCTGAATTGGAGTCAAGACGTGGGCTCATTTCTCATCTGACAAATACTAACCATCCACAAGACGAAGTTGTTGGGCTTACTGATTTCTAAGGTTCCTTATGGCTCAAAGTTTGTTATGGTACAATCTGAAGTGTCCCCCCAAACACTTTGAAGGCATGTAGGGGTGGCTCCAAACCCACCAGTTCATTCTGGAGGCCACCCCAAGTCCCCAAGACTGAATCAGGGGTTGCCTTTTTTCCTCTGAAGGGGCCACACCTCTATGGAGAGGTGGTGATCTTGTTTTTGTCATTATTGGTGCTGCTGCTGCTGTTCAGTCATTTCAGTCACATCTGCCTCTTCCTGACCCCATTGGGGGTTTTCTTGGCAAAGATACTGGAGGGGCTTGCCATCTCCTTTTCCAGCTCACTTGACATATGGGGAAACTGAGGCATAGACAACCATTTGAAATTGAGCTCCTTTATTTGATTAGCCAACCCTCTTGGTCAATCTCTTACATTTCATATGATCACATATTCTACATTCCAACAAATGAGACCCCTAAATATCCCCTAACCTCTTCCTATATTCTTCTACTTCTGCAAATTTACTAAGGGTCCCCCCCTCTTCCAGCTCTCCCTGGAATGAGCTGTTTCCTCAATGTCATCTGTCAAAATCCCTTATTTCTTTGAAGTTGCATCTTAAATGTTACCTTCTCCATGAAGCCTTCACTCATCCCCCAGATGAAAGTGGTCTCTTCTAACCCAATTTTCTTATTTTGTCTGAATCTCTTCTTTGAACTTGCCACATTCTTGCTTGTCTCATATTTATGTATATACTTGTCTCTTCCCCAGTTGGACTTAAATTCCTCAAGGGCAGGAGCTATCATTTTTCATCTTTGCATTCCTCCTGCAGAACATAAGGCTTTGCACATAGTAGGAGCTTAGTTGAATGAATGAGCATTGAAGTCTCATTGTATTTACCCATTGATTTATGGTTATAACTGTGAAAATTTTCCCCCCTTTTCCTTCCTTTGAACTCTTTTTTTTTTTAAAGCAATTGGGGTTAAGTAACTTGCTCAAGGTTACACGGCTAGTCATTATTTATGCGTGGGTGCTCATTTTCTGAGGCCGGATCTGATCTCGGGTCATCCCAACTCCGAGGCCGGCACTCTTACTCATTGCGCCACCTAGCCGACCCTTTAGGGCAATTGGGGTTAAGTAACTTGCCCAAGGTCACACGGCTAGGTTTTTGTGTGGGTTAAGTGTCTGAGGCCGGATCCAAACTCAGGTCCTTCTGACACCAGGGCCGGCGCTCTATTCACTGCGCCACCTAGCCGCCCCCTTCCTTTGAACTCTTAAATGAAGTGGGGACACTTGGCCAATTATACTGGTTATTTTTCCAAAACATTTCTGATGGTTAACCGGGGGGCAGTTCTAGGAAATCATGGGGGAATCTCTGTGAGTGTGTGTGTGTGTGTGTGTGTGTGTGTGTGTGTGTGTGTGTGTGTCTGGGGGTGGGGAGGGGGGGAGAGAGAGAAAGAGAAAGGGAGGGAGGAAGGGAGGGGAGGAGTTGAGGAGGGGAGTTTACCCAGCAGATGGCTGATGTCAATGACAGGACTAAGGCTGAGGCTAGCCTCGCTCATTCATTGTTCTGACCTGGCTCTCCACAGCTGGACTCTAATGCTATCTCAGAGAGTGCTACAGGCAATGTGACCAACAGCATCATCAAGCAATGGTGTAGCACAGAGGAGAGGGTGAGGACACATCCGAGGTCAAACAGACCCCCATCTCCCAAGCATCATATGTCAAGGAGAATCCACTTCCTCAGGGTTCCTCTAGCCCAAGGTTCTTAACCTGAGGTCCATGAATCCCTAGATTTGAGGGAGTCCATAAACTTGAATGGGAAAAAAATTACATCTTTATTTTGATTAATCTCTAACAGAAAATCTAGCATTTCCTTCAATTTAAAAAATACCATTCTGAGAAGAAGGTTTAATCAGATTGTCACTGTTTATCCTGGCCCTCTGACCCCAGACCCTTCTGAATATAGCTCTGATCTCTGGTCCTTACTATCCTGGACCCCTGACCCCAGAACTTTTACCCAAACCCAGCCTTATGTACCCAACTCTCCCAATATTGCCCCCTGACTTGTTCCTAACCCAAGTCTGTGACCTCTAACCCCTCCTGTGACCATCTGACTTTAATCTAGACTGTGGAGACCATTCCTGTGAGGAACATTAGTGAATGCAGTATACAGCTCTGCTTTCCCTGTGGGGCCCAGCTTTGCCAAGAGAGGAATGTCACAGCCAACATAGAGCCTTGTGAGAAACATCCCTCTTTAACATCTCCTTGACTCCCTTCCTCATCCCCATCGGCCTCTTTTCCAGCCCTAGCCCAGTCCTTGCTGGTCACTGGGCTTGGGTATGCCTCTCCTAGGTCACCACCTTTTTGTGGGATCATCCCTTAGTGACCTGGCCATTGGCTTCATCCTCCTGGCTGGCTCTTTACTGGCCCTCTGCTCTGGCCTAGTCCTCATTGTGCGCCTACTCAACTCTGTCCTTCGGGGCCAGATTGCCCAGGTCATTCGAAAGGTCATCAATGCCGGTGAGGAGGGACTGGGATTGGAGGGGCAGGGGCAGAGATGGAAGGCAGAGGCAGAATAAGGGGCAGGGGCAGAGAGAGGGGAGTCACCATCAGAGAGAGGAACATAGGAGGGAGGGATAGAGATTGGAGGGAGTTAATTTAGAGATTGGGAAAGGAAACAGAAAAATCAAGGTGACACAGTACGTGGATAAGAAAATCGAACTTTTGGGGGCAGCCAGGTGGTAGAGCACCGGCCTGGAGTCAGGAATACCTGAGTTCAAATTTGGCCTCAGACACTTAACACTTAACTAGCCTTGTGACCTTGGGCAAGTCATTTAACCCCAATTGCTCTACCTTCCCCCTCCAAAAAAAAAAAAAAAAGCAAAAGCATAAAGAAAAAGAATATAGGACTTTTTGAGTCAGGAAACAAGGGCTTAAGCTCTCTGCCACTAAACCCACTCTGTGAGGTTGAGAAAGTTACTTGACATCTCTGAGGCTCATCTGTGAAATGTGGATGATAGTAATTGAATTCTCTATCTTGAAAGATTTTAGTGAGAACCAAAAACAATAATGTAAAAAAACCCATCATGAACCCCAAGGAGTAATGTCAGAAAGTATAACTATCCTCATTACTACTAGTAGTAGTGATACATTGTTGCCAGTTTGGTGAATATGGTCATTCTCTGGTTCTCAGTTCCCTGGTTTACAAAATGGGGAAAATCGTACACTAACTACCTTATGGGGTCGTTCTCTCAGGAAGGTGCTTTATACGCTGCTAAGTGCTATAGAGATGGCAAGTTCTGGTTATTAATATTCTTGTGGTAACTCTGATATTTCCTTCCTCTTGATTCCTGCAGAATTCTCTTTCCCCTTTGGATGGCTCAGTGGCTACTTGGCCATTGTGGTTGGTGCTGTTATGACCTTTGTGGTCCAGAGCAGCAGTGTATTCACTGCTGCTATTGTTCCCCTGATGGGTAAGTAGAGAGGCCTCACTGTGCCAGGGATGGTACTTGGGAGGGGCTAGGAGAGACAAGTGACATCCTGGTTCAATTCAATTTATTTCAGCCCAATAAACATTTCCTAAGAGCCTATTATTAAGACACTATTCTAGGTGCTGAGGGTAGGAAGACAAAAAAGTCAGTTTCTGTCCTCAAGGAGCTTACATTCTACTAATTACATTTCTATAGATAAGTAAATCCGAGAAACTTAGAGGAGCACTGACAACTGAAGTTGGTGGGTGGGAAGGCAAGGAAGTCAAGTACCAAAATAGATTGTATCTGGGAGTTGAGTTGAGCCTTGAAGAGAATTAGGGATTCTAGGAGGCAGAGTACGGCAGAGAGTGCATAAAGATGGGAAACATATTCCTGTGCCAAGTCACAGAGACGGGAGGTCGGAAGTTGAATTCAGGGAACAACCAATAGACCAATTTGACTGGAATAAATCAGGGAAAGGAAGAGACTGGAAATAAAGAGGTCTATTAGGAAGCTTTTCAATAGTTTATTTCATTGTTGATGAGAGTCAAAACTAGGGTATCCCTGGGAGTGGGGTGAAAAGGGCAGCCCGAAGAGATATTATGGAGCGTAGAATTAAAAAGACTTAACAACTGCTCAGATAAGATGGAAGTGGAGATGGTGAACTCGGGCAACAGCAAGAGTGGTGGCACTTCAGCAGGAAGAGGGATGGGCTTAATGGGGAAGACAATGAATCCCCTTTTGGACCTGCTAATCTTGAGATACTGATTAGATATATAGGTAGAAGTTTCTAGCAGCTAACTGATGATGTTAGAGTTTAGGCAAATGTATATTTATTCATTCATCAAACATTTAGTAAGCATTTAGGAGATATGAAAACAAAAATTAAACAGTTCCAGTCCTTTGGGATAGATATAGATACTGAAGTGATATTGGTTTGGGAGTCATGTTTGTTGTATAGATGCTAAATGAATATGTGGAAGCTGATGCAATCACCAAAAACAGCTATATAGAAGGAAGTGAAAAGGGCCCAGGGCCAGCCTTCAAGAGATATCCAAACAGTGAGTTGGGAGATGGATGAAGATGCAGCAAAGGGGACAGGAGGAGGAGTGGTCAGATAGACCGGAGGAGAACCAGGAAACAGAACTGAAGTCAACAGAACCTAAGGATGCAGAGAGGTCAAGCAGGATAAAGCTTGGGGGGGGGGGGCGGGGAGGAGGGAGAGAACAATTGGATACAGTAGCTAATGCTGGTAATATTGGAAAGGGCAATGAGGAGTGATAGGGTTGTGAATCAGGTTGCAAAAATTAAAATTCAGTTGTCAGTACAGGAAATGGAAGTACCGAATATGGATGACTTTTTTTTTGTAGGAGTTTGGCTTTTAAAAAGAGAAGAGGTATAAGATAATATCTTGAGGGGTTGAACAGCTTTTAAGGATGAGGAAGACCTGGTCATGTCTGTACTCAACAGGGAAGGTACAAGTAAATGAGGGAAGAACTGAAAATGAGAGAAGGGGAATGATAAAAAGGACAAGCTCCCACAGAAGCACAACTAGGATGGGAGGAAGCCTTGGCAAAGAAGAAGGTGACCTCTTTCTCAGAGAATGGAATAAAAGGGAAGAGAACAAGGGATGATGGTGAACATCTATACTTTCAAAAAAAAAGAGATAAAGATTTTTGCTGAAAGGGTGAGGAAAGAAGGTGATGTAAGGGATTTGAGGAGAGAAAATATTGTTTTTAATAACCATGGAGAGGGTGACAGAGAATTAATCAGTGAAGAACAGAAAGGTTGCCATGCCACAGTGAGAACCCAGTTGTGACTGGACAATATAAATTTATAGTAGACTCAGTCAGTACAGTTGTGTGACTTTCTCTAGCACAATGTGAGGAGGAATGGAGAAAGAACTTGGTGGGTATAACCCAGGTGTGGAGTTTGGCAAGGTCAACAAAACAAGAGGATTCGGAATTCAAAGACAGAGGTAGTACATAGTTGAACTGATGCAACAATGGGTCCAAGACAATGAAGGGAGGAAAGAGAAACCAATCCAGGGGTTCTGATTAACAGACAAGGAGACATCAAGAGACTGATGATGATAGTGAGAATGAAGACTGGATTCAGAAGGAGGTAAAGGTAAGGACTGAAGGATAGAAGGCCATGGTCAGAGAGGAATTTCATAGTTCAAGATCATGGAAGCAGCACGATAATGGGTGTTGAATAAATGCTTGTTGAACTGAATTGAATGGCTGATGGTGAGATCTAAGATTTGTCTCTCCTTGTGGATGACTGAGGTAGAGTGAAGATACAGATTATGGAAGTTGAGAGAATTAAGAATCTAGGATGCCAGGGTATTTTGTGGGGTATTAAGATGTATATTGAAGGTGCAGCTAGGTGGCACAGTGAATAGGGCACCAGCCCTGGAGTCAGGGTGACCTGAGTTCAAATCCAGCCTCAGAGATTTAACACTTACTAGCTGTGTGACCTTGGGCAAGTCACTTAACCCCAATTGCCCTTCCTTCCCCCCTCCAAAAAAAAAAAAAGATATATATTGAATTCTCTAGGTAAGAAGGCAGAGATTAGAATAGAAAGAAAGACTGAACCAAGTACTGAATTCCTTGAGGAAACAGAGGCTTATAGGTGGCTGTGACTAGGTTCTAAACAGGGGATATAGATAGGCCTGGTAAACCTCAAAAGGAGAAGACGTCGCTGAGTGATGATGTAAAAGGGATGATGATGTCTAGAAGAGACAGTGAGATGTAATAAGTTTTTTGGTTATTTGGTTTTTTGTGGTGTTTTTTGAGACTAAGACTTCCTATCTTGTTAGTCTGGGAATACAGTGGCAACTTGTGGATCTGATTCCCAATATTGATCCACCCAGAACCTTTAGCTTGCTTAGTTTTTCCTATTGAGCCCCCTTCCCCACCCTCAGCCTAGTGCCCTCTGCTCCTGAGAGCTCACTATTGATACCAGACTTAGTATGCACTTTAGTCCTATGGCAGCTCAGAACTCCCAAACTCAGGCAATCAAGATAATCACATTCCTCAGTAACAGGACTATAGCCATGCACCACCACACTCAGGTACAAAAATTATTCCCATTCCTACTGGCATGGGATTTGGGGCCATGACCAAAGAAGTACCTAATACTGGAGAGGGTAACCAAGGAAACAGCTATTTGGAGGAAGCCAGACTTCCTGGGGTGCAAGAAGTTAGAAGGAATGGAAGGAAGGAAGATGTATGGGATATAGAAGAGGGGTTCTAGATGGTGTGATATAAAGAGAGAGCTGCAAAAATATGGTATGGTCTTGTAAGACTAGCTTCATGAATACTAAAGCTCAGCTTTAGTGAGGAAAGTTATGAAAAGGTTTGGGGTGTGTGTGTGTGTGTGTGTGTGTGTGTGTGTACTGGGGTGTGTTTTACTAGAAGAAAGATCAAATAAGGGATAGATCTGTTGCTTGGGTGAATGGGATGATAATCAATGATAGAGAAAGCACAGAACTGCTCAGTTCTTGTTCTGTTTCTGTAGTCTTTACCAAGAAAAATGATCTTTGGACAGAAAAAATGATGAGTAGGTGATGCCCCTGATAAGTAAGGAGATAACAAATTTACCTAGCTGCCCTTGGTGAGTACAAGTCACTTGGTCTTCATGAGCAATATTCTGTAAGGACCAATGTGAGCCCCTCTGAAAGATATGGAGAAAGTGAAAGCCATCTTGAACTAGAGAAGGTCAAAGGTTATCCTGATTTTCAAAGAAAAGCAATAGAATGGATTTTATAAATGATCAGAAACTGGTTTGACTTCAACTCTGGGCAAAATTATAGAATGCATTTTTAAAGGGAACACCTAGAAAAGGAAGCAGCAATCACAGAAAGCATGATTTTATCATGAACAGATTTTGCCAGGCTAAACTAATTTACTTTTTGTCAGAAAACTAGTAACTCCGTGAATTACCTAAATTTTAGCAAAGCATTTGAAAAGTTGTCTCATGGTATTTTTGTGGACATGATTGAAATTCATAGACTAGATAGGGGTCCTTAACCTTTTTTTGAGTCATAGACCCTTCTGGCAATCTGGTGAAACCTGTGGACCTCTTCCCAGAATGTTTTTAAATGCATAAAATGAAATACATAGGATTACAAAAGAAAGCAATTATTCTTATCTACAATTATTTTTTTAAAAAATTTTAAACAAGTTCACAGATTCCAAGTTAAGAATCCCAGGAGATGAGACCCAGAATTGGTTGAATGCCTAGACCCAAAGAGGCAGATAGTCTGATATCAACATGGAAGGAGGTATCTAGTGGGGGGTCCTCAATGCCTGGATCTTTGCTGTGGAATGTCCCCCTTTTTTCTTGGTAACTAGCTTTGGATTTTCAAGGTATGTCATTTGGAGTTGCAATTTTAGTTCCTTTGCTTTTTAAATGTGCCCAGTGGAGTCAACTCAAATAGAAATAGATCCCTTTGGACTGCATATTGACTTAGAAAACACCAAATGAACATTATCATACTGTGTAGTATTTTTACTTACTTTGTTAAACATTTTCCAGTTATATTATAATTTGTTTGCACTGCACTCAGAAGTTTTGCTGGCCTACAGGCTGAAAGTTTGACATCTCTGTGCTAAACCATTCCTTTCTGCTATTTCTAGTGGATGTACAATAATTTTGCATTATTTGAATTTCCTTTCCTTCATGTCTGAAGGTCTTTATCTTGGCCACTTACAGAATTTATTTGTCATTAGAATTGTTCCATTTGACCGCTATGTGTCTTAGAGTTAAAAGTATAGTTTTGTTTTCTGGAGACAATTTGTGGACTCTTTTAATTGTACTTTATTTTCTGTATTCAGAGATCTGGAGCAGTTTTCTTATATTATTTCCTTCATTATGGTGTTCAGCCTTTTTAACTTGTCGTATTCTTCTGGGAGACCTATGATCCTTAAGCTCTTTCTGCATATCCTGTCTTCAATGCCAATGACTTGGGCTTGTGTAGAGATCATTTAATGTGGTTGTCTTTTGCTTCTTTTTTTGCCAGATTTCTCTCCATTTCAGTATTCCTTCATTCCAAATGTGTTCAATCTCTTTTACTTCCTTGGGGGAAACTCTCCATTGTGGATTCAACCTTTTCTCATCTGCTAATTGGGTATTTTATTACTTACATTGAAAACTATGACTTTTGGCATATATTAATTCCTAATTTCTTCTCTAATGGATTTCATTTCTCTTTTGAACCATTCTGGGATTTCCTTGTTTTGGTTCCATAGAATTCTGTGTTTCCTCAGGTATTCCTGAGGCAGTTAGGTTATGTACTAGATACAGCACTGAACATGGAGTCAGGAAGACCTGAGTTCAGATTTGGCCTCAGACCCTTACCTTCTGTGTGACCACACCTCAGTTTTCTCATCTCTAAAATTGGGATAATAATAGCTCTTGCCTCCTAGAATTATTGTAAGGATAAAGTGAGACAGTAATTTCAAGGGACTTTGCAAACCTTAAAGTACAATACAAATGCTAACTGTCATTTGCCTTGCAATATTTATTTGGAGAGTCCTATAATCTCTTTGAGGATTTAGTACTCATATTTCTTTCTAGTTTTAGGTTTCCTTCTATTAAGTTTTTTTCTTCTTGAAATCTTTGGTGTTTCAGCCTTTCTCTTTACATTTCCCTATCATGCACTTCCTGATTTTTCTTCCTTTCCTGGAGAGTACATTACTGAGGCTGGACTACAAGGCTTCCTTGCTCCCCTTCCACATAGAGAGACTTAGGTTTCACTCGACTTTGTCCCTGCCTTTGAGAGCTTTTTAGGGAATAGGACTGACCCCAGCTAAGTTTCAGTCCTGTTTCCTTCAGGTCTGATACAGTCATTCATAGTGGCCTGAACCCTAGTTCCTTCCTTGGCTCTTCTCTTTTCTGGCTGAGCTGAATCAACATCTACTTTTTGTAGGGTAGAGAGAGGGTGTAGAGACTATTTATTCCTAACAGTTTCTATAGCAGGCAGACAGTAGTACTCATTTCCCGATTTTCATTCTCTCCTCACACAGTGGGAAAGAATAGGTATTTGAGGTAGGAGGAGATGGGTAGGGGGATGAGGCATTCCAGAAAAGTCTCTGTAGTGAGAAGGGATTCTAAAATGGGCTCCAGATCCAAGCTTGTGGGTCAGGTCAATTTGTGTGTCCTTGCTGGGAAGTTGGAGGTTTGTGGTGAGCTCTTTAAAGATTAATTCTCTACAATGCTTATTCATAGATATTTTTATCATGTCAAGGTTCTTTCTTTCTTGACATGTGGGTCCAGCTGTAACTGCTGCATACCTGGTGCATAATTGCTTTTTTTTTTTTTTTTAGAATTAGCATGGATTGTGGAAGATGTTCAGTTTGCTATCCTGTTGGTCTCATGACCAGAAAATTTATCTTTGCTTTGTAACATTTTTCCAATTATTTGGATAAAGGAATGGATGGCCTGCTTATCAGATTTGTAGAGAATTCTTCAAGCTGGGAAGAAGGGCTAACACATTGGATGACAAGTTCAGGGATCAAAAAAATCCAGACAGGCCATAACACTGGCCCAAATCTAAAAAGGTGAAATTCAAAAAAGGTAAATGTAAAATATCTGGGCAGCAAGGTACCACAGTGGATAGAGCACTGGGATTAGAATTGGGAAGACTCTCATCTTCAAAAATTCAAATTCAATCTCAGATATTTACTAACCATGTGATCCTCGTCAAGACACAACCCTGTTTGCCTCAGTTTTCCCATCTATAAAATAAGCTGGAGAAGGAAATGACAAACCGCTCTAGTATCCTTGCCAAAAAAACCCAAATGTGGTCATACAGAGCCAGATGGACTGAAATGACTGAATGACAACAACAAATGTAAATATAATATTAGGGTTCATAAATCAACATCAAAAGTATAAGACTGAGAAAATGTGGCTATGTAGCAAAACCTCTGGGGAGTTTTAATGAACTATAAATTCAATATGATTCTATAGTGTGATTTGGCAGCACCCCCATCCCCCCAGTGTTAAAGCAATCTCAGCCTGCAGTAAGAGGAGCCCAGTGTCCAGGACTAGGGCAGTGTTCATTCCTCTCCATTCTGCCCTCATCAGAGCACATCTATAGTACTGTGTCTCATTCTGAGCACATTTTAGGTAGAACATTCATAAACTGGAAAGGGTCCAAAGAAAGGCAACCAGGATAATGAGGAGCCTTGAATTCATGCCACATGAGGATTCATTGAAAGAACTGGGGGGTGTTTACCCTGGAAAAACTAAGACTTGGGGGTGGAGGTGGGCATGATAGTTCACCTTCAGGTATTTGGGCTGTCATGTGGAAAAGGGATTATCAGGCTTGTTCTGCCTGAATGCAGTTCTCAGAGTTCAGAACTTGGAGCAATGGATGAACTCTGCAGAGGAAAAATTAGGCCTGATGTAGTGGAAAACTTCCCCACAGTTATAGCTAGTTAAAATCGAATAGGCTTGGGGCAGCTAGCTAGAATCAGTGGATAGAGCACCAGCCTTGGAGACAAGAGGACCTGAGTTCAAATTCGGCCTGAGACACTTACTAGCTGTGTGATCTTGGGCAAGTCACTTAATAACCCCAAGTGCTTCCATATTAAAAAAAGAAAAGGAATGGGCTGCTGTGAGAAGTAGTAGCTTCCCTCTTAATGAAAGCCTTAAAACAAAAATTGAATGAGCTCATTAGGTATGTTGTAAAGGATATTTTTGTTTACATATGGGTTGAATTAGATGACCTCTGATGTTTCTTCCAACTTTAAGATCCTGGGACAGTAACTCTCAACCATAGGAATTAGGGGAAGATGGAGTGGGAGTTTGCTAGCCATAAGCTAAGGAAAATACTAAATGACTGATACTCCCACTATCTTATGAAGGAAGGTGGCAGCAAAGATATTTGGTCCAGAATTTCAACAGAAAATACCTGTGATGGGGCCCCCAGGGCCCCTCTGAACTGGCACTTCCTTTGCTTCATCCCAGGGTGACAAGTGGTTATGCACACAAAGAAAATTCAGAATCATTTGATTGCAGATTTTGAAAGTTGGAAGGGACCTCCACAGTGGTCGAGTAAAGCACAAAGGAAGGGGGAGCTGTCTATCTCTCAAAGCAGTTTGTTTTATTTTTGAACAGCTGAGGGGCTTTTTTTCTCCAGGTCTAAATTTTCTTTTTTGTAACTTCCACCTGTTACTTCTGGTTCTGCCCTCTGGGGCCAAACAGAATGAATCTAATAATCCCCTTTCCACATGATAGCCCTTCAAATATTTGAAAGCAGCTAGCATGTCCTCCCCCGCATCTTCTTTTCTCCAGGCTAAACATTTCCAGTTTCTTCCAGAAATGCCCATATGACATGGCCTTACCCCTACTTGACTATAGCTCTGTACCATACCAGCTTCTTTCTGTCTGGACGTACTCATTATCACTGTACTTAAACTGTGTCAGCTAGAACTTAACAGGGTGCTGCTCCAGATGGAACCTGACCAGGGCAGAGAACAGTACAACTACCAACTGCTTCTTGTTCTTTTCTCCTCCTCCTCCTCCCTCTCCTTTTTTTTTCTTTTTGGAGGGCAATTGGGTTTAAGTAACTTGCCCAAGGTCACACGGCTAGGTTTTTGTTTGTGTGCGTTAAGTGTCTGAGGCCGGATCCGAACTCAGGTCTTTCTGACTCCAGGGCCGACGCTCTACTCACTGCACCTCCTAGCCGCACCCCCTCTCCTTCTTCTTCTCCTTCTCCTCCTCCTTCTTTAGCTTGAAGTCCATTAAAACATCCAATTATCTTTTAGACAAACTGACATCTGACCTAATACTTTCCTCACCTTCTACCTGTAGTATGTAGGCTCTGAGCTACTTTACCAAGCCACATTTGTTCTAGTGGGTCAGGTCCCCAAAGTGAGCCTACTACTTTTCTTGGGGTTCTAATGGCAAAACTGTGAAAGGTTAAAGACATCTAATACTGTTATTGAGCCCCTATCTGATGTGTTCCTCCAACTATCAATGATCATCGATGAACATCTCCCCAAAATCAATTGATCATTTGATCTTTCCTCCATGTGAATTAACCTACTAATACCAATTAGCTTTCACAAAGCAACGTTTACTGAGAAGGTTGAAATATAACAGTCTCCTAAATCTGGAACTCTCTCTTCTCTCTACATATCCACTCATTCCCCAGAGAGTAAACTCCAACACAAAGTAGTAACTATTGAACTTTAGACCAAATCCACTTCTGGGAGAGGCATAGATGATGGACAAATCACTCCCTTGCTTAAAGGACATCACGTATTGACTGCTGGGTCAGTTCACTGTTGGATTGGGTCCATCAGGTCCTTTCCCAAGGCTGGCTCCTCAACTGCTGTTGCTATTGGCAGATTTTGTTTTGGACTCCAGTCTCTGGACCTCTGGTAGCTCTTGCACCTTTTGAAGCTTACACAAGGTCATACATGGGTCATTTCTGTCTCTGATACTTATTCATCTAAGACCAGAAAAGACTAGATACAACAGAGATAGAAAGAGAGGTGGTGTATTCATGCAAGGTGGAGAAAGAAGACAGCCATCATCAGGAAGCAGGCCACAGCCACTAATAGAGCTGCTACCTCTCTCCTAACCCACAGGCTTACAGGCGTTTGACATTAGCAAAGGAGTTTATCCATCAGTTTCCAGCCTTTTGTATGTCTACTCAATTCTGTCTAGTATTCAATTAGAAGGCTTATTTATATATATATATATATATATATATATATATATATATATATATATATATATATATATATTTTAATTTTGGTCACCACACAATAAGCAGAAAGGAAACAACCAATAAGATACCTGTGCATTCAATTCAGTCATTTTTTAGTTGTATCTGACTCTTCGTGACCCCACCTGGAGTTTTCTTGGCAGAGATACTAGAGTGGTTTGCCATTTCCTTTTCCAGACCATTTTACAGATGAGGAAACTGAGGCAAACAGGGTTAAGTAACTTGTCCAGGGTCATACAGCTAGTAAGTATCTGAGGTCAGATTTGAATTCAGGAAGATGAGTCTTCCTGACTCCAGGCCCAAGACTCCCCACTGCACCTCCTAGCTGCCTTGCATACCTGTGCATACTATGTATGAGACAAAGAATGGGCCCCTCTGTCATACTTCTAGATGTGAGCACACCAAGTCAGGCAGAGATATAGTACATGCTTTAAGGATTTGGTCCTTAGAGTTTACTTATGAAATTGATTATTTTAAAAAATAATACTGAAGTATAAGGATTTCCATTTCTTCTTACTGAGTTTCATTTAATTTGATTCAGTCCAATACTCTAACCTGTAAAGATCTTATTGGATCCTGACACTCTCATCTATTGTGTTAGCTATCCCACCCAGTTTATATCATGTACATTTATTAAGCATAAAATCTTTGCCATTCAAATCATTTATTAAAAAAATGTTAAATAGCAAAGGGCCAAGTGCAGATTCCTGGGCTATTACACTGGAGACCTCCTGCCACATTGAGGTTGAACCACTAACAACTACTCTTTTAGTCTGGTTCTCTAATTCTGAGTCATCTAATTGAATTATTGTCTAGTTCACACCTCTCCACCTTCCTCACTAGAACAATAGGAGTGAGTTACTTTATTCAAAACTTTATTAAAGTCCAAGTAAACTCTGGAGAATTCTCCCCATCTACCAGTTTGGTAAGATTGTCATAAATGGAAATGAGATTAGTCCATCATAACCTGTTATTGAAGAAGCCACTCTGGCTCTCTGTATTGAGTTACTGCTTCCTTCTCTAGATATTCATTCATTATCTGCTTAGTGACCTCTTCCAGAATTTTCTTTTTTTTTTTTTTGAGGGGGGAGGGACAGGCAATTAGGGTTAAGTGACTTGCCCAAGGTCACAAGGCTAGTAAGTGTTAAGAGTCTGAGGCTAAATTTGAACTCAGGTCCTCCTGACTTCAGGGCCAGTGCTCTATTCACTGCATCACCTAGCCACCCCCTCTTCCAGAATTTTCTCCAGAATCAATGTCAATTTCATATAATTTAAGATCATTCCCTTCTCTTTTTTTGCAAATCAGAAAGACTGGGGCAACTAGGTGGTGCAGTGAATAGAGCACCTGCCCTGGAATCAGGAGGACCTGAGTTCAAATCAGACCTGAGACACTTGACACACTTACTAGCTGTGTGACTTTGGGCAAGTCACTTGACCCCAACTGCCCTGCCTTTCCCCCTCCAAAAAAAAAAGAAAGAAAGAAAGAAAAGAAAATCAGAAAAACATTTGCCTTTTCTCCAATTCAATGGTTTTTCTCCTATTTTCCATGATCTTTCAAGGATTATTGACCTTGGTTTGAAAATCACGCGTGTTAGTTTCAGTATCTGAAGATATTGTTCATCTGGACCAGATAACTTAAATGTATCAAGGGCAACTAGGTATTCTAGACATTAAAGGAGATATTAAATCTCCTTACTTATCTTGGATATTAACTCTGTTAGCTATTTTTGTTCTGTCATTTCCAGTGCAAAGGTCATTTACCTTGGCAAAGAAAGAAGAATTGAGCAACTCTGCTCTCTCTTGTTAGTTTTTCATCCTCCCATCCATTCTTTGATGCTCTCTTTTCTCTCAGTAGAGTTTTCTTCAGCTTTCCTTGCCAGCCTCAGCTCATTATAACATTTAGCGATTCTTGGCATTTGTTTTTTCAAGGCCATATCATGTTATTCAATCCATACCTGTTATCTAGCCTTGTTTCTGTCTTCTGTATATTTCTTTTCAAAATCTAAATTGGTTGGTGAGTGCTCCGTACATCCATATCATTCTCTTTAGATGAATCTTTTTTTCCTTTCTTTTTAGAATTGTTCCCCTTTGTATCATCAGACTTTATTCTTATATAGCTTCTATCTTTCCATATAGATTTGTAGTCCATTTTTAGTCATCTGTACCCTTTGATATCTACTGTGCCCATATCTAGGGAACATGTTAGACTCTGCTCAGATTTTCTCTCCTCTATCAAAAACTTTAGGAGAGAGTAATCATTTTTCTCCAGTTCCCACCCTCCCTGTTAGTGAGAATCGTATCCAGAATAGAATTTCTCCTTGCTGGGTCCTCCACATTTTGGAGGATGGAATTATCACTAAGGCAATTCAAGAAGTTATTAATATCTCTGGATTCATTAGGAGAAATCTAGATCACTAAGTTCACTATCAATATTATATTATATTAATCATCTGTGTCAAGCTAGAAATCCATTTCCCAAACTGTTCTATTTTCTCTTCATTTCCTGGTGGCCTGTAGTATATACTACAATGACCAATACACTTCTGTTTTTCCCCCCTATTGAGGAGAATCACCCAAATACTCTTTACTATGCTTCCTCCCTCTGGTGTCTGGATTTCCTCACATACCTTCTTAATATTCATTACTACCCTCTACCCCACATTTTATCCTCTTTCTTTTTTGATATGAAATATCTTTCTAGAACCTTAGTCTATGCATCCATTTTATCACACAAGTCTCAGCAATATCGATGAGGTCTAATTTGCTTCCTCACATTAAGACTTCTAGCTTTTCTTTTTCTCACCTAAACTCGAGGCATTTGTATATAGAGAGTAGATGCCATAGGTTTAATTATTGCTTCTTTTTTTGGATTTTGAGTCTTATGGACATCTGGGCAATTGCCATTTTTTATTATAGCTTCTCTCTATGATATCTATCTCTTTTGGCTTAAAGACCTTTTGATTAGATTTTCAAGATACCCAGTAAATACATTTTTACCATACTTGGTTAGGTGTACTCCATCACTGCCTGGGAATCCATTGTCCTGATATTTTAAGCAGTGGTCCAGAAGTCCAAGTCACATTCTCATATACCACCTTCTTGGCCATTTATTCACTTCCCAAATTAACTGTTCTTCTCTTCATCCCCTTCATACCTTCAAAGGCAACAGTGAGGAAAATACATCTTGTGCCTCTGTGGTCTTCAGTTTCTTGCCCAAGACTTCATAATGGTTGCAATGCTTTTTAGATTCCTTTTGGCAGTATCACCCATGCCTGTATGAATCACCAGAAGTAGGGAATAGTCATCTGTTTTGTTAAATCTTGGGAGGTTCTCTATTAGGCCTTGGATATATGCCCTGAGAAAACAACAGATCTGTCTATTGTTGCCCTTGGGTCCACAAACAGAGGCCTTTGAACTTCTGAGTGGGCAGTTACCCAATCTAGCCACACTTCTCTTCTTCCTCTGACCCTCAATGGGACATCTTTCACCTGATGGCTTCTAAGGGAAAGCGTATGACATCATCTTTGAGAGGACATGAAGTTGCTTCCTCCCCAGAGCACCCAGATCCTTCCTCTTCTGGAAGAGCCTCAAATCTATTTTTAAGCTCTAAGTATACAGCTGTCCTTTCCCTTTCTCCTCTGTGCAATATTCCTCTACTCTAATATAGTGCAGAAGTCAAATTCCTTCCTCCATCTCTGAGGATGGAGTGCCCCCCCCCATTTTTCCCCACTAAAAACATTTCTGTTTTCTTTAGAAATATTTCATTGTCTCTAACAATCTGAAGTGAGAGGACAGGTTCTTTAAATCACTTTATCTTCTCCAAGATCAGCCTACTCCTGGAATACAGATACAGTCACTCAGCTGGGGCAGAAATACAAATATTATTCAATTGATTCAAGTCATTACATATTTTTACCTACTCTACATTCTGGTTGAGATTTTCAGCCTTTTTTTTTTAATGACTTGTGGATATTTACACCTCACCTGATTAAAACTTTTATTGCCTTTTATCTCATATAATTTAATAACCCTATTAAACTTCCTTTCCTTGTAGTCTCAACCACAACGACACAGTTAAATTTCATCTCCCCTTGTGCCTTGAATTAATCTGTTTCATCCATTTTCCCTATCTGCTAATCCACTCTGTCAATTTGCATTACCCACTGATTGCTCAGATTTATTCCACTTATCTTTTCTTACTTTCCTTGCCTTATATTGTCAACTACCTTTTCCTTTTTTCTTCTTGAGTTTCCACCTTCAGGTCCTACTCCAAAAATCTCCTTAATACCCTGCTTTTGGAGGAAACACATGACTTGGTCAGGATTGGTATGTGAGGTCCTAGTCTTGGATGAGGTCTTATTTTTTTTTTATTTAATATTTTATTTTTTCCCCAATTACATGTAAAAACAATTTTAACATTTTTTTTCAAATTTTGAGTTCTAAATTTTCTCCCTCCCTTCCCCCTCATTGAGAGGCAAGCAATTTGACACAGTTTATACATGTGTAGTCATGCAAAACATATTTCCATATAAGTCATTCTGTGAAAGAAAACACAGACAAAAAAAAAAAGAAGAAAAAATGAAGTAAAGGGGGCGGCTAGGTGGTGCAGTGAATAGAGCACCAGCCCTGGAGTCAGGAGGACCTGAGTTCAAATCCGGCCTCAGACACTTAACACTTACTAGCCACGTGACCTTGGGCAAGTCACTTAACCCCAATTGCCCTACCCCCCCCCTCCAAAAAGCAAAAACAAACAAACAAAAAAAGAAGTAAAGAAAAGGTATTTTTGATCTGCATTCAGGCTCTACCAGTTCTCCTCCCTGGAGATGGACAGTACCTCTCATCATAAGTCCTACAGAATTGTATTGGATCATTGTATTGCTGAGAATAGCTAAGTTATTCCTAGTAGATCATCATACAAAATTGCTGTTTCTGTGTACAATGTTCTGCTTCTGCTCATTTCACTTTGTCTCAGTTAATGAAAGTCTTTCCATGTTCTTCTGAGAGCATCCTGCTCATTACTTCTTATGGCACGATAGTATTGCGTTATAATTATGTACAACAACTTGTTCAACCATTCCCCAATTGATGGACATCCCCTCAGTTTCCAATTCTTTGCCACCATTAAAAGAGCTGCTATCAATATTATTATACACATAGGTCCTTTTCTTTTTTGTTCATTCCCTCATTGAGCCAATTCTGATGAGAGTAAAATTCAGGAGATCCCCTCCTAGCTTCCCCCATTTCCCCCTCCACTGTAAAAATCTCTTTCAGGCTTCTTTTATATGAGATAATTTATCCCATTCTATTTCTCCCTTTCCCTTTCTCCCTGTGCATTCTTTTTTTTTCCATCCCTTAATTTTACTTTTTAGATAATGATATAATCACATTCAACTCTGCTTTCTGTATATGTATACTCCTTCTAACTGCCCTAATAATGAGAACGTTTTTAGGAGTTATAAATAGCATTTTCCCATGTAGGAATATAAACAGTTTAATCTTATCAAATCCCATATTATTTCTCTTTCCTGCTTACCTCCTTGTGCTTTTTTCACATCTTGTATTTCAAAGTTAAATTTCCTATTTAGCTCTGTTCTTTTCATCAGGAATGCTTGAAAGTCCTCTATTTCACTAAATATCCTTTTTTTCCCCTTGAAGGATTATACTCAGTTTTGCTGAGTAAGTGATTCTTGGTTGAAATCCTAGCTCTTTTGCCATTCAGAATATTATATTCTAAGCCCTCCAGGGCTTTAATATAGAAGCTGCTAAATCTTATTATCCTTACCATGGCTCCACAATATTTGGATTGTTTCTTTTGGGCTGCTTATAGTATTTTCTCCTTGATCTGGGAGGTCTAGAATTTGGCTATAATATTTTTAGGAGTTTTCATTTTGGGATCTCTTTCATGAAGTGATTTGTAGATTCTTTCAATTTTTATTTTGCCCTCTGGTTCTAGAATGTCAGGGCAGTTTTCTTGATAATTTCTTGAAAGATAATGTCTAGGCTCTTTTTTTGATCATGACTTTTAGGTAGTTCTATAATTCTTAAACTGTCTCTTCTGAATCTATTTTCCAGGTCAGTTGTTTTTTCCAATGAGATGTTTCACATTTTCTTCTATTTTTTCAGTCTTTTGATTTTTAAAAAATTCTTTCTACAAATCTCATAAAGTCATTAGCTTCAGGGTGGCTAGGTGGTGCAGTGAATAGAGCACCAGCCCTGGAGTCAGGAGGACCCGAGTTCAAATCTGGCCTCAGACACTTAACACACACACACAAAAAACTAGCCATGTGACCTTAGGCCTAATTTACTTAACCCCAATTGCCCTCCAAAAAGCAAAATAAATAAATAAATAAATAAAGTCATTAGCTTCCACTTGCCCAATTCTAAGTTTTAAGGAATTATTTTCTTCATTGAGCTTTTGTACCTCCTTTTCCATTTGGTCAGTTTTATTTCTCTTCAGTGAATTTTTGTATATCTTTTTCAAAACTTTCTTCTCTTCATTGGATTTTTGTGCCTCTTTTACCATTTGGCTTATTCTGGTTTTTTGTTTTGTTTTGTTTTTTTGGAGGGTAATTAGGGTTAAGTAACTTGCCCAAGGTCACACTGCTAGGTTTTTTTTGGTTTGTGTGTGTTAAATGTCTGAGGCCGGATTTGAACTCAGGTCCTTCTGACTCCAGGGCTGGTGCTCTATTCACTGCACCACCTAGCCACCCCTATTCTTGTTTTTTAAGGTGTTATTTTCTTCAGTATTATTTTGGGTCTCCTTTACCAAATTGTTGACTCTTTTTAAAATTATTATTTACGGGGCGGCTAGGTGGCGCAGTAAGAGAGCCGGCCTCGGAGTTGGGATGACCCGAGATCGAATCCGGCCTCAGAAAATGAGCACCCACACATAAATAATGACTAGCCGTGTAACCTTGAGCAAGTTACTTAACCCCAATTGCTTTAAAAAAAAAAATTATTATTTACTTGCATCATTCTCATTTTCCCCCTATCTCTCTTACTTGATTTTTAAAATCCTTTTTGAGCTCTTCCATGGCCTGAGACCAATTCATATTTTTCTTTGAGGTTTTAGATGGAAGAATTTTGCCTTAATTGTTTTCTTCTGAATATAAGTTTTTTTGTTTTTTGTTTTTATTTTGCTTTTTGGAGGAAAATTGGGGTTAAGTGACTTGCCTAAAGTCACACAGCTAGTAAGTGTGTCAAGTGTCTGAAGCCCAATTTGAACTCAGGTCCTCCAGACTCCAAGGCCAGTGCTCTATTCACTGCGATATGTAGCCACCCCTGAGTATATGTTTTGATCTTCCTTGTCACCATAGTAACTTTCTATGGTCAGAATTTTTTTCTGTTGTTTGATCATTTTCCAGCCTATTTCTTGACTTTTAACTCTATGCTAAAGTGGCCTCTGCTTCCCAAGTGGAGGGTGCACTATCCCAAGCTTTAGACTTGTTATGTAGCTGTTTTCAGAGATAATTCTGCGGACCTAGTAAGTGTTGGGCTCTTCTAAGGTCGTATGATGTAGGGAGAGGTGTGTTTACTACTCTCTTGTGCTGTACATTGATTTGTGAGTGATCACAAACACTCTTTTCAACTTTGGAACTGTGATCAGGGTCTCCTCCCCTTCTGTCACAAGCCTTGCTGTGCTAGTGTTCCTTCTCACACTGCACTAAGATCCAGGACTATGACCCAGATCCAAGTATGGGCAATGCAACAGAGTCCTGCCCCTGGTGCCAGCAAAAGAACTCCCATAAATCTTTTTCTGACCCATTGTTCAATCCCCTTACTGTCTGTGGGTTGAGAAGTCTGGAAATCATCACTGCTACCACTGATTTAGTTGTCCTGAGGCCTGCTCCTGGTTTGCTGGGGTCCAGTCTTCACTGTCTTGGCCTGTGCAGGATTGTACTCCTCTCTCAACATGGTGCAACACACCTTTCCTACTGACCTTCTAAGTTGTCTTGGGATGGAAAATTGTTTTACTCTGTCTTTTTGTGGGTTGTTCTGCTCTAGAATTTCTTTAGAGTCATTATTTAAAGGTATTTGGAGGGGTTTGGGGGAGAGCTCAGGAAAGGCATGTCTCTGCCCCATGAGATCTTATTTTGAGGCATTTGCCACCTGGGCCTGTGATAGTTGTAGAGGGCTGAGGAATTGTTTATCTCAGATAGTTTGGTGAAACAGGGTTGAGTTGTGAGCTCCTTTACAACTATTAAAAAAGCCTCCAGTTCAGTCCCTTGGCACTCATTGGTAATGGAGTATAAAATATTGTTTTTTGGATGATTTGGTGTGTCCTCTAAATACAGGTCCCTTAGGACACTTCTTCACTTTCCTGTATACTGTGAAAAAGTAGTAAGAAATAGGTTCTGGGCTAGGAGACTTGATGTCATCAGTAGCCCTAACTTTCCCGAGCACTCGTTTCGGGAGGAAGAAATACTGGGATAGGAATTTGGTGTCAAGGATGGCCTTTGCCTGGGCATGTAGTGGTAATAGAAGACTGATAGAGAAGGAAGAAGGTTCTGAAGTAGGTGAAGATCCTTCTCTACCCCAGGTATGTGTATGGGAGCACCAGGCTAGGTCCTTAAAGGCTTTCTCCCCGAAGTGGCAATTCTTAGGTCTAGCCTCCAAGTGACTCCCATGTTCTCCTCTAGGAGTTGGAGTGATCAGCATGGAGCGGGCATACCCCCTCTTCCTGGGTTCCAACGTTGGCACAACCACCACGGCTTTGCTAGCTGCTCTTGCCAGCCCTTCTGACATGTTACTCAGTGCCGTCCAGGTATCTTAATGTGTACTCTACAGAGTCTCTCAATGCCCTTCCCCTAAAGGAAAACCCTTTCCTTCGGTTTCCACTCCCAGATTAGCGGCAGAATCTGGAATGGGAGAAACACCAGAATCCCAGTCAGCAGAATAGCACTAAGCCCCCAGGATGCCCCATTCCATATTTGACATGGGCTTTCCCCTATATGTGCAAAGTTTGACTGAGGAGCCTAGACATATGAAACCCTCCATCTATACCCTGAATTCAATTCCTCCAAGCACTCATCTCTTCTCCCTTCAGCATCTTCTATTTCTCCCTCTTCTCTAGGTCTTTTACCCCTTGCTTGAAGCTAGGCTCAAGTCTCCCTGGTCATAAGAAAAACCTTTCCTTGATCCTACTTGTGTTTCTTCCTCTCTTTTGCCACCAAATTTATCTTGCATGTGACAGCATTCTGAGGGGCAGAGATGAGAAGGAGGCCCCAGACTTTGCCCGAACCTGTCACTGAGTCAGCCTTACCCAGGGTCAATCCCAATCTCACCAACCTCTTATCAGACCTGGTTTGTCCCAGTTTATCATGAATTGATTAAAGATTTATCAGAATGTTATGCCTCATAATTATCAGAATATCTTGGGTGGGGCAGGGGTCCAAGAGAAATGTCCTTAGTAACTCCTTAGAAAGGGTGGATTAAGAATAAGTGGGGCCTTTGTGTAACCAGGTCACCATTCATTCCATCCTTTGGGTAGATTGCCTCACCTAAGGGGCATTTGTACTCTGGTCTGTTCTGTAAAAAGCTCCTTTATGGCCCTTCAAACCTGGGATCCCTGAGGCAATGGCCCTTTTTGTTCTCATGTGAATGTACCCTTGCCTAGAAATTGGTCCTGGGTAAGCAATACTATTTGTGGGGAATTAGCTGGAGATCCCTTTGAGAGGTCTCTTCCCAGTCTATATCCTAATATAGATTTCTCCCTAGGTCTCACTCATCCACCTGTTCTTTAATGTGGCTGGCATTTTGCTGTGGTACATCGTGCCTGCCTTCCGCCTGCCCATCCCCTTGGCCAAGAAGTTTGGGAATGTAACTGCCCATTACCGCTGGGTGGCAGGTGTTTACCTACTTTTCAGCTTCTTCTTGATACCACTGGCAGTATTTGGACTGTCAATGGCAGGAGGTGTCGTGCTGGGAGCGGTAGGAGGGCCCCTGCTTGGGCTCCTAGCCTTTGTCATCCTCATCAACCTGATGCAGCGGCATCACCCCACCTGGCTACCCCATTTCCTCAGATCCTGGGCCTTCCTCCCTCTTTGGCTCCACTCCCTTCAGCCTTGGGACCATGCCATTACCAGGTGCTGCAAGTGCTGCCCTCAGGCCCAGGACCCACCTGAAGATGCCACAGTCAAGGAAGCCCACTGCTTTGAGCACCCTGTTATCCTGGCCTCCCACAGACTGTGAAAATTCAGGTTCTTATCATAGCCATACCAGGTCACCAGGCCTAAGGGAAGGGTGGGGAGGACATGGAGAAGTACCTATTTCACCAGTTTGGGGTCCACTTAGGGCAGGCTACACATGTGCACAGATTCATACAAAAAGACTACTCCTCCTCACTGGGAGAGGTGAGCCCTGGATAGACCCAGGGCAGACTTCTAGGATACTACAGTGTCATATTTACACCACACACATCCCCATCCTCAAAAAACCTATCCTCAGAATCCCCTTTTATTCTTATAGAATAAATGGAGGCCTATGTCATATACCCCTTTTCCCCTCCCCAGACTTCTGCTTTCCTGACCCTACTGACTCCAGGGTTGGGAGGCTGTTTAGGCAAGATTCACACCTCTAGGTTGCTGGTAGCTGAGTAAGAAAGGGACAAGCCTGGCTGATGCTGCCCCTTACTGGTCAATTAGGGAGTTTTCCAGCTTGTGAATCAGAGAAGAAACAAATCTTCAATACTGCTAAGTCCTTGCTGTATGTAATATGTAGCCGATGGATGACCCTGTTCCAGAAACTTGTCCAGAGTAGAGTCAGCACCAGAGACACAGTCCCATCCTCAGGAATTTTTTGGTCCAAGGGGTCCAGGAGTGGGGATTTGGAGATGACTGGGCAGGAACCTGTCTGTGACTAGTGCTATTGAGTGTGGAAAATACAAGTGTTCTTGGCTAGAAACAGTTTCCTGGGCAGATCTATGTGGGCCAAAGTTAGTAGATTCTGCACCCAACAAAGAAAGGAATGAGAGAGAGTCTTGGAATCAGGAATAGTTTCATATATGACAATAATAGGATAATCATTATCAATTAATAAACTCTCTTTTTTGCCTTTTTTAGGGGGGAATTGGGGCGATTGGGGTTAAGTGACTTGCCCAAGGTCACATGGCTAGTAAGTGTTATGTGTCCGAGGCCAGATTTGAATTCATGTCCTCCTTACTCCAGGGCTAGTGCTCTATTCACTGTGCCACCTAGCCACCTCTTAATTAATAAACATTAAGTGCTTACAATATACCAAGCAACTGTGCTAAACATTAAGAATACAGGAAAAAAGCAAAAAATAGTCCCTGCATTCAAATAGCTTGTATGAATGACATTTATATAAGATTTTAGGGTTTACAAAGTGCTTACTACACTTGATCCTTTCAACAACCCTATCAGCTGGGTGCCACAAATTACTATCATTATTTTATAGATGGGGAAATTAAGACTTAGAGAGATAATGACAACTATCCTTAGAGGCAAGACTAAAACCCAAATTTCTCTGGATACCAAGTCCAACATTCTTTATAATCCTGGGATCTGGAGATAGAATAGATTTTAAAGGAAAGTCGTTGTCAAAGACTAAGGTCTATAGAGAAGAAATTATTTGTCCCATTTAAATAGGTAGCAAGTAGCAGAGCTGAGGTTCAGACTTAGGTCTTGATTCCCAAATCCAGTGCCCCTTCAACTATTTTCCTCTGATTTAGCACACTCTTAAGTAAAACCACCCACCCTTCAAGACCCTATATCAGTTCCTCCCTGAGCTCAGTTCTCTGCTCCCCCATTCAAGAATCCCCCATTTCTCGTTCATATGGGTATTTACCCCATCTCCCCAGCTACATTTTTGGTTTCTCTGGCTGTGCTTCCCCCTTCCCCTTTACATTCTCTGACCTTTCTATTGGGGGAGTCCCAACAGATGTAATGATAGCATTGAAATAGCACTTACTGTGTGCTAGGCACGATGTGGTAAGTGCTTTTCAAATATTATCTCATTTGATCCTCATAACCACCCTGGGAAGCAGGTGTTAATATTATCCCCATTTTGTAGATGGGGAAACTGAGATTAAGTGACTTGCCCAAGGTTACACAGCCAGTCCGTGTCTGAAGCTGGGTTTGAATTCAGGTCTTCCTGGCTCCTGAATCAGCATTCTACCGGTACCCAACATAGGCTGTGGTCAGAGGGAAGCATTATGCTTAGTTCAAGAGGGAAATCAGTGATCCAGTTTGGATTTACTCATTCTATCCCTTTGGATGCACCACTTAACCTCTAGACTTATTTCTTTGTCTGTAAAATAAGGGCCACATTCTTAGGTGATCTCCAAGCTACCTTCCAACTCTGTAACACTATTATTCTTTATCTACCTTTAGTCTTTCCCTGAGCTGGTGAGGGCCTGCTAGCACCCAGGCTCTGGCCCTGAGAAGACCTTTCATCATTATGTATGGTGTGGAATAACTAAGAAGAAAAGGATGATGCCTCCGAGGCATTTCTCATGATCCTTCAACCCCACAGACACTTATCTGAGTGGCCAACAGTGCTCCAAGTTCCTGGATTTCTCCAACACCAGAGGGCCCCATTCTACATATGATAAGCCCAAAGCAAATTAA
Organism: Gymnobelideus leadbeateri; assembly: GCA_011680675.1. Taxonomy (NCBI): domain Eukaryota; kingdom Metazoa; phylum Chordata; class Mammalia; order Diprotodontia; family Petauridae; genus Gymnobelideus; species Gymnobelideus leadbeateri. The sequence continues at coordinate 196,915 of WOXC01008965.1, forward strand.
GAAAGGTTTAGAAAACTAGGTCCTGAAATCAGGGCTTCCTTCTGTTTAACTTTCCCCTCTTCTGCTCTTTCACTACACCTCAATGCATCCTGTTCTGGGCAGCAAAGACTGACCGTTGATCACCAGTCTCTTTAAATCAGGGTTTTGAAGTCTGGTTTTCTCTTTTCCCTGAACAATCTTGTTCCTTCAGCATTTTGTGGCCATAAGTCCTAGCTAAGTGAGCCTGGGAATTCTACCTCCCTGGGCATGTGGTCAGAGGAAAACCTGTGTTCTCGTTTGTAACATGGCAGAAGAAAAAGTGCCCCTCTGTCTGCCAGGGTGGAACATAATGAGAATAAAATGTGGTCATTAAAAGGGGAGCCCCTTGGGGCGGCTGGGTGGCGCAGTGAGTAGAGCGTCAGCCCTGGAGTCAGAAGGACCTGAGTTCGGATCTGGCCTCAGACACAACGCACACACAAACAAAAAAACCTAGCCGTGTGACCTTGGGCAAGTTACTTAACCCCAATTGCCCTCCAAAAAAAGCAAAAAAAAAAAGGGGAGCCCCTACCAAAAGAGTGGTGAAGGTACTTTTAGAAAGTATGAGAGCTTATTTCAAGTTCCTTAATTACCTCTTCTTTTCTCCTCTGGACCTTCTTTCAATTTTCCACAGTTGGGTCCAACATTGAAACCTGGGACCTGGCATGGTGTATATGGAGCTGAACTGAAAGATGACCCTCAGACCAGGGTGTGTTGGCTTTACAACCAGCTTTCCTCCACTAAAAAAAAATTATACATCCACAACACTTTTTAAGGTTTAATCTATTTTGTTTTGTTTTGTTTTTTGAGGGGGAAAGGCAAGGCAATTGTGGTTAAGTGACTTACCCAAGGTCACACAGTTAGTGTGTCAGGTATCTGAGGCTGGATTTGAACTCAGGTCCTCCTGACTCCAGGGCTGGTACTCTATTCACTGCACCTCCTAGCTGCCCCTAATCTATATTTTTATCATTCTTTCTATCAATTAATTTTAGACGATCAACAAAATAATAAATCAAGTTCTAATTTAGAATTTCCTATTTTCTGTAACTGAAAATATAACTATCAGTCTTCCTGAGCCTGTCCAAGAAGACTCCGTCACACCCCTAAATTGCCTTTTTTTGGGGGGTGAGGGCGGGGCAATTGGGGCTAAGTGACTTGCCCAATGTCACACGGCTACTAAGTGTTAAGTATCTGAGGTCAGATTTGAACTCAGGTCCTCCTGACTCCAGGGTCAGTGCTCTATTCACTGTGCCACCTGGCTGCCCCTCAATTAATAAACATTAAGTGCTTATATCATACCAGGCAACTGTGCTAAGCATTAAGAATACAGGAAAAAAAGCAAAAAACAGTTCCTACATTAAAATAGCATGTATGAATGACATTTACATAAGATTTTAAGGTTTACAAATTCTTCCATGAAGAACCAGTTCCAGATCAGCCAAATGGATTTCCCTTCCTCTTCTGCTCAGGTAAAGGACTGAGCAGGAGTTTCCAGAAGCTCCTCAGCTCCCCACTGTAGCATGGAGTATGTCTCTCCTAGCTACATGCCCAGTCTCTCTTCTTTGAGAAAAAGTCAAGTTTTTCTTCAGTCAATCTCCTTTCTATCCCCCGTCTTCCTTCCCTTCCCCCCCATGCCCAGATCCCTGAACTACAGAGCCCTTCCTAGCCTTACCCAGACCATGTCCTTTGTGATGGAATTTTGCCAACCCACCATCTTCATTATCAAAACTTCCCAGTGAATTTCATCTAGCTATTCTATATTGAGCACCTCCAGCATGCCCAGTTCTGTGTACAAGTAACTCACAGAGAAAAAAAGAATCAGAGAGCAAAGCAAGACAGTGTAGGATTGATCAGAGGCTGGACTGAGACACTAGGAAGTGTGAGAGTTCAAGGAGAGCTGGAGTCATCTGTGAGAGTTTCATGGAGGAGACAGAATTTGAACTCGAAGATTATGTTGGATTTGGATAGGCAGAGAGAATGGGAAGGGTGGGTTGAGGATGTCTTGAACAAAGGAAGAGATGTGAGTGTCAGCACAGGGATTTGTCTGATTGGAGCAGAGTTGCTGTGTTCCGTTCAACAAAAATTTATTAATCACCTACTAAAGGCAATCAATGAGATCTCCATAAAGCATGTTGTTCAATGCCTGGCCCAGAGTAGGTGCTTAACTAATGCTTGTTTCCCCACTTCACTACAGACAAGGCCCTATGCCAAGCTCTGGGGATAAAAGTGAAATAACTCTTGGGCTCGAGAAGCTTCCATTTTATGGTAAGGATAGAACATATACACTGACAAATAAATTCAAAGTAATCAGTTAAGAGAGGTGCTAACAATGGGACAGATCAGGAAGGGCCTCTTGTGGAAGAATGCCCCTGAATTGCAAGAAGCTAGGATCCCAAGAGACAAAATGAGGAGGAAAAGCATTCCAGCAATGGATGGATAGCCTTTGCAAAGGCCTCTGAATGAGAAATAGCATGTCTTGCCCAACAAGTAGCAAGTTGGCCTGTTTGGCTGAAATGTAGAATATCCAAGGAAGAGCAGCAGAAACCAGAGCATGGAGGGCTTTAAATGCCAGGCTACAGAGTTTTTATTTTGTGCTAGAAGTAAATGGGGAGCCAGTGAAAATATTTATTAATCTGGTACCTGTGTAGAGACCAAACTGCAGAGTGGAAGAGAACAATTGGGAGGCTCTTGCAATAATCCTGGCTGACAATAATAACTATAACATTTATATAGTGCTTACCAGACACTGTATTTATTGATTTACTAATTATCTCAGCTAGCCTTCACAACAATCCTGGGGAGTGGATGCTATTATCCCAATTTGCAGATGAGGAAACTGAAGTTAATTGACTTGGCCAGGGGTCATACAGCTAGCAAGTAGCTGAGGCTGTATTTGAACTCAGATCTTAACTCCTGGGGCAGCTAGGTGGCACCATGGTGTATAGAGTGCTGGGCCTGGGGTTAGAAGACCCATCTTCCTGAGTTCAATTCTGGTCTCAGAGACTTACTAGCTGTGTGACCCTGGACAAGTCACTTAACCCTGTTTGCCTCAGTTTTCTCATCTGTAAAATGAGCTGGAGAAGGAAGTAGAAAACCACTCCAGTATCTTTGCCAAGAAAACTCAAAATGAAATCACGGGAAGTTGGCCATGCCTGAAACAGCAGAACAACAGCAGAACTTGCCTCCAGGCCCAGCACTCTGTCCACTGTACTACCTAGCTGCCCCTCTCACTGGCTGGAGGTAATGAACGCCTAAACCCCAGCTTGGTGACCTTTTGAGTAGAGAGATGGGGATTGATAAAAGAAATGGATGTAGAACTGACAAGATTCTATACCTGACTGGACATTGAGGGTTAAGGGAGAGTGAAGAATTGAGGATAAGCCTGAGGCTGGAATATAGGCCAATGTGGGGGTTGTGGGGTCTCTGACAGAAAGAGAAAGGGGAGTTCAGAAGACGGTAGGTTTTAGGAGAAAGATAATGAATTGCATTCAGACATGTTGGGTGTGCTGTACAACATGGAGAGGTCGATATGTCTAGCAGACAGCTGATGATACCGAACTGAAGCTTAGGAGAGAAATGGGAGCTCTCAGTATCATCTGCACAGAGATAACAATTGAACCTGCAGGACTGAGCTCACATAGGCAGATGGAGAGAGCAAAAAACCTGGGACGGAGCCCCTGAGGGCTCCTGAGGGGAGGGCTCTCCTCTGTGAGCAGGAGTTGGAAAGGAAGGATGATCTAGCAAAAGAGTCTGAGAAGGAGTGGTCAGTGGGGAATCCAGGGTGAGCAGCCTCACAGAAGCTTAGGGAGGAGACAATCTGGAGGAAGTACTGTGGGCAATGACCTTGGACTAGATGGATAAAGCCAGACTATGCCAGGCCTTCAGCAAGTTTCAGCCTGATTGCGTAGGAAATTTTAGATTCTTGATCAGAAGAGTTGGAAAGGAAAGCTCTGCCCCATTAAATTAAGAGGAAAGCTCTGTCCCATTTAAATTAAGATAAACTTGTAATCAACTGATGAAAGTATTGATGTATTGATGAAAGTGTTAATAACTAACAATGGTCTAACAGCTAAATACCCATCCCAAGCAAAATCTGTACTTTTAATAGGGATCTTACTAGTTGAAAGATACAGAGTTATATGGGGGATATGAGAAATTGTGTTCTTAAAATCACATTCCCCCTACCCACCACCCAGGGCTGTGCCCTCTAATTCTGAATATGACTGGCTCTGGTGTGTGTGTGTGTGTGTGTGTGTGTGTGTGTGTGTGTGTGTGTGTGTGCCTCTGAGTGTATGGGAGAGAGAGGAAGAAAGGATAGAAAGAGAGATAGAGAGAGGGAAGGAGAGAGAACATGATGGAGAAGGAGGGGGAGGAAAAGAAGAACAAGAAGGAAGAAGAGGAGGAGGAGAAGGAAGAAGGAGGAAGAGGAGGAGGAGGAAGAGGAAGAGGAGGAGGAGGAGGAGAAGGAGGAAGAAAAGAGAAGGAAGCCGGAAGAGAAAAAGGGAAGAAGGAAGGGATGGAGGGAGAGACAAGGAGAAAGAAAGGTGAGAGAGAGAAAGAGACAGAGAGACAAGAAGAGAGAGAATATGAATGTGTGACTACATTTGTTATCAGGACCAACTCAAAGGAGGAAGGGAGTGGGAAGAAGAGATGACACATATTTAAGAGAAGCTAGGAAGTAATCTGTTTACCATCAGCAACAGGGGTAGAAAAGATATCCCCTAAAGGCAAAGTACAGCCTCAAGTCTATATTGTGTTCTTAAAATCACATTCCCCCCACCCACCACCCAGGGCTAAGGAGGAGACTCAAATGTCACTACTTGTGGCTAGGGTGTGCTGTGCATAGTGTGAGGCTATGGGATTATGGACTGATTATGCTTCTGCAAGTTTTTTTATGAACTCTAGTGCAGGAAGTTGCCTCCTCCTTGAGTCATTATTGCAGTGTGTGTGTGTGTGTGTGTGTGTGTGTGTGTGTGTGTGTGTGTGTGTGTGTGTGTAGCCTGGAGGGGCACCATTTTCCTGGTATGAAGATACTTCAGAGATGGCCCTGAGTAATGGTGACAATTGTCCTTTTGGACCTGAGAAGCCTTTCCTCTCTGTGCCAAGTACAACATGCAAATTCCATGATTCTTTGAGGTACAGAGCATGCCTCAGCAGCTACAGGTATTTGCTCCGCTATCTTGGTCCCAGTTGCTACATAGAGGGAGAACTGCAGAGGGCCGAGTACTGGTGCCAAGCCTTGGGGACTCGTAGCTGCTTCTTACCAAATTGGCACTTGGGTCACCAGCTGAAAATGTGTCATTGAGTGTCAGAGAGCTCAATCCTGGGAAGCCAGCCTGCTGGAGCTGGAAGGCAAGGAGTGCTGGGGTGAATGGGGGTGAGGCTGGCAGAGGAACCGAGAAGCTCTCTTCACTGGCAGGCCCTGAGGGCTCTTCATTCTGACTCCTATTCAGAGCAGTCAGCTTTCCCAAATGCACAATTGTGTGTGTGGAGTTGTTGTTGTTCAATCATGTCCCACTATTTGTGACTACATTTCCAGTCTTCTTAGCAAAGCTACTAAACTGGGTTGCTATTTTCTTTTGTTGTTTTTTTTACCCTGGAGAAGAAAATTCATTCAGTAAAATAAAATTCATATAAAGCACTTTGCAAATCTTACAGTGCTATATAAGTGTTAGCTATTATTGTTTAATGGTTGTCCAGTTTTACCGGACAAAATTCTAGGTTTCTGTTTTAATTACAATGCTATTCCTTATTTATGTGTTTGTCCTTCATTTTTGAATCGGACCATGGCATCAGGAAAATGAAGACATGACTTACAGTTGACTTTGATCACTGGTATTGTCCTTCCTTGTAACTTTCCTCCCTATTCCCACTTACTTCCTGTTAAGTTTGATATTATTTCTATATCAAACTGATTTTGGGGGGGGGGGGTTTCAACTCTCTTTTATTTGTTTCAACTAAGAATAAGGTTCATCTGATGTCCATTCCCTTTCACCTCTTCATGTTCCTATTCTTCTTCCTTTCTACAGCAGCATATTCTTCCTTTTACCTTCCTTCCTCATCCCCCTCTTAAAACCTCATAACAAGCCATCTACTTCCAGGATCTGTGCTTTTCTTGACCATCTCCAGTTGTCCTGATCTATATCATGCCACTGGACCCAGATGGCTCTGGAGGAAAAAGTGAGGCTGATGACTTTGCAGGGCCCTCCCTCACTTAAATACAATTCACTTCCAAGTCATGGCATCTTCCTGATGTCATGGTCCACTTCAAGAAGAAGGACAAACCACACAACTCCCTTAATGGGGCTATGACTAAATAACAACAACGACTAGTAATGATTTACTACCACTAGTAATATTCACATCATAAGAAATCACAAACTCAATTGCTTATAATATTTATGTTCATTAATATCAATAGTTTCATGGGTCAACAAGGCCAAAAACAAAATCAGTGTTTTACAACAGAGATGTCAAACAACCATCCTTACTCCCAAGAAATGCCTGAACCATTTTAAAATGTAATGGGGTGGGGCGGCTAGGTGGCGAAGTGAATAGAGTGCCGGCCCTGATGTCAGAAGGACCTGAGTTCGGAGCCGGCCTCCGACACTTAATCCATACAAACAAAAACCTAGCCGTGTAACGTTGGGCAAGTTACTTAACCCCAATTGCCCTAAAGGGGCGGCTAGGTGGCACAGTGAGTAAGAGTGTTGGCCTCGGAGTTGGGATGACCCGAGATCAGATCCGGCCTCAGAAAATGAGCACCCACGCATAAATAATAATGACTAGCCGTGTAACCTTGAGCAAGTTACTTAACCCCAATTGCTTTAAAAAAAATGTAATGGGGAAATATTTGACTAAGTAAATTAAAAATACAATAGCACACAGACAGTATTAATATGTGGATTTCTAAGTCAATTTGCAGCTGTAAGAATCCTTATACATGGTTTAGTGACCCCTGTTTCTTTTTTAGTTTTCTTTACATCACTACATTGCTTTTCATTTGAAAATAAGTTCTAATTGGTTTCTTTGGTTTTTTTATATCAATATAATTTCTCCCAGTGTGTCCCAGACAATCATATAACAATAGTTTTTAAAGATTAAAAAAATCAGTATAACCAATCAATACATAAAGAAATTTTGAAAATATGTTCGATGGCAGGGTGGAAAGTCCCATGAATCTTATTTTACTTTAAGATTTCCACTGGGAAGAAGAGATGAGGTCTAGTCCATCATTCTGGAGAAAATATAGCACAACTGAGCGTAACTGATTTCTTGTCGTTTAGCAAGCTAATTTCTAAACAGAATTTTGTTCAATGCATCACTTCCTCCTTACTGCTGAGAAAAGGAAGCATGAGCTTAAGCTTTGCTTTGATGGTAGGGAAAGAAAATAAGAGAATCATTGGTGTGACATTCCTGAATAGTCCCTGGTTCCCCTCTGCTTTCCTGGGAAGTAGGCAAAGCTTTTATCCCAGGTTTATTAGCCAGGTCTTTTGAGGCCAGGTGGTGGCAGGTCCTTGTCTGTCAGCCCCTACCCCCCTCCTCTTCAGGGAGAGGAAGGTAACTCACCCTCCCATTGGGACCTCCTTCCATTTAGTAAACAGAGCTACTGTTGTGGCTTCCATAGCACCAAATAAACAATTGACTGCTATGGTTACCAGAATGCTGCAGGCCTAGACCCAAACCCTCAGTGACAGAAGCCTAACTCTGGGTTTAATCCTACGGCTGCTGAAAGGGCTGTTTAAAAGTGTCTCCCCACCCCCCTTATTATGGGGTTCTGGGACCTGGATTTAAATAAATCATTGGTATCCAGACTTTTTCATTTTGGATTTTAACATCTCAAGTCATATAGATTGCATGTATCTACTCAGGCTAAATGGTCCCAGCTCCCAGGAGCCCTAGCCAAAAGGCCTAACTGGGACAACTGATAAAAAGTTACTGCCCCACCCTCAACCTAAGATCACCCTGGGTAGGTTTCTTGTCTTAGGAAAGGAGCTAAAACCTTTTCAAAATAACTTTTCAGAAGGATGGGATACATCGGTAACTACCTTTAAAATCTCCTAATAGAACTTAGATTCCTCCATACAGTATGGTTTAGTGCAAAATGCACTGGATTTTAAGTCAGTTTGGGATATGAATTCTGGTTTTTCTTCTTAATACTTGTAGGACTGGGGGAGAATTATTTCACTTCTCTGAGACTTAGTTTCCTCATTTATAAATAGTTTCCTCATTTATATATATATATATATATATATATATATACATATACATATAATCTATATTGTATACATCTACATACATAAAAGAAGCAGCTAAGTTGGATACAGAAGATAGAATTGGAGTTGGAGTCAGGAAGATCTGAGTTCAGATCCAGCCTCAGGCACTTTATTAGCTGCATGATCCTGTCATTTAAGCTCTGTCTCCCTCAGTTTCCTCAACTCTAAATTAGATTTGATAATGGTAGGATCGCACCTACCTCCTGGGGTTATTGAGATGAGATAATATTTGCAAAGTATTCAACACAGTGCCTGGCATATAGTGGGCACTTAGTGCTCCTTTCCTTTCTTCCTCTTTCCTTCCTTTATTCCTTCCTTCCTCCCTGTCTTCATTCCCTCTTCTTTCCCTCTTTCTTTCTCTCCCTCTCTCCCTTCCTTCTTTCTTTACTTCCTATAAAATAAAAAGATTGAGCCAGATGATCTTTAAAATCTCTTCCTGCTCTAAATTCTACGATTTCAGATTAAAGGAAGCCAAGCATTTCCCTTGGGAGCCTTGTTTCCCTCATCAGTTCTCTTCAGCATTGTAAGGTTCTAATGTAGTAAACTGGACTGACTGCTCATGAATTGTCCCAAGGCCAGAATTGTAGAGCAAAGAAGGGGGAAATCTCTCACTATCACTAGCTTAGAAGTACTTATTTTGCTTGTGTCAGTCAAACAAGGAAAGGATGGAGTATACTCAGTCCTTACAGGAAGAAACTAAGATGTCCAGGCTTGTCTTCACAAGTAGAGGCTAGTGATAAATCAATCTTAAGGAAGAATTTGAATGGATAACTGATTAGCCAATCTGCTCTTCAGCCCCAGTGCTCCCCTGTGAATCGGCATCTGCTATTGCTGCTTCTGAATGGCCTATTAAAACTTAAGCTTGCTCTGACCTCCTTCCTCTCACTTGCATGACCTTTTCTTCCTCCAACTTTTCACTATTAAATATCTCCTTGCAGCCCTCATCACCTCTGCCCTGGACTATTTGACCTCGCTGCCTCAAGTCTCTCCCTATACCAATTCATCATCTACACTGCTTCCAAAGTGATTTTCCTGCAGCACACATCTGATTATGTTACTGAATCTTAAACTCCAGTGGCTTCCTGTTACCTTTAGGATCAAATATAAACTCCTGTTTGGCATTTAATGTCCTATACAACCTGGCCTCTTCCTCCCTCTCCAATCTCATTATACATCTCTGCCCTCCAAAGTCTTGAAGATACAGTAGTGATTTCTTATTCTGCATTCTCCCACCTCCATGCCTTTGCCCTGGCTAACAATGATGCCTGTTCTCTCTGTTTTCTACAGGATTCAGTGCCAAGCCCCACCTTCTGCAGAAGGCATTTTTCTTCCTCTGTTAGCCCCCTGTGCTTTCCCATTGTCTGCATATATATGTACATCTCTTCCCCAGGAGAATACAAGCTCCATAAGGGCACTTTTGTTGTTGTGACCCGGGTGCTTATCACAATGCCTAGGTGATAGTAAAATGACCCCTAGGAAAAACTTGTTGCTTAAAACTCACCAACCCAATTTGTTTCACTTAACTTCTAATTCATGCATTTTCTCCAGTTTTCTTGAGGCACTGATTTCCTTTTCTAGGACAAATCCTTTAGGTGATATTTGTGTGTCTCAAATACTGAATAGTTTTGGCCTCAGAACACAAACAATATGGCAGCTAGGTGTTGCAATAGATGGAGCACTGGGCTTGGAATCAGTAAGACTCATCTTCCTAAGTTTAAATCCAGCCTCAGACACTAAATGATCTAATTATCTTCTAGTTCTAACTTTATGGTGAGGCACAGAGGTTGAAAACAGGAAATTTAGATTTAATGTCCCAAAAAACTTCCCAACAATTAGAGCTAATGGGACCGCTTGAGTGGAATGGGCTTCATCAGAAGGTGGTGTGGGTTCTGAATTCTTTAAGGTCTTCCAGGAGAGATTAGATGAATCCGTAGAGCATGGAAGGGGAAACTCTCACTATCACCAGCTTAGAGGCACTTACTCTGTTTGGGTCAGTCAAAGGAAAAGATGGAGTGCACTCAGTCCCTATGGGAAGAAATTAAGATTTCCAATCTTTTCTTCACAAGTGTGCAAGTACAAGGGAAATTAGTGATAAATCAATCTTACAGAAGGATTTGAAAGATGTATGACCCTGGACGAATTACTTAAACCTTTTTGTCTCAATTCCTCATCTGTAAAATGGGGTAGAGAAGGAAACAGTAAAATACTCCAGTATCTCTGCCAAGAAAACCCCACATGGGGTCACCAATAGTAGGACATGATGGAAGGGACTCAACAACAACAACAGGACACAGTGAACTAATGAGGCACCTACTTGCTCCTGAGTATCTGTAAATAGAATATCCCCAGCCCCAGTCTAGCCATGAGAGAAAATAGGCTTTTTTTTTTTTTTTGGTCTATGAAAGACCATTGAAAGGAACTTAAGTGGCTAGCTAGACTAATCAATATCTAAAAGGAATTCTCATTATAACAGTACCCTAAAGGTTCATCTAATCTCCACTTGAAGACCTTCAAGAAAGCAGCTTTAAACGCTAGGATGGTTTCCCTGACATCAAACCTAAATTTGCCAATTTTCAACCTCTATCCATTGACCATAGGTTTTTAGTTTTGTTTTGTTTTTGCTTTTTGGAGGGCAATTGGGGTTAAGTAACTTGCCCAAGGTCACACAGCTATTTTTTTTTTATGTTAAGTGTCTGAGGACCTATCAGAACTCAGGTCCTCCTGACTCCAGGGCCAGTGCTCTACTCAGTGTGCCACCTAGCTGTCCCACCACGGGTTTTAGAACTAGAAGATAATTAGATCATTTAGTCTAACTACAACACACACATTTTACAGATGATGAAACTGAGGCCCATAGAAGTTAATGGATTTGCCCAAGGTTACACAAGCAAGAAATAGCAGAGCCATAATTTGAATACAAGTTTTCTGATACCCAAATCCAATGCTTTCCTACAATATCATCATACTGCCTCCCCCTTCCTCCTACCCCCCCCACTTTAAAAAAATGCACCACATAATTTATTCCAGAGAGTGAGAGGTAGGGGAGGGGGGAGGGCAGAGGACAGGGAGATGGAGGAAGAGGGTCTAGAATCCTCTTGTGCTCTCTTCAGATATTTACCAATCTGCATACTTTTTGCAAAGGAAGCATAATACTGCAGAGATTGTTTCACAGGGGCCTTTTCTTATGCCTCTTCCTGGTCTTGGTGCAAGACTTGTGAAAAAAGTCCTGGAATTTCTGTAAACAGTTCTGGGTCTTGTTCTGGTTGATGAAGCACAGGGTCTAAGGGTTCTTTCTCACACTGTTTCCTTCTCTTTGCCAGGCTCACCTTGACAGCCAGCATGCCCAAGGGCAGAATCTCTTCCCCCCTTTTTCTTTTCAAGCAGCAATACTGGTCTGGCATTAAAATATATCAGAAATGATGATTTCCAAGACAGGTTCTGCCTTCCCTCCTTGCTTTTGCCTACAGCAGTGTGTGTGTGTGTGTGTGTGTGTGTGTGTGTGTGTGTGTGTGTGTGTGTGTAAGTGTGTGAATGAACTCCCATCACCTGAATGTGAATTATTTAGAGTCTATATGCTGAGTCACTCTCCAGAGGACAAATATTGTCCAAATAAATAATTAATTTAGCTAGCTGCAGTCCATTCCCCAGGTTGGTGCTGAATCTGGAATACTAATCACATTTCCTGTCAACTGTTCCAGAATAATACTCTCCAAAGATATAATAACACAACCCTTTGTCCATGGTAGGTGCACACATTTCATTTGTGTCTCAGGCTGTTTCATTCCTTCTAGACAAAGAGAAACAGACAGAATATGTATCTAAGGGATTACTTGCTCCTAAAACCCTGAGATGGAGGTGAAAGGAAAAATGCAGAGAACAAGCCAACCTACTAACTGACAACAGCAGGATTTTGCAGTTGTTTAATAGTTTTTCTTGATCCTTCTTCCCTCTGCTTCTCTTCTCCACCCACCCAGCTTTGTGTACTGCACAGAAGCCTGAAGGTACCAAGGTAACAGGAATCAGGCCAACAGGCTGCATAACATACACAGACATGAGAAAAGAAAGGCTCTCTGCTCTCTGGCCACCATGAACAGCCCAGATAGGAATCCCAAAGATAGCAGTTCCAAGTCTAGACTGGAACTCTGGTGTGATTTGCAAGTAAGCTAACCAACCAGTTTCTCCATTTCCCTTCCTGCAAAACAAGCAGAATGATCCTCTCAAGCAGGACAGAGTACAGGGTTTTCCTCAGTTGGGAGCTGTGGAACTGATGAGTATGTTGATAAAGCAAAGACCAGAGCAATAATCCATCAGTAATGTAGACTCCTAGATTCATCAGGACAAGTTACAAATTCATTGCTGTAAAGGGGAAGAAGGGAGGAAGGACAGTCTAATTTCTCTGTGACTCCTTTGAGTTGTACTTCCTTTTCACACTCATTCTAGTTCATCTAATGGTTGTTCATCTTCCCTGCTACATACAAATCCTCAGGATCCTCCAGGATCTAGCTTACTTATCTTTGGATTTCTCTTAGCCTCTAGCTGAAGATAAGAGTATGCATAGAGTATGCCGCTGAATTTTAAGCTAGCAACAGCGACTTTTGGCTGCTTAAAAGGTGTTGAGCTCTAAACAAGAAAAGTTTCAACTCAGTGATATTGGTGGGGTAAGTGGGAGTTCCAATTTGTACCTCTCACCGAGAGGTAGTTAAAAATAGCTTGCTGCAGAGGCTAGGCAACCATGGCATTGTCGGTTACAGCACAGCTTTTCCAAAGACCTGCACTATATGTGTGTTGGGGGTGGGGGGTGGAGGGAACCTGCTCCATATCCAGATCCTAATAATCTGAAAATAGCAGGGTCAAAAACCCCTTCAGGAATTTTCTCCCCTAGCGATTTTTCCCCTTTAAAAAAAACCTACTTCTGCTGCTGCCACCTCCGTTTTTCTCGAGTTGTAGAGGTACAAGGAGGGGGGGGGGGGTGAAGGGCTGGTTGGAGGGTGTAAGCCTGGAGCCTCCTTGCACCCAGTCCTTTTGCCTCTGTGCACCAGCGAAGGGGGACTGGATTAGACAGCTTCTGAGATCCCTTTCCCGGTTTAAATGTCCCTCTATCCTGCCCACTTCTAAAGTGTGTGTGTGTTTATGCTCGGGAATGGGGAGATGGTGCTCCATGAGTATGATTAACTGCAGAAAACCAAGAAACTACAACTTTTGGAAGAACAAGGGTTCGTTTGTTTGTTTTTAAACGGGGGTGGGGGGATGGGCAACGAGCATTACGAGCACAGGCTCCAGGGTATACACATCCTCCCTACTATTTTATACGCTCTGCTTGAGTCCCCCAAAGAGGTGTATCCGGGATGCTGGAGGCTCACGATGCCCCCCTGCCACCTGGGCAGTGGCCCTGACGAAGCTTTACGCTTCTTTCGGGTGATGGAAAAGCTGAGGAGCCCTTCAGTCCTCGCTGGGTCTTGGTTCCAGCAAGAGAACGACCGCTCCTCGGACCCCAAGGCAGCCCCCAACACCTCAGGCCAAGTCCTGGCAGAGAAAACCCCGCCGCCCCGCCAGGGTCCGGCCAGCCTCCTTCTCAGAGGCAGTATCCCCCGCCCCCGTTGCCCAGAGCCACGCGACTCTACACAAACAGTCTCCAAGAGGGGGGTGGCCTAGGTCACTCTCCCCAGAGGAGCCTCAGGGACCCAGAAGCAGAGTGCCCGCCCCCACACAAGCCCGCACCCGCCCGCTCCACCCTCAGCGCGCCTCCCGCTGCAATGCGGCGGTTACTAAGACGCTAGCCAGTATTAACCAATCCCGTGAGCCCCTCGGAGCCCTCGACGGAGTCTGCCAATGAAAAGACAAATCAATCATTTGAAACAGCCAGTGGATGATGCACTGCAGCGCGAGGGGAGCGTCTTGATAGGTAGACGTATGCCCATCATTCACCAATAAAGAAGTGGAATTGCTAGGAAGGCGGGAGTTGAATCCTTAGATTGACATGGTTAAAGCCAATAGTATATGAAAACATGTGGCCTCGTTCTGGTTATCCAATAAATGGTGAGAGGAGGCGGGTGCTCGTGGCTATATAAGAGTTCGGCAAACGTCGGTTGCAGCAGTCTGCGCGCCCGATCTTCTTCCGCTTCTGTGTCTGTTCGTCGCCGCCGCCGTAACCGTTACCATGAGGGAGATCGTGCACCTCCAGGCCGGGCAGTGCGGCAACCAGATCGGCGCAAAGGTGAGCGGTCATGGCCCTGGTGGGAGGGTTCTCAGGAGATTGGAGCAGGCCTTAGGGATCGCTGAGGGCGGCGGCACCGGGAAAGATGGCGCCGGGAGGGTCTGGGCCACCTCCGCATTGCGGAGAAGGGAAGCTGCAGCGCTTGGGGTCCGCTTGAAGTGAATGCGAAGAAGCAAGGACTGAGTATGATTGAAGGGTAGGGGAGGCGAGTCGAGGTTCCTGGGCTGGCTCTGGCTTTTTGAGCTTCCGGGCCCAGCCCTGGGTGAGGCCCCTTGGGGAAAGTGGGGCGGGGGCGGAGGAGAGGAAGGAGGGAGGGGAGGGTAGGAAAGAGCCGTACGAGGACTTGGCCTCGGCCTCCTCGCCCGCCCGGGGCGTGGCCGGCTCCGCCCTCCGCTGCTCCGCACCGGCTGCATCGCCAGCCCGCCCTCCGTGACTCAGGTCTAGCTGTGCCTGATTGACCCGCCAATGTCTTCCAGTTCTGGGAGGTGATCAGTGACGAACATGGTATCGACCCCACCGGAACCTACCATGGGGATAGCGACCTGCAGCTGGAGAGGATCAATGTCTACTACAATGAAGCCACCGGTATGTGGTTTAAACTCTCTAGTTTCTTCTCCTCCCCTTCTTTATAGTCTTGCTCCTCTCCCTGATTGCCAAGGGCAGGGCTCTTTCCCCTTTTCCTGGGCTGCCTTGCTCACCAGACCTCTCTGACTAATGCCTTCTCTATTTCCAGGTGGGAAATACGTGCCCCGAGCAGTCCTGGTCGATCTTGAGCCTGGAACAATGGACTCTGTCCGTTCTGGACCTTTTGGACAGATTTTCAGGCCAGACAACTTTGTCTTTGGTAAGCAGTTTTGATTTCACTTAACATTCTTTCTTCCCTATCTCTCTTAGTTAATTGAGCTATCAAAACCCCTTTGGGGAGCAGCTGGGTGAGCCCCTATCTTTTGATCTTGAGTTTAGGTTATGTGGGGAGAAGGGGGAGAGGAGTTGGCACTGGTTCCCCTGGTACCTGGCAACAAGCGGCATGACTCTTCCTCTTCTCAGTCTCTTCCTCTCTTCTCCCTCACTCCCCCTCCTTTCTCATTTAAAGAATTCATAGATTAAGAATTGATTTATATGTTTCATACAGAAGGGAAATTTTAGGTCAGTAAAATGACTTATCTTGATAGCTGGGTCTGTCACTTGATTCTCTAGCACTTTGACATGGTTACTTCTTGGAGGAAGCACAGGGTCTGAGGGTTCTTCCTCACATCAGTAGGCATCTTAAATAGAGGTGATGCTTATTAAAGTGACTGAGGAAATTGGTTTCTTAGTACGATAATTCATGAACATTGGTGGGGGGGTGGTCACACTTAATATTTGACATCCTAATGTTTTTATATCAGTGATTGCATCACCAAATTATGTGATATTTTATTTTTGCTTTTACTATCTGAAGTGAAGTTTGACTAAGAAATGTGAAGTGGGGTTTTGGTGTTTTCTTGACTTATTTTTTTTCCATTTTAAACTCTTAAAAATTGAGGCCCCAGTTTACTTGGGATATCTCTAGGTAAGGTGGGGGTGGGAATTAAGAGATGTAGATTCTAGCATGGTCTTAATAGCCATTGATCACAAAAGGAATGATTATCTTTTTTTTTTCTTTCAGGCCAGAGTGGTGCTGGAAACAACTGGGCAAAAGGCCATTACACAGAAGGTGCAGAACTGGTTGACTCAGTATTAGATGTTGTAAGAAAAGAAGCGGAAAGTTGTGACTGTCTCCAGGGCTTCCAGCTGACGCACTCTCTGGGTGGCGGGACTGGGTCTGGGATGGGTACTCTATTAATCAGCAAGATCCGAGAAGAGTACCCAGACAGAATCATGAACACTTTCAGCGTTGTACCCTCCCCCAAGGTATCGGACACTGTAGTAGAGCCCTACAATGCAACCCTTTCAGTACACCAGCTTGTAGAAAACACAGATGAAACCTATTGTATTGATAATGAAGCCCTCTATGATATCTGTTTCAGAACCCTGAAACTGACCACTCCCACATATGGTGACCTGAACCACCTGGTGTCAGCAACCATGAGTGGTGTCACCACCTGCTTACGTTTCCCAGGGCAGCTTAACGCTGACTTGCGTAAGCTGGCAGTGAACATGGTCCCATTTCCCCGTCTGCACTTCTTTATGCCTGGCTTTGCTCCACTGACTAGCCGTGGTAGCCAGCAGTACCGTGCTTTAACTGTGCCAGAGCTCACCCAGCAGATGTTTGATGCAAAGAACATGATGGCTGCTTGTGACCCGAGGCACGGGCGCTATCTTACAGTGGCAGCCGTGTTCAGAGGCCGTATGTCCATGAAGGAGGTAGATGAGCAAATGCTCAATGTTCAAAACAAGAACAGCAGTTACTTTGTTGAATGGATTCCCAACAATGTGAAAACGGCAGTTTGTGACATCCCACCCCGGGGCCTGAAAATGTCTGCCACCTTCATTGGTAACAGTACTGCCATCCAAGAGCTCTTTAAGCGCATTTCTGAGCAGTTTACAGCCATGTTCCGCAGAAAGGCTTTCTTACACTGGTATACTGGAGAGGGAATGGATGAAATGGAATTCACTGAAGCAGAAAGCAACATGAATGATTTGGTTTCTGAGTATCAGCAGTATCAGGATGCCACAGCTGAGGAGGAGGGAGAATTTGAGGAGGAGGCTGAAGAGGAGGTGGCATAAAGCTGTGCGTCACTTATGATATCTGTAAATTATGTTGAAAGCTGTATGAACTCTTTTTATTCACTCACAAACTTGTTTTTCTGATGTTCATGTCTTCGTTCTGCACTTGCTGTTTTCCTGTTCTTTGACATCAAATGCTGTACAGATAACACCATTAAAGCATTTTTCGTAGTGCATTTCGTCTCTTCTGCTCATTTCGGTAAGCTTTGCGAGTACTGCTGCCAAATGTTAAACCATAAGTCTGTCTCAAAGCTGTGAAAGAACAGAATATGAATTGAGGAGATGATGGATGAAATGTCAGGCTTCCAAATAGAACAAAATGAGTTTCTATGGCCCTGTGTTTTAATTGCCTGGGAGGTTCCCTAATAAAATGGCTGCTTTTTCTTAAGGGGAGATACTGAAATGGTCATTAGTGGTGAATAAATAAGCTTTTAGTTAATGGCATCTAAAAGACTTACCTGAGTTTCTTTGAAGATTTTAAAAGCCTTGTTTTAAAATTCACACCAGCTTTATGGCTTTTAAGGTTGCCATGGGCTTTAATTAGCTTGCAAAGTTTTTCTCTAACTTTCCCATATTTTCCCATATCTGGATTTTTTTTTAATGTGGCCTACATTTGTTAGCTACATATTGCAGCTACCCACCCATTTGGTGCAAAGTCCAGAGATTTTTGCCTAAAGGTTGTATCTACCCTTAGTGCTGTGGTTGACACTAAGAAACTTCCTTAGTGTTTCCCAAACTTGAGTTATGAGTAAGGATTACTTTTTAATAATGCCAAAATCTCTGATAATTAGTTGAGTGACAAAGCTACTGAAGAAATGCTAAATTTTTAGTAGCACCTATATTTTAAAAAATAATGTATATGCCAATTTGATAGTATACAGATAAGCAAAACTGCTTGACCCTGCTGAGAATCCTAGACTACTGTTTTAATGAGGATCCATGGTAAACATCATACAAGGTATGTTAAAAAAAAAATTTTTTTTTAAAGCAATTGGGGTTAAGTAACTTGCTCAAGGTTTCATGGCTAGTCATTATTTATGTGTGGGTGCTCATTTTCTGAGGCCGGATTCGATCTCGGGTCATCCCAACTCTGAAGCCGGTGCTCTTACTGCGCCAGCTAGCCGCCCCATGTTAAAAATTTTTGTTCCCTTAGGAAGTGAGCTAGGGGCTGGACTGACATTCAGATAAAGAACTGAATGGTTTTAAAAGGAGGTGATGCCAGGAAGTTTCTGGACCAAATTTTCTTTTTAGGTACAAGTCAATTTCTTATTCCTATATAACTTATTTTTCTCAAAACAGTTGTCATTTTGGTATAACTTACATACTTGGTATGAATCCTGTGTAGAAAGGTATTAGTCCTTGACTGTGGTAAACTTTGGTGTCTGGCCAGTGTTGTTCTGGTAGTCTCTCTCCCAGAGCGTAAACAGGGTTTCTTATTATAAACTGGGAAAATATTTGTTACTCGCAAATGCAGAGGTTTTTCTGCGCATTAATAACTATTAAAGAAAGCCAACATATTTAATTAAGCTTAACTTGTCTGCCTTTTGGTAAATTGTGTTTCCTGCCTTTGTAAATGATAACTTGACATTAACATCTCTTTTTACTCCAAGGCCCTATTGGTGCCAGATTCCTATCAGTCTGAGGAAATTCAACTAAAGGCAGCCTGTGGAATGCTCTCACCCATTTTGGCTGCACTACGTTGATGTTTATCAGGTTGGAATCTCACTGTCCTGCCAAATAGGAGGACAATCAAGAGTGGTGCTTAGGCCCCATTGTTAGTGGGCACCAGGTGCCTGATGGTGTCAGATGCTGCAAGGCCTGTGAGAATTGAGTTTCTGTTCAGGTGCCATCTAGGAAGCACAATAATCTTTTAGCCATCTAGAAAAAGGGAATAGTACAGAAGAGAATAGGGGCTGTCAGTTCTCCCTCCCCCCATATCAGGTGAATGAATTAGTTGAGAAGAGAAAGGAAAGGGGATGGTGGGAAACAGGGGTTGGACAGAATTTATGCCATAGGGATTCAAATCTCAGGGAGAAGGAGCAATGTGTGAACCATATGTAGTCTTTTACCACTGGTATCCTGTTCAGTCTCTGCTACCCTAGCTAGCTGTCCTGTCTACCTGGTACAGGTCATACTCGACCAGTCTTTGGCCCTGAAAGGGAAACAGTAAAGTGAGTGTATTTTTGCCAGGTTCTCTTAGACATTAATGCTTTCTTTCCTCAATTCCACATACTACCCCCTTTACTTCTCTGCTATACTTTAACAGTTTCCTTCCCACAAGAATGGAATCTTGGTTGGACTCTCACAATTAGAAAGTTTTTCTTCTGAGGCCAGGCAACATTTGGTGACTCTGACTGGTGTTTTTGTAACCTCTGCAGTACTGATGCTTCAGAAGATGATTGAACTTTAGATAAACCTGTGTTGCTCAAACTCACTGAGGACAGGGAGGAGTTTGAAGCCTTTCTGCTTCAGAGAATGCTGAGAAACCAAGGCCTTTTAAATTTATTCCTTGCTTTTAATGTCTTGCAAGGCAGCTTAAACCTGTTATTTTAGCTCCTGTCTTACCTATGAGTTAGCTTCACATTGAGAGCAGGGAAAACAGTAAGATGAATGGCAGAATTTTTAGCATCATTCCATTTAAAGTAACCTCTAAGCCATGGTGGGAGGAGTTTACTTGTTAGTAAATATTGGTTTGTGGGAAGGCTAAGGGATGTGGTGGCTCTCTGCTGTTATGACTTAACTAACTTCTTTGCTACTATTAACAAATCGGCTTACTGGTTTTGGGAATTTAGTTTTCTGGTGTCTGAATAAATGTTTTGATTCTGTCTTATAAAAAAACAGAACACCCTAACTTTCCTAGGAATCTAGCAATTCCATGTGCTTCCTGAAGCCAGTGCTTTAGAAAGTCTCTAAGGAGAGTAGTATCCCCACAATTGTGTCATTGAGTCCAACTGAAGAATGGGGGAAGATTTTACTGAGTGTGATATATTCTCATGGGGAGGCCTGCAGGGAGCCCAGGGCGGGAGGGAAATGCACTAACAGTCCCTTGTCACCCTTCAAGGCTGTTTGCTTTTGGTTTGGACAATTTTTCCATTTGTTTTGTGATTACCTTCAGCTCTCAAATGAATTTTTTTTTTTGGCTTTTTGGAGGGGGAAGGCAAGGCAATTGGGGTTAAGTGACTTGCCCAAGGTCACACGACTAGTTTTGTGTTAAGTGTCTGAGGCCAAATTTGAGCTCAGGTCCTCCTGACTCCAGGGCTGGTGCTCTATTCACTGTGCCACTTAGCCGCCCCTCTCAACTGAATTCTTACCTAGCTGCTCTCAGACCCCCAGTAGGACACCATGCAATGAGACTTAGTACCTCATTTAACAGAGTAGCTCAGTGACTCTCAATCTAATTTACCTGGCTTTTATTGAATTCATCCATGGCCTGCCGGACACCATCTCGATAATTCATTCCCATCACCCAAGTGAATCGTGGTACAAATCCAGCGTAGCCTGTGGGGGCAGATGAGAGAATGTCGTTAATACAGGAAATATTGAGCAGGATACCCCAACTTCACTTTAACCTGCTTGTGAAATTTAAATTCTGTGTGTCACTTGCTTCCTACTAGCTGTTCTCTGCCCTGTAGTTCTTGACCCATTAGTACTCCCCCTGTGTGGACAGTGGAGCAGAAGGAGCACTATCTGTAAGCAACTTAGCCCAGTGCCTGGCACATAGAAAGTCCTTAATAATTGCTTGTTGACTGACTAAGAGTCAGGAGACTTGGGTTTGAATCCTGGCTTTGCCATTTGCTAGCTGTATGACCTTGGGCAAGTAATTTAGATTCTCTGAGCCCCAGTTTCTTTAACTGTAAGATCAGAGTACTCCTACCTGTTCACACCAGAGGCTTGCAGTGAGGAAGAAATGTATGTGAAGATGTGTAAACTGCAAAGTGTTATGGAGGTAGAGTATTTATTGTTGATAAGCTTTAGTGTTTTCTGATAGAATACTAGGGACATGTACAGAAGAAACCTGAGTGGAAAGTTTTGTTCAGATGTTGCTTGCCCTGCACAACACAATTGGCCTCTTGGGGCAAGAAGACAAGGTGTGTTTTTTAGAGGTCTGAGCATCTCTCAACGTAGCTGTCAAGGTCTGGTGAATAAGCCAGGTTCAGTGCTGTGACTCTCAGGAACCAGTCAGGCAGGCAGGTGTGAAAAGATGACTGCCACATTACTGTCAAGTCAGGCCTTGGCCTCCAGAAGCACCACTTTCATCTTCCTTTTTGAGTCATCTCTCTTTCCCCTTCATCTGCTGGCATAGTTTTGAACTCTAGATTTCCATGGAGCCAAAGTAATGTGTCACCAGCATGACAGACTGGATTTTGTATCTTGCCTGTCTCTATAGTGTGAGAGGGAGGATAGTTGGGACCTGTGCATTTGGTCTGTTCCAGGGCCTCTGGTGTCCCTCTGATACCCACCTCTGATGGCAGAGGCTCAAAGGGCACAGGAGCAATGGGCTAAGAGTAGAGACAAGGCTGAAGCCCTGAAGGAATGAATACTAAGGGAGAGAAAAAAAATCTATCTTAGAATCAGTGGATTAGAATCAGTAATCAGTCCTCGGAAAGGACCTTAAAGATCAGATAAACGAATACCTCATTTTACAGGTAAAACACTTGAGGCCCAGAGAGGTGAAGGGACTTGCCCAAAAAGTCTCAGCGAGGTCGTAGCAGAACCAGGACTGAAACTCAGTCATGGCTTCTGGGCTCCAGCCACCCACCCGAGATGGCTTTGTGCTGGATCAAGTTGGGCTTGTCTAGCTTGGGAAGCCTCTCAAACCTGCCGACATCTAGTGTCTCCGTCTGGGGTGGCAGAGGGGGATACACATCTCTTCGAAAGTGGTGCAGCTAGAACAAGGAAGGCGAAGCTAGAGTCACCTCCTTAGCCTGGTTGAACAGTCATATTCTCTACCTCCTCCCCCATTCCCCTCTTAAGAATTCCCTTGGGTATTCCTCCCGTCCTCTTCCCCCCAACCTCCTGCACTTTGGATGTCTTGGGGGAGGATCCAACTGAACACTGACAGGGAACCCTCTGTGTACCTGGGGATATACAGAAGTCTTGTCAAGAGAGGGTGAGGTTTTCCACCCTTCCTTTCCATATGCTAGTCGTAAACCTGGGTGTCCAAATTCGGATTCGTTGACCTTCTTGCCTGGTGGACATGGTGGGTAAGGTGGGTAGGGCATACTTTCAGTGCTTATGCCTGTTGAAAGCAGGTGCTGATTGCTGTCTGGCACAGGAGTGCCTTGTTGCTCCATTCCAAAGGGTGGATAGTGTCCTCTGATGTCAAAGTCCTTAAAGGGCTGGAATCCTGGGTAGACATGGGGGTGGAAAATGTGAATAGGTAAGAGTCTTAGAGTTGGACACAGAAAAGAGAAGGAGGTACATGTCTTTGCTTCTCACCTGTGTAATGGGGGATGTAGGGCTGGTTTGCATCCATATATTTTTCATGGGATATTTTATTTTGGCTAAAATCCTCAATGAACTTGGGTTTGCTGAGCGGTGCCAACACAGAACATGGGCTCTTATTCACTGTTGGGTCCGTCAGCACCTGTGCAGTGGTCCGGCCATAAGTGTATCCCACCTGGTATCGTAGTTGGGGATAGAAGCCGGCATAGCTAGGGATAAAGGGATGTAGTCAAAGAAAGGAGGATGGGTACCTGGTGGATCAGGCAGTGGGGGAGACTGTCACAGTGGCTAATGGAGACAAGATGATGATGGTAGATAGACAACATTTTTCTGAGTGAAACAAATTCAGATTTAAAAGCCCTTGGAATGGGGGGGGCGGGGTAGGGGAGCCTAGGTGGCACAGTGAATAGAACACTGGTCCTGGAGTCAGGAGGACCTGAGTTCAAATCCATGTCACTTAACCTCAATTACCTTGCCTTCCCCCCTCCAAAAAGAAAAAAAAAGCCCTTGGATATGTGGGGCTAGGAAATGAGTTCCAGATTTGGGAGAAAAGAACAGGAATCAATACAAGAATCTCACTCATCCTTGCTAAGACATTGGGAAGGATTATGAGTCAGAGAGAAGAGATGGAGGTAAACTAGAGAAGGCAGGGTGAAGTTACTATGTGTGTTGTTCCTCACAAGAACCTTCCCCAGACCTATGTAGTTTAGTTTCCATACCTATTAATTTGCTTATTACCCAGTCCCTGACCTGCCCCCCAGCCAACCATACTCCCTCCCCAGTCTTTTGAACTTCCTAGAATTCCCCACCATCCATTTCCCTGGCCCAGGTTGCCCTAATCCTCCAGCCTCCAAATCCTGAGCCCCTGACACCTAACCCTAGTCCTTAAACAGGAGCCATGATAGAGTTCTTACCCAGGTATATAGTGTGGCTCTGGTGTGAAAAGGCTGTGACTCTTAGTTGCTATCATTGTAACCCCAGTAGATCCTGAACTGGCTGCAATCTGGCCAGGACATCAGACCCTTCTGCTCAAAAGAGATCGTTACCTGGGCAACCATTGTGAAGAGATGGTACCAAGGTCAGAAATAACCTCTGAAAGCCTGATGCTCCTTTCTCCCACCCCAGATACTCAAGACCTAGACCTCCTGTGTGCTGGTTTAGCTTTTATGCCTCCAGAGGCCCCTCTGCCTTAATCTTAGCCCCAGGTTTTCCATGGCCACCTGAAAACTCAAAACTTGATTCCCCTCCCCGACATGCTTTATTTTTCCTTGCACCAGAGCAAGGGAATCACAAATCTCATTGTAGCTTTGGTGAGGGACGATACCCCCATCTGATATACCTCATCTTGCATAGTCAGTTACCACAGTTCCTATCTCAAACTTAAGACCTGTGACTAGAGAGAAATTTATACCACCTTGTTAGATGATATCTATTTCTATCCAGCAATCAATGATTTAGGTTTTGTGGTTTGGGATCTGCTATAACACAAGTCATCCATTGCTCTTCCAAGGAGCCTTCCTTTGGCCATTCTGTTCCATTCTTGTCTCCCTTTTTTAACATTTCTCTGAAATTTCTCTACTCTTACTACTTACTATATACAGCATAGTATCTTGTATTGCTTTGTATTTCACATTGTGGTCTTGGAAAAAATTTTACTATTAGTATTGCAAGAGCACTAGATTCATGGGAACAAGCTCTGATACTTACACTGATGACTTTGGGCAAGTCACTTCTCTAGGTTTCAGTTTCCTCATCTGTTAAACAATAGACTTGGCCCATGTATCTGTAAATTCTGTGATGCTATACTTAGACTTTGAGCCCCCAGTGGTTTGAAGACCATATCTTAATTCCTGTCTTCCCCCACAGTGTAGCCATAGACATAACAGCAGTTGGCATTCAGTTCTCAGTCTCTAAGGTTCCTGACCTTCCCCTGCCCCTCCCCCACCTTGTAGAACATTGAGTGAATTATTGACTAGGAGATCCTTCAGGGCCTGCCTAGTTGACGATGCCAATGAGGTATGTTTCCTCTCTAAAGGGAAGCCTAGTGTAAAGACCAGGAAGAAGGGGACTCATTCATTCAGGGACAGTCTCTGAATCAGTGAAATATATTGGTTGAGACTGTCTTCAGCTGATGAAAGTTCTGTATGTTATAAAGGGAAAAAGAGAATTAGAAACATATAACAGACCCTTAGACTGGGCTAGATTAGGGTATCACCAATGGCACTAAGGGTGCTACCTGGCTCCCCGCCAAGGGCCTCTCCCTTTTTGCTTTTCTCTCTCCTCTTTTCCAATTACCTAGTCTACTGAGTCCTCACTCCTCTAGAGAGAGAGGTTGTTGACTCTGACCTGGAATTTCTGCTGTGAGCTAAGGAGTTTAAGGGAGTCAGGAATCCAGGGCTACAGAAAAAGAAGTGAGTGACCAAGGAAGCAACATAAAAGGAGAGAAAAAATGATGAAGAATATTGGGACCAGGAAGAGGTGAGAACTCATTAGGAGGACCTTCACCCCCCTCTATAGGATCATGAACCCAGGAAGTAGGCTTATAGCCCTTTAGGCAACTTTGGGATCCTATGAAGCATTGTCCCCTGAATCGGAAAAACTGTGGTGGCGAGAAGACTGGGATTGGGATTGTTCAGTTCCGCCCCCAAATCCACAACTAAGTCCCTGAATATCAGCTTTCCTCCCCATCTTATTTTCCCCAGAACCAGGAGAACACCCTTCCCCCGTTCTTCACCATGGCAACAGTAGAGGGTCCTTGTGATGTGACCATGATGTCTGGCCTGGGAAAAGTCTAGATTAGCCAGCACAGAGGACAGAAAATTTAGATCGGAAAAAGATGAATTTTGACCAGAAGGCTGTGAAGTTTTTGGCAAATTTTTATATGAATGGAGGCCAACACTGGACCCATGGTGGTATGCAGACAAGGCAACCAGCACCTCCCAGCAGCCGGTAATTGACCCCAGATTTG
The DNA here is from genome assembly GCA_011680675.1 of Gymnobelideus leadbeateri. Lineage (NCBI taxonomy): Eukaryota > Metazoa > Chordata > Mammalia > Diprotodontia > Petauridae > Gymnobelideus > Gymnobelideus leadbeateri. Next base: position 222,542 of record WOXC01008965.1, read on the forward strand.
GGAGAAGATTGAGGGCCCTTGGGAAGGTAGTGAAGAAATCAAGGACCAAAGGTGGATTGAGAGAAATCGGGTTTGAGGAAAGAAATGTGATGGATATAAAATTGGGGGAATCTTATGGGATTTGGGAATCTTATGGGATTTGGATGAGGATGGGGTAGAATGGGAATGAAATGAGGAATGGCTGGGTATAGAAACTAGAACAGGATATGACTGGAATTGGAAGGAGGATAGAGGTAAAGATAGGATTAATATTAATACTGTCCATTTAGAGACATTTAAAGGGATGTACAGTTAAAGCTAGAAGGTCCCCAGGTGAGGGGTGGGCTAGGGGAATGGGACTCAGAAGGAAAGAGACTGGCATAGATGTTGAAGTTCTGTGCTGTGCATTATCTATTCTGTCCCTTGGATAGGAGGAAGTTGTCTCGGAACCATTCAGTCCTACCCATGCGCCCCCAATCTATAGAAAAGTGGGAATCTATGAAGCATTCAGAACCCCAGGATCTTCAAAAACTCCCTATGAGGGGAACCAACCTGCTGCAAGAACCACAACTTCTCTGGGTCAAGAATGTAAAAGAATTCAGTACATGCAGAGACATGTGGAGTGGAGGTAAAGTAGGAGGAATGAATAGTAGCCCTATCTCCAAGTCTGAAACTAGTTCAATTTTGACCATGTAGGGGCCCAGGGTGTCTAATCAGAACAGTTCATTATCTCAGAGGTGGGATTGGGAGGAGGGTAGCCACAAGGAGAAAAGTACACACACACACACACACACACACACACACACACACACACACACACACACACACACACACACACACACATTAACACACACCTTGCAGATTGGAAAGGGAGGGGGGAGGTGCTCCTGAGAAACTCAGTTCCATCTCCTGTGCCTAGGTTTAGAAAGACGACCCCCGATCTTGATAGACATGGATACTCCAGGGCCAACCCAGTATTCTGCACCTGATGTGAGCATCCGGGAGTCTTCACCACATCCCCACTACAGCATTAGCTGCAAGACACCCACTCGGGGTATGGCCCCCCTACCCATTCCCAGCACATTGTCCTTTACTGAGCAATTAACCCATCTCAAGATACAACTTGCTTCTCACCCCTGAACCTTTTGCACCTGTAGGAAAGAGGCAAAGAAGCTATGCCCTCAGTTGGAGGAGAGTAGAAGAGACAAGTGATACTGGGTATAGGAGGAGGAAAGGAGTTCATCCCCTGTGTATCATCTGGTAACTTCCAATCCAATCAAATAAGTAGCTCTTGAGTTACTGTTTGTTCAAGGGCACTTTACTGGGCACCGGTGGTACACAGATAAAATGAAGAATAAGACCTCAAGAGGTGGTGCATGAGTGAGCCTTTGAGGAAGCTAGAGGTTGGTAGAAGAGGTGGTGAGGAGCATTTGCATCTCAGGCCTAGGGAATAGCCCCAGGCATAGGCCCAGAGGTGGGAGATGGAATACCACATCGAGTAGGCAGTCTGGTTTGACTGGGATAGTGAGATTATAATGTGCAATAAACATAGCAAAATAAGCTGGGAGCCACATTGTGTGAAGGGCTTTAAAATGACAAACTTGTAATGAGTTTGTATTTTAGAGGTTCCTATTGGAACTTCTGAAGATTGTTCAGCTGTAGAATGAAGTAAGATGTGTGCTTTGGGAAGGTTATATGGCAGCTGGATAGGAGAGGGGAAAGACTCCAGTCAGGAGTTCCATGAAGAAACAGCTACAATCCAGACAAGAGGTATGAGAACTTACTCTAGTCTAGTGACCATGGGAGTAGAGAGGAGGGGAATGATTCAGGGCAAGTTACCAATGTAGAATCACTAAGGCTTGGCAACCGATTGGAATGGAAATGTGAAAGATTGAGGAATGGAAGGAAGATGGCACCAAGGTTGTGAAACTAGGTAACCCGAACATGGTCTAGTGCCCTTAACCTGTGTGGAGGGGTAGGTTCAAGGTGTAGAAGCTAAGTTCTGTTTTTGAATATGTGGAACTTCATACACCTATGGAACATTGTGGAATGATGGGACTAGACTAGCTCAGGAGAGAGATTAGGGCCAAATATATTCATCTGAGAATAATCTGCAAAGACTGATAATTGAGCTATTAGAGCAGATACTAGTGAGAAGGGCAGAGCCTTGGGCTATGTCCATGCTTAGGAAGTGGATGAGCTGTGAAAGAGTAGTCTGCTAGGTTAGAGGAGAATCAGGAAAGAGCCATGGGCAACATGTGGGGGGGAGTAGGGGTGAGAAGGGTGGCCACCACTGTCAAAAAGTGCAGAAAGCTCAAGAAGGATGAGGGCTGATGAAAATGCTGACTCTTGTTCATTGGTAGCCTTGGAGAGAATAGTTTCATTTGGAGTGGTGGGTGAGGTTGGAGACCAGATTGCAAGGAGTGAGTGGGAGGAAAAAAGATGAAAGCAACAAGGGGGATTACTTTTTTTAGATATTTGACTGTGAACTTCAGGAAAGAAACTACAGAAATTTCCCATTTCAATTTTGCTTGAACTAGATACTAGCTAATATTTGTTCTATCCAAGGGCCCCAGAACAGTGGGAGTAGGAAGAGGTGTTCTTATCCCTTCCATCACCACCATCTCTGCCCATGACAGAATCTTGGGCATGTTCTGATGGTGAGTGAGGTTTCTAGCCCTATTCAGGAGGGTGGCAAAAGAACAGAATCTTCCCCTGAGATGTTAAAGTTGGTGGGAGTGGGAAGGAGCAGGAACTTAGCCCAACACAACTCAGACCAAGGAGATATGAGGGCGAGTGTTGCCAATCCCCATACTTATATATGCTTGCCTTCATCCATGTTATGTGTATGTGTGTATATGAAGGGAAATGTGAGGGGGATCATAGAAAGGCATTGTTACTGGCCCATTTGTAGTTCTTTCTCTCTCCCACCCTGTAAGTACAGCCCTTCCTCTTGCTCTTTGGGGAAGCCTACTGGGTAGGAACTTATATGATTACCCCTAATAACAATAGGATGCCCCCTCACTTCCTGCCCCTTTCAAAGTCCTTGAGTCCTGGTTCTCCCCTGAGTTGGACTTCCCTTGAAGAAGTCATGAATCAATTGGGCCCAGGCCCCACATAGTGACAAAAAGTTAAGGTCCCATGGAGTCCCCAGCTTGGAGGAGGGGCACAGCTCCTACACCCCCTCCCATCCCTACATCTGTGCACGGGTATGTCTCTTTTCCTTTTCAGAGGTTTAGATTGTCCCTGCCTCTGTGACCCTTCCTTGTCTCAGCCTGGTTGAGCAGCACCCAGGGTGGTGGGCCTAAGGGAAAGGAAGATAAATTTCAGATACTACAGGACCAATATTCACATCTGCCAGAGAAGCCAGGAATGTTGGAAGTCATACCCTAGGCCCTCTAACCTTCACCTTTCACCATTTTCCATCCCTCAGAGGGCCCCATTTGATAACCTTCCAAAAGGCTTGCCTGCTTGTCCCCCCGCCTCTGGTTACCACCCTCTTCCCTGACCCCCCTCCCCCAGGATTTCTGTTCATACCTCCTGTCCTCTTTTCCTTCACTGGGATCTTCTTGACTTCCAACATGCCATTCAGATGGTGGTGGTCGCAGAGCTTGGCAAACAACCTGGTTCCAGAGTGAAAGCCCTTTCACACAGAAGGCAGACTTCGTCAGGGAGAATCAGGTACACATTGCTTTTTTGCCCCCTGACTCCCAAGATTCCTGACTTGTACCGACCTAGGTGGGCCCCACCTCCAGGCTTTGCTTTGTGGCATTACTCTGTACTAAGATTGATGGACTTACTCCCCCAGATCTTGGCCTGGTTCCCAAACTGCAGACTAGAGGGTTTCTTGGCAGTGTGTATGTGGGCCCAACAGTGTGGGATCCTCCCTGGTGCCTCAGGGTTCCCTTGTTCAGATATAAGGCAGGTATAAGGCAGGGGCTCAGGCTTATATGTGCCCAGCTCCAGCACGAGCACCCATTCTGCTGACCCTTTGTACCCTGTCTGATCACTCCTGCAGTGGCCATCTCCATTCCACTACACACAGCCGAGCAATCTAGGGCCCCAGCAGCCCTGCCAGCCCAGCTTTCCTGCCTTCACCTTTGGTCACAGGAGGCTGGTTAACAAGGCCAGTAAGTGCAGCCCCTTGTTGTCCTAGGGCCCTATACAATACCCACAGTCATTCTGGTCTGGGGTGGTAGTGGGTATGGGAGAAGGGGATTTACATGTAGCTTCATGCTGTTGTCTCCAGGCCACTCATTAGATTTCCAATACCACAGGAGAAATTCGGCCCAGCCCAAACACCTACAATGTTATCCCAGGCTTTCAGCTTAAGGGACCTCGATCTCCTGCCTTCTCTATGAGCCGGGCCCAGGCTCTCAACAGTTGGGTCAGTCCTGGTAAGGAGAAGGGTATGCAGTGTAATCCCCACAGTGAGGAGAGTCTCTGGGGAACCAGTGGTCTGAGGAGGGTGTTAGGGGTCAACTAAGTAATGAGGTATCTGGGAATAAGAAGGGGAAGACAGCTTTAGAAGCTAAGAAAAGAAACTGAAAATTAGAATCTTTGGAGGCCAATGAAAGGGGATGGGAAGGTCTCTGAAGACCAAATGGAGAGGAGATTGGGAATGGGATTTTAGGGTTCTAGTAGAAAGACTGGGGTCTCTGGGCTGAGAAGAGTCTCTGAGACTCACAAGGAAGATGGAGACTTGGGAAGAATTGGGATTTCTGGAGACCAGAGTAGGCGAATGAAGGTCTCTGGGATAAGAATGTAGAAAGGTCTCCAGGGTTAAACAGAGGGCAGCCAGATTCCAAGTTGGAGGGGTGGAATTCTGGCATCAGCTTTCCTCCTTCTTCTAGCTCATACCCCAGGGCCAGCTGCATACTATGTCGAAGATTCCTACAACTCCCGATTCCCGTCAACCCCTGGAGTCTTCATCCAGGGCGAGCGCAGGCCTAAGCGGCACGAGACTGGACCCTTCTGCACACTCTAGAGCCTGCAACCCTAGGGCTTTCAAGCCACTCTTTTGAACCTGGTTCTCCCAGCGGCCTGTGCTATACATTAGAACTTGGGACTCCCAGGGCCCTGGGCCACTCTACAGAACCCAGAGGTTACAAATCTCCCCTGGGTTCCTTCCTATCCTCTGGAACCAGAGGCCTCTGTCTCAGAGCCCCAGCCCAGTATTTCCTACTTCTCTTGTTATATAGTTAAACATTTTTTTCCTAGACTCTTTCTATTCCATTCATGGCTCCCACTCCACACACAGATTAACACACAACGTTCAGAATAAGGAAAGAGAGTACACAATAACACACTCATTTTTATGAGCAAGACCCACACATTTACAAATGCAGGATAAAAAATGGCAACGTCAAGTACTGGGTGTTACTTCTGTCTTCAAGCTCCTGCTCTTTTGTTATATCATTCTGTCTCTGTGTCTGTTTCTCTCTCTGTCTTACCCTAGCCATGATGTGTTTCTAAAGCTGACGTCAGCAGGCTTTTAGGGCACCAGATCCTCACTGAAGAGCAAAGCTAAGCCCCTCTGCCCTGAGATATCCTCTCTAGAGCCAAGGGGAGATGACATGAAGGGGGAGTGGGAAGGCTGCAGCTGAAGCTGGCAGGCATACTCCACACTGGAAGCTGCTTTCTTTATGTGAGCTACATCTAGCCCAAGGCTAAGGCCTGAATATTCCCCAGTTGGAGATACTAGATCATATATCTTTAAGAAACCATTCCCTCTCTGCCTTCATGTGATATGGGGTCCTTCCAATTCAGGAGACAGGTCTTAGGGGGAGGTCAATCAGTTTGGCCCCTGCCTCTGGGTATCCTTGAATGTTTTTGGCTTGGTTTGGCTTAGAGTAATCTCAGAATCCCTGGGGGTGCTGGAATGATAACTGGGGCTTGGGTTTGCCCAGAGTAAGGGGGGCGGGAAGGACATCAGGATGAGGGAGTTAGTTGGTAGAAATTCTGAGCTGTGTTTATATGCATGTGCAAAGTTAGTGTGTGTATAAGTTGTTGGCATGCTGTTCATGTTCAGTATTGAGTAAAACACACACCTATCCCCTCCTAACTCCCCTTCAGGCATTATGAGATCCTGCCCTATTCATAGTCTCATTTAACACTGGCTTAACCCAAAAGGGCTCTAAAATAGACCCACAAGGCAGCAAACCTGCCTGGCATAGGAGGAGAGCAAGGGTTTAGGGAGATGAGAGTATTGGCTAGAAGCTTTGCTCTCAGCCAACACTGTCCAGATTTCTTACAGGGAGTTGTTGGAGTTGGTCTGAGTCCATAGGGCTCTTTGGGGGCTTCTCAGTCTGTGGACAAGGGGATCCATAGTCTCTACAAGTCCTGGTTCTGTTATCTTGTTGTGTTCCTTTGGTGGTCTGGTCCCATGTCCCTATCATTCTGTCTGACCTCTCTGCCCTTTGCTCAGGGAATCACTGTATGCTTGGGAACAGGAGTGTTCTGAGTTCTGTTGGTATTGGGTAGGTCAATTATGAAAAGATTCAGGAGAGCAAGACAGCAATCCTGTGACAATTTGCCTCATCTATGGACATGTTCCATCCCAAGGTGGGTTACATTAGCCCCCTTCTCAATTAATCCCCAGGATGATAGGAAAGGTACTCTGGAACCACTTTGATTCCCTCCCACCCTGCATAATGCCTGCAGGGGCTGTGGCCACCGCCCTCATACAAGGGGGGAAAAAGTCAAAGTGGAAATCTTTGGGAGAAATTATATTAAATGAAAGTTTATGGAGAAAGTTGATAAACTTTAAACATAAAATAATCTTTTCTGTTTTGTTTTGAACAAGTCATTCTCAGGGAAACCCTGACAATGCATTCTACACATATCAGCTTAGGGATATATGGGAACCAGTTGCATCATCCATAGAAGACACAGGAAACCTGTCAGGGGCTTTAAATTCTGGAGTTGGGGTAATGTGCAGCCCCTGATATGTGGTGGTTATAGTAACCACTGCATCATAGATTTTTTTTTTTGGAGGGCAATTGGGGTTAAGTAACTTGCCCAAGGTCACACGGCTAGGTTCTTGTTTGTGTGTGTTGTGTCTGAGGCTGGATCCGAACTCAAGTCCTTCTGACTGCAGGGCTGGTGCTCTACTCACTGCGCCACCTAGCCACCCCCTGCATCATAGATTTTGAGTTGGAAGAAACCTCAGAGAGACCATGTAGTCCAATCATTTTACCCAAGAGGAAACTGAATCTCAGAGGGGTTGTGATTTCAGTCACATAAAAGTGGAAGAAATGAGATTTGAATTCAGGTCTTATCAGACTCCAAATCCAACATTCTTTCCATCAGGCATGTGCCTGGGGCTTACAGGGTTGGTCCACCTAGAGTTATTATAAAAGAATGATCCTATCCCCGCACAACACTGTTTTTAGAGACAGTGTGTCTTCTGTGCTATAAAGCTCTTATAAGATCATCCAGTCTTACCGTGGGGAAGGTCATCTAGTCCATCAAAGGTCTTCTAGTCCAATCCCCATGCATGAAATAGGACTCCTCTCTACAATATCCCCCATGAGTGGTTACCCAGGCTTTCCCTAAAGACCTTCAGTAATGGAAAACTTGTGTCCCTTCCACTTTTGCCCCTTTCTAAGTTGTTTTTCTTTGTATTCAGCTAAATTCTGCTTTGATTTTCCCATTTGTTTTAGTTCTGCCCTCTGAAGGCCCAACAGATCCAAGTGAATCCCAATTCCTCGTGACAAATTTTCAGACTCGAATAATGTCCTTCCTAACTATCCCCAGTCTTCATGGCTTCAGGTTTCCTCACCATTAGGGTCCCCTTCCTCTGGATGTTATCTAGTTTGTGAATCTCCTTTTGTCCTGGGCAGACTGGACCCCACAGCTCCATGTCCAGGCTCTATGCATGCCCTTGTTTCCCTCAGAAGTCTGCCTTAAGGCCAGTCATTCCAGGGTATCTTTGAGGAGTTCACCAAAACTCTCTTCTCCAAGGTCAAGCTAGAATACTCTGTGCCATACTTCAGCCTGAGATGCTTATCTGTTTCCAGATGTCCTCGCTCTACTTGTCCCATTTCAACTCTTCTAGGCCCTCACCAAAAACCTAGCTTGACTCAGCAGGCCTGGAGAGTAGCCTCAGTTTCCACAGCTCTTTGGTATGGCTGGGCCAGGTGACAGAAAGTGAGTCCTCAGGAGGCAGTATGTGGTTCCTAGCTTGGGTATCTTGCAGAACTGTGCTCCTAGACTGACTGTAGGATGTGGTCTAATGCAAGTCCTCATATATAGAGTTCTCTGCCAAAATCTGCAGAAATAAGAAGGTGGCAGAAGCCACTTGTGGGCAATGGCAGTTGAGGGGGGGGGGTATCATGAGTTGGGGCCAGACACAGGTCCCAGGTGGATAGAGGACTCTCTGGGAGCTGTGAGTCTGGTCAGATCTGTGCCCCGGGGAAACCCCTTAGAGCCCCTTTCCAAGCCTAAGCCTCCTGGATCAATGGCTTTCCTGAATGAGTTTAAGGGCTGGATCCCCATTCATTTCCCAGTTTCAACTCTGTTCCTCCTTTGTGCTCTGAGTTCAACTCAGACTTAGCATGAATCCATGCGATCCACTTAAAGAAGTGCTTTTATCTGATTCTCCATGGGCTATAAATACTTCAGTGTAGGAATGAAGTCATTTTGGGAGTGGCTGGTATGGCATTGGGAGGGGCATAGTATTGGCTTTCCTTCCTATGCGGGGACCCTATATGAAGAAGCTGGAAAAGGACTGGTGGATAGAAGAGGCACAGAGGCTAGACCTGTGCAGTTAAGAGCTCCAAGTACACTTAGTGGCTGTCTCTTAGCACAGATAGATGTACAGATAATTCCACCCTGTGCCTTCCATTCTGGTTCACCATCAATTCTTTCAACCTAACCTCTAGCCAATCTGGCCCAGCTGAGGGGAGCAGGGGGTGGAAGAGGTGCCTGGAAACAGAAGTTTCCAGGTAGAGGGCAGGTGGGAGGAGCACAGTTGGTGAATCTTGAAAAGGTTTAGTGAACCAAGACAGTAATCCTGTGAAATCTTGCCTGATCTCAGTCCAGGCCTCATCCAGGACATGTTCTACTTCCTCTCAATTTCCCTACCACCAGGTCTGACTGTCTAGTTGCTCTGGCTGCCTGTGGGCCAGGACTGGCTCTCCCTTTGATGACTTCTGCCTTGGCCAGAGCTGACCATGTGGAAAATAGTGTGTTTATACCCCACATATACATGCTTATGTAGTGTGTGGGCCTCATGCACCTGCACGCACACACACATCTTTGTTTGAGGTCCACTAGGGCTCCGACGGCCAGCCAAGGACAAACCCTCTCCTTACTTGGCTATGGAAAAAATGGATCTCATACTCTCTTCAGCCTGACCCTGCAGCTGTAACACAAACAGGAAAGAAGGCAGGAGAGACACAGAGATAGAGAGGGGGGAGGGGGGAGAGAAAAAGGCAGAGGGAAAGGACAGGGGTAGGGAGGGAAGCCGTGTGAATCCTCTCAGGGAAGGAGCTAGTGACTAGGCCCAGCAGATTAGTGGAGATAATTGCCTGCCAGTTTGGATGTAGGTAGAGAAGGAGAACGTCTCAGTGTCCCTGGGGACAACGAATTCCTTAGAGAGAACTTGGGAAAAGCTGCCAGCGGGTGGATTGGAGTTAAACATCTCTAGTTTCCCTCTCCTTCTCTAGGACCTTTGTCTTCCTAATAGAGGAGGAACTCAGACCCTATGGGGAGCTCTGGTCTGGCCCAGGGATGGGGAACCTGTGGCCTCAAGGCCACATGTGGCCCTCTAGGTCCCCAAGTGAAAACTTTTCAAGTTGGGTTCAGTCAAAGACCCACACTTGAGGACCTGGAGCGCCACATGTGGCCTCAAGGCTGCAGGTTCCCCACCCCAGCAGTTCAGATTGGCTTTGCAGGGCCAGGTCAGTGCTTATGGTTGCTCCCTGAATTGTCAGCAGGTAAAAGACCACGAGATAATAATATGATAATAGCTAACATTTACATAGCTCCTACTATGTGCCAGGCACTATGGTAAGCACTTTATATTACTGCTTTTGAACCTCACGGCAATCCTGGGAGGTATGCTATTACCTACATTTTACAGATATGGACAGGGAGGCAAACAGCATTTTAAATGGCCACCCCAGCCCTCAAGAGGCACAAGGCCGAGGGGGAAAGCTGCACTGACATTTGTGTGGTCCTTGGGTAATGTCAGAGTCTTACTTATACCAGCCGCCCTCATGGTTCAAGGCATCTTATCTTGGGAACATTGGCAAGGCCTTATGGTCCTAGTGGTGGGGAAACAAAGACAGACAAGCAATGTCTGTGCCCTTAGGAAGTGTAGAGTCTAGTGGGAGAGAAAAGAATATAAAAATCAAGTTTAATTACAATGCAAAGGTATCCTATGTTACATTAAATACCAAGTGAATGAGATGATAAATATAATATATAAATATATTATATTTATTTTATTTATATATTTTAATATATTTATATATTATATGTTAATATAATATATTTATTTTATTTATATATTTATATATTATATGTTAATATAATATATAAATGTATTATATTTATTTTATTTATATAATATATAAATAAATAGGAGTTCGGAGGTGAGAAGAGATTTTGGCAGATTGAGTGGTATTGTGGAAATAGATCTAGAATGGGAACCATTACGGATTCTCCAGGCCTGCTTATATCACCCAAGCTTCGAATATATCTTGGAATATGTATTTGAAGCCAAGGTGGAGAAAATACTCTGCTGAGTAAACACCATCGGCATCAGACTGAGCTCTACCCAAGTCCCTTTGCATATGAACCTTGGTCTAAGCTGCCTATTTATCCATTCTCTACCCCACCCTCCTCCTACAAAACAAAAGAGAGAGAGAAAGAAAGTAAAAGAAGAAAGAGAAATTATGCAGTTCCTCAGGGCTTCTATAGATCCAAATCCAGGTGGAACAAACTTCCAGCCCTGGCCTCTTCCCTCCCCAAGGGTCTTGCAGCCAGTGAAGTCACATAGATTATCTGTGGGCTTAGAGCTGTCTAGAGACTGCTAACTTCTATATGTATAACTTTAAATAAAACTTATGCAAATAAACCAATGACTCAATTTGTCAGACCTTTGAATTTAGTACTCAGCAGTGATACTTTGTAGAAGAGGGAGGACTTAAACTGGCATAAGTAGGATTCAGATAGGGAGTAGAACTTATACATATGTATGTATGTGTATATATGTGTGTGTGTGGATATGTATATCTTATAGCCAATTACATATATTTACATATTATAGATAATATTATATGTATATATAATAGGTAACATACATACATAGACATATATGGTTGGACATGTAATATATGCCTCATCTCAAAGGGACATGATCAGAAATCTAGCCAGAAATGTGCTAGATTCACCTCCCAGTTGACTTATAATAAAAAGTTAACTTTTTATTATAAGCATTTATACCTCATAGTCAGCAAAGGCTATAAATTAGGACTTGATATATTGCTTTGTTGATTATCCATATGTAATAGAAGTGTTAATAATGCAGATTAAATTTAAAAGTGTATCTTATGGATTTTTTTTTTTGGAGAGCTGGTTGTTAAATTTTCAACAGCACATTGCTGGATCATATCTACATGTCTCCAAAGAAAACTACAGTTTTCACCTTTGTGGGGAACAGGAGAAGGACCATAGCTGGGTGATGGATTCTTTCTGTATCTAACTACATAAAGTGTATATATATATATATATATATGTGTGTGTGTGTGTTTATACACACATCCATACACACATACACATATATGTAGATACAGAAAGAAAAATAATAATATGTATATGTATGTATATACACGTGTGTTACATGTATATATGTATGTATATATCCCTGGCCAGTCATCAGTCACAATGAACCTTAAAGAACATGTATACTTTTGCAGGTGCATGAGGTATATACACTGTATGTACATGTATACATGTGGTATACAGACATATATACACACATATGTATAACTTTTAATTAACAAAAATGTTTTCTTCTCACATCCCTCTCATTGAAGAAAAGAAAAAAAAGAAAACTTACATAACAAATAAGCATAGTCAAACAAAGCAAATCTCCATATTGGCCATGTCCAAAAAATATGTCTTGTTCTGTACTCTAAATCCATTACCTTTCTGTTAGGGGGTGGGTGGTATGTTTCAGATCTCTAGAATCACAGTAGTTCATTGTGTTGATCAGAGTTCTTAAATCTGTCAAAGTTATTTATCTTTACAATCTCATTATCATATAGAGTGTCCTCCTGATTCTCCAGGAATGTTAAGGATATGTGTTAGGGGTGGTGGGGAGGGTAACAGTCTTAGCCGTTTCTGGGATTTGGAAGCTCTTAAATCAAGGGATAGGTTCAGGGCTTGCTCCTCATGCATCTGCAGCTCCAGGGAGATCCCTTTGCCATTCAAAAGTCTGAGCTTGTCCAAATGGGTATGTGACTTAGACACAAAAGGTGACATCATAAACAAATTAGGAGAGCAAGGAAGAAATTACCTGTTAGATCTATGGATAAGGGAAGGGTAACGACCAAACGAGATAAAGGTCACAGAAGGTAAAAACGGGCAATTTTGATTACACAAAATTAAAAGGTTTTGTACAAGCAAAACGTAGGTAGCCAAAATTAGAAAAGAAGCAGGTAAATGGTAGGAGGGGGGTGTGGGGGGGAGGGATATTTGCAGCAAGTTTCTCAGGTAAAAGTCTTCTTTCTAAGATATATAGGGAACAGATTCAAAGATTCAAATTTATAAGAATAAGAGTCATTCCTCAATTGACAAATGGTCAAAGTCAACCTATCAATAATCATATAAAAATACTCTAAATCACTAATGATTAGATAAATTCAAATTAAAACAACTCTGAGGTTCCATCTAACACCCATCATATTGGAAAAGTTGACAAAAAAGAAAAATAACATGCTGGAGGGGTTGTGGAATACGTTAATGTATTCTTGTTGGAACTAGTCCAACTATTTTGGAAAGCATTCTGAAACTTTGAACAAAAAGCTATTAAACTATCACTACTAGATTTATACCCCAAAGACATCAAAAGGGAAAAACCCATGTGTACAAAAATATTTATAGTAGCTTTTTTCAGTGACAAAGAATTGGATATTAGGAGAGTGCCCATCAGTTGGGGAATGATTGAATAAGTTACAGTACAAGAAAATGATGGAATATTATCGTGTTGTAAGAAATGATGAAAGGAATGATTTCAAATAAACCTGGGAAGACGTATATGGACTAATGTAGAGTGAAGTAAGCAGAACCAGGAGAATAATTCATACAGCAACAGCAATATTATTATTATTATTTTTTTAAAGCAATTGGGGTTAAGTAACTTGCTCAAGGTTACACGGCTAGTCATTATTTATGCATGGGTGCTCATTTTCTGAGGCCGGATTTGATCTCCTGTCATCCCAACTCCAAGGCCGGCGCTCTTACTGCGGCCACCTAGCCGCCCTGACAGCAATATTATTAAGATAAACAACTTTGAAAAAGCTTAGAAACTCTGATCAGCTCTAAAGGACTCAAAGTAAACCATGCTCCCCACTTCCTAATAGAGAGGTAATGGACTTAAGAGTACAAATTAAGACATACTTTAGGAGGGAATATGGCCAATGGGGGAATTTGTTCTGCTTGACTATATATATTTGTAATGGAGGTTTTGTTTTTCTTGCTTTTCAGTGAAGGAAGAGGTGGGAGGGAAAGAGTGTGGATCTGACAATAAAACAAAATAATTTTTAAGAAGTCTGAACTTGCCTTTCTTGACTACCTCTCTCAAAATTCTTCAGCTATCTTTTCATGTTGAGACTCAGTATTCTTTCACCAATCAGAAGTCACAAAGTGCATCATGGCTGTTGACAAGGGCTGTCCTTATAGGAACAACTGAAAACTTGGGATAAAGTGAAAGTAGAGAAGGAAGAGAGAGAATGCACCAGATCAGATCCATTAGCAAAGGCAAAAAAGTAGGAACAAATTAGGTTCATGTGGGGAAGCACTGGAAGCCAAAGTTGGAAAGGCACAGTGCAACCTAAGCTATATGAACAAAAAGATGTAAAAAATGTGGGAAGTTATAGTCCTGTTGTAGGACTTTGGATTTAAAGGACAATTTTCAATTTAGCTTGAAAACAAGTCTTAACTGGAAAGGTGAGGGAGACCTATAAAGTAGGAGAAACTATTGTTGGGAAAAAGGTAGCTAGGCTTCCTATTGGCATGCCCAAGGGTACAGGGATGGAGGCTGAGTCAGCTTACCTGCTTGCCAATGAGGGTTGGTTGAAAATAATAGTCCAAAACTAAAAATAGGTGAGCCACATAATTAAAGAAAATTTACTAGTCTGGGATATTCCAGATTTGCCAGTGTATTTCCTCAGGTAACAACAAACTCCAATTTAAGGCTGAGAATTTAGCTCTAAAATTGTCCCTAAGAGTTGATGAATCACTTATGAACTATAAAAGAATAGTGGGATTACAAGCATTCTTCATTTTATAGACAGACATTGTAAAGTAACTTCTGCAAAGAAAACCCCAACTTCACAATGCAAGGAAAACTCTATTCCCAGAAAAAATTAATTTCCCCAGTATACTCTAGTTCATCATTTTTGGTGTTACGTATAAAAAATTTGAGAGACAAAGTTTCTAGGTAATTAACCATTTTGTTAATCATGCTAGCAATAATTAATACAAGGGGTCAGTGGCACTCTGGAATATCAGACTCCTCATGGAACCCACTCAACACATATTCCTTTGGAAGAGTGGATATTCCTAAGGGTGGCTATAAATTCTGATTGGTTAGCAAGTACTGAGAGAATGAATAATGAGAGAGATGGACCTATTCTAATGAGGAGCTGGGAGATGTGACTGATTATGTCACTCGTGGACAAAGAGAGACTATCATCTCAAGGCAGACTACCCTCAGCCTTGGCAATCTAGCCAGCTGGAGGCAAACACAAAGGGCCGGAATTCATCTTAGATTAAAGTCTTTGTAAGGTTCTCTAGTTGGGTGGGGCAACATACTCATTATCCACCCTGCCCTTCAGAGAACTAAGCTTTGACCTAATTTCCAAATGAGAAAGGGGAGAAAAAAAATCCTGGGTCTTTCCAATATTAACAATTAGTTATTTAATAATAATTTCTCTCATTGGTGAGTAGGGTGTGGAAAGCCACATGATATGCTGGATATTATGGTCATATAACTAGTCCAACAACTGTGGAGAACAATTTAGAAAATTATGCCCACAGAGCTATAAAACTGTCCATATCCTTTGACCCAGCAATACCATTGTATTTAAAGCAGCTCTTTTTGTGGTGACAAAGAATTGGAAATTGAGGGGATGCACATCAATTGGGGAATGGCTGAACAAGTTGTGATACAAGATTGTGATGGAATATTATATGTGCTGTAAGAAATGATGAGAGGGATGGTTTTAGAAAAAACCCGGAAAGACTGAACTGATACAAAATGAAGTGAGCAGAACCAGAACCCTGTACACAGTAACAGCAATGTTGTATGGATGAACACTTGTGAAAGACTTAGCTACTCTGAGCAAAATAATGATCCAATACAATTCCAAAGAACTCATGATGAAAAATGCCATTGATTTCCAGAAAGAGAACTGATGAACTCTGAATGCAGATTGAAGCATATTTTTTTTATTTTATTTTTCTTGTTTGTGTGTGTATGTGCTTTCTTTTACAACACAGCTAATATGGAAAAATGTTTTGTATGACCACATGTATAATAGATATCATATTGCCTACCTTCTCCAGGGATAGCGGGAGGGAGGGAGAGAATTTGGAGCTCAAAATTTTTAAAAATGAATGTTAGGGGGCAGCTGGGTGGTACAGTGAATAGAGCATCATTGGCCCTGGGGTCAGGAGGACCTGAGTTCAAATCTAGCCTCAGACACTTGACACACTTACTAGTTGTGTGACCTTGGGCAAGTCACTTAACCCCAACTGCCCTCCAAAAAGCAAAAAAAAAAAAAATAAAAATGAATGTTAGAGGCAGCTAGGTGGTGCAGTCAATAGAGCACCAGCCCTGTAGTCAGGAGAACCTGAGTTCAAATCCAGCCTCAGACACTTGACACACTTACTAGCTGTGTGACCTTGGGTAAGTCACTTAACCCCAATTGCCTTGCTTTCCCCCTCCAAAAAAATGAATGTTAAAAAAATTTTACATGTAATTGGGAAATACTTAACAAAATAAATAAAAATAAATACTTTTTTTTAAAAGACATTATAGTCATATACAAATAATCTACTTTTCATTTGCTTCCTTCCAGTGGTATGCGCTCCAGGATCCTCCTGGAATCACAGAGATGTCTCTATTCATTAGGGATCATCTGACAATACAACCACAACTCTCAAAATTTTCTTCCCCTTCTTCTTTAACTTGAGTACGTGTGTTTAGAGGAATTAAGAGTTTTGGGTATGTCCTTGAACTTTAGAGATCAACATAACAATGGATGGCCAAACTGCTCCTTGATACCTCTGTTAGAGATAAGACTCTGAGGCTAAAAGGACTACATATCTGATTCAGGGTCCATATAGTTGACAAAATATTTTTCTAATGCATGTCACTTCTCTGCTTAAGAATCTTCAATGGGGGCGGCTAGGTGGCGCAGTGAGTAAGAGTGCCAGCCTCGGGAAAATGAGCACCCACACATAAATAATGACTAGCCGTGTAACCTTGAGCAAGTTACTTAACCCCAATTGCTTTAAAAAAAAAAAAATCTTCAATGGCTCCCTATTTCCTGTAGGATATAGTATAATTTCCCTTAGTTTGGCATTTAAAGCCCTTCACAAACTGGCTCCAGCCTACCTTACCAAAGTAATTGCACCTTACTATTATTCCTTGTTATGCACCTGATGTTTCAGTCAGATTAGTTTATGTGCTATTACCCAAACTTAGTCTTCCATCTCTCAACCCTGTACCTTTGCACAGACTATCTCCCATGCACAGGCTGAACAACCTTCTCATCTCTTAGGATTTTAGCTTCTTTCATGGTCAATTCATCCTTTCCTGATCTTCCCAGCTGTCAAGTGTTCTCTTCCACCACAAACTATCTTGTATACACTTACTTGTTTGCATCTTATATCCCCCCCATTAGAATGTAAGTTCTTTGAGGGCATAGATTATGTTCTGTTTTATGTTTGTATCCTTAGCATACACCATGATGCTTCACGTATAACAAGTATTAGTACCCCCTCTGGGCTCATCCTGCCAAGCTGCATTGGAACTCCCCAGAGGACAGTTGCTACTTACTCTCAAAGTTCTGAGGGAAACAAAGGGCTGGATTTTTTACTACTGTTCTTGAGCCTCCACTGGTATGCTCTCCATTAAGAATCTGCCAGTACTCTCAATTAGCTTTTAGAAAAGGTATTTGCTAACATGTTGTGAAAACAGTTGGGACAAAGCATCCCCCTGCAAAAAAACCTGAGATACACTCTCCCCAAAATACATACAGTGTCCATGGGGAGAGTGGACATCAATTAATGGTAATGAAGCACACAGGAAGAGAATGTGTTTGTCAAGGAGGAAATTCATAACTCCAACACTGAAGGTCCTATTCTCTTTTTATGGAATTCTCATAAAGTTCCCTTTAGGTGTAGCTCTCCACTAAGGATCAGGGTCTTTTTAAGAGCCCATATCTGATACTACTTTCTGCTATGAAGTGTCACGATGCTTGAATTACTATTATTTTCAAATGACTGTCTATCTATCTATAGTCACTTCGCCTCCTGGCAGCCACTATGGCTTGGATGGACATCACTGCTACTACCATCAATCACCTCCAACTACTGGTGGGTCTTCTAAATTCATAAGATCATCACTTCTATCTTGAAATGCTTATCTATCTAAGAAAAGGAAAGGACAGATGATGAAAAAGAGGCAGCTGAGAACTCCCAGCTGCCAAGGCCAAATGGGAAACTTCACCTGACAGGGAGGCAACTAAGCCCTCCTCCTTCAAGACCAAAAGGTGGAGAGTGGGAGATGGGCTGACTGCCCCTTTTATAATCACACAGCCCCGTATCTGCAGCCCTTGAGTTCTCAGTTCTCCTAGCTTGGAAGCCAGTTAGAAGACTCCTTGTCATCACACAGAACTTCACACATCATAGTTCTGGGACTGGAATAAGGTAAGGAATATTTGCCTATGCTCCACTTTGCCTATGCCTTGCCCTACAGACCAGTCCACCCATGTTATATAGGTGTTCAATAAATGCTTGATAGATTAGATTGGATTTCTAGTGTTTTTTATGTGTCATAGTTTGATTGCAGAATACCATTTTACCCAGAAGTCTCCCTGATACTTGACCTCCATTAGTTTAACTATATCTTCAGCTTTCTGGTTTTATTTGCATTTTGTAAGAGGATTTTGAGAGTCAACCTTAGTTGGAGAGTCTTGGGTTCAAGTATGACCTCTGACACATACTTCCTTCACACGCCTGGGCAAGTGACAACATCTCAGTGCCTCCAAATAACTATCAAAGACAGTAGATTACAAAGCAGATGATAGACTACTTTGGTAGAAAGAGTTTCCCTCTGCTGCAGTTTACACTGATAACATCATAGGTCTGGGCCAAAAAAATAGTATTATTCAATCCTCAATCAATTTTGTAAATTTTAAGATCTGTAAAATGCGTTTTCTTTGATACTTGTGTAACCCCTATCAAACTTGGATTAGGTTTATTTGGGCTGAATTGGCAGACTCACTGTGTAGCACATTGTCTAAGGCTGAAAGAGTGAATACAGTTTCCTCAGATGTCACCAGCCTTTAAGGTCTCTGTCTGTGAGACCTCATGGGAGTTCCTTCATCGCCTCTCTCTGTTACTAATCCCAGAAGGTAATGGGGTCTTGGCAGCTGCTGTCTTTTGAAAGAGAAAGTAGTTCTCCGGAGGGCAAATTGGCTGAGTCCCTTGAGAAGGATATCCTAGAGGTACGGTCAAAGGAGGATAGGGAGGTCAGGCCTTTCTCCTGGAACATCTAGTCACTAGTGCCCTCTTGCAGAGCTGGCTGCAGGCAAAATAACCTGTCCTTTCTGTCTTCTCTCCTCTCCCTAGCCTCCCAGTGCCCTGGCAATGCTGGAACTTCTGTTCACAAAGAAAAGATGTGATAAAATTAGCTTGGTGGGAGGGATTAGGAGCTGAATATCTTAAGTTCTTTGGATGTTACTTATTACATAGAACCTGTTCTTGGCAATGCTTCTTCCCTCAAAATGAAGGTCTAATGATAGTTTCATATACTGGCAACCAGTTGTTGAAGAGAATAATTCTGCGAGGGGGTCAGGAAACTACCTTCCTTACACCCAGAGGTGTGCTGATAAATATTTAACAACCAGATCTTTTGGGATAAAAATGTAGATATGAGACACTTTTAAGCTTAATTTGTATTACTAACATTTTTTCCATCACAAAACAATAAATCAAGCCTTGGTTTGTAGTCCTGTTACTGAGGTGAAAATGTTCACGCTGAAGATTTAACAATCAGCCCCCCACACCCAATCCAGTCATTTTGAGCTGGCTGCTTATAGCTCCCAAATGTAAACAATATCCCTGGCTAGTCCTGCCCTTCTGGACTCAAACATGAGCATGGATTGGAGTTTTAGACCTATGACTCTGGTATTCAATGTCCTCAGGTGAGGCTTGGGGTGGTGAGGCTTTGTGGTATAATGGATAAGGCACAGGCAAATTTGGGTATATATCCTGCTTGAGATACTAGCTGTGAGACCCTAGACAAGTCCTTCGACCTCATTATCTGCATCTATCAAATGAGGGGTTAAGACCTAATGGCTTGTAAGCTTTCTTCCATCTATGATGCTATGTGCTACTAGGAAATTGAATGATCCCAGCCTGGACCCATAGATTTAGTCCCAATCTTTGAGGTATGGGCTGGAGTTTTTAGAAGCTCCTGTCTCCATTTCTAAGGCCTCACTGGTATTTGAGCACCTAGGAAGTGTAGTTCAAGCAGGCATGGTTATAGATTTCTGGTTTTCTTCATATTCCCCTAACTAAACTAAGAGTCACTTTGCAAATGGGTATGACTGAGCTGAACAGTGTTCCCTTGGTGTAATGGAAATGCAGATTTAAAGATCTTCCCTGCCCCTAGCTTAAGTGCACCTGGAGCCTGTGGTGGGAGGCTTGTTTTTCAGGAAAGCCCACACCTTGATACTTTGTGATTGGGCAGTGGATCAAGAAGTTTGTTACATTCTCTGAACCAGGAGAAGGCTATATAAACTCTGATGAGAGGCTTTGCTTTGGGGGCTCACTTTGAGAAGTGTTGTGTGATTTGATCAGATGAGACTCTGGGAAGTCGTTGTTGAGAGCCCCCCGGCTTTGAAAACCCAGATATTGATGCTTCCCTCTCTGGTAACTGTGATTTGGTATTGATATAATGGTAGGACAGTTTGGAAGCCTGTCTGTTTGATCTGTAAGTTCTGTAACTCTGAAGTTTGGGGTGCTGACCTTTTTCCCCTGAACTAGGTAAGGTGTGTTTGATTAAAGTAAGCTTGTTAACCCAGGAGTTGCTTTCCTTTTGAAAAGCAGATCTAAGAACCTGTGTTGGCAGTCACCCTGGGGATATTGGGGTGCTTGCTGCTACAAAATGGCAACGAGGATGGGATCTGCTGAGTAAAAGGAAAGTATGGGGGCTGGGATAATTGTTTGTTTCCCAGTTGTGGTAGCTGTGATTCTGTGGAGCCATGGAGCAGGAGAGAACGGCCTGCATGCTGACTTCACTGAGCTGAGAGCAGGAATGGTGAGCTGCCTGCATGGAGACCTGTGGAGAAGCCTGGAGCTGCTGCCTTCTGCTGGAGGAGAAGGAACCCAGGAGTTTGGAGTTCAGCCACAGGACAAGATAAGGACTGTGTGGCAAAGCAGGGGCACTGAATGTGTTTCCTTGTTGCATCCCACAGTTTGGGACCCAGGGGAAGGATGGACTTGTGACTGGTGGGTGGGGTGAAGTGCCATGGACCCCAAGGACCCCACTTTGGTTTTGTTGCCCAGCTCCCTCTCTGGACTTGGAAGCAGGGGCTGGAGCAGTGTTATGGGAAGGACACCCCCCTCCTCCCAAGAGAACTTTATGTGATAATGCTTTGTATTTTGTGTTTAAGGCCCAGTGGCCACTTTGGTAACTTTAGATGTACCTTGAAAATGTGACCTAAGAGATGTTTTAGTGCTAATTAAAATGTAAATTGTGTATGCTATGGGCAAGAAAGATCTTGGGGCTGAATGTAATGAAAATGCAGATTTAAAGATCTTCCCTGCCCCTAGCTTAAGTGCACCTGGAGCCTGTGGTGGGAGGCTTGTTTTTCAGGAAAGCCCACACCTTGATACTTTGTGATTGGGCAGTGGATCAAGAAGTTTGTTACATTCTCTGAACCAGGAGAAGGCTATATAAACTCTGATGAGAGGCTTTGCTTTGGGGCTCACTTTGAGAAGTGTTGTGTGATTTGACCAGATGAGACTCTGGGAAGCCGTTGTTGAGAGCCCCCGGCTTTGAAAACCCAGATGTTGATGCTTCCCTCTCTGGTAACTGTGATTTGGTATTGATGTATGTAATGTTGGGACAGTTTGGAAGCCTGTCTGTAATCTGTAAGTTCTGTAACTCTGAAGTTTGGGGTGCTGACCTTTTTCCCCTGAACTAGGTAAGGTGTGTTTGATTAAAGTAAGCTTGTTAACCCAGGAGTTGCTTTCCTTTTGAAAAGCAGATCTAAGAACCTGTGTTGGCAGTCACCCTGGGGATATTGGGGTGCTTGCTGCTACACTTGGCTAGGTACAGTATGGGAAAACAAAGGGAACAGCAGATGAGGTCCTTGCCTTGGAATACCTCATGGTCTATGGGGCCACAGTACTCATTAAAAATAACTAGAGGGGCATCTAGGTGGCACAGTGAATAGAGTGCAGGCCCTTGAGTTAGGAGGACCTGAGTTCAAATCCAGCCTCAGACACTTAACACAAAAACTAGCTCTGTGATCTTGGGCAAGTCACTTAACCCCAATTGCCCTACAAAAAGCAAAAAATAAAAAAATTTTAAAAATAAAAACATCTTTCTTTAAAAAAATAGCTAAAGAATGACCTCCCTAGAAAGTCAAGTCAAGATCTAAACAAAAGCAAGAAAATTTAACAGAGGTACAAATTACAGCTCAACTTTGACATGGGACACCTACACAAATGTGTACTCTTCTTTCATTCATGCATTAATTCAGCGAACATTTAGTGTTTGTCCTATAGATAGAGCAGAGACCTATTCCTCATACTGAGTAGAGACAGAAATGAATGGGACAGAAATGAGCAGTCCCTACCCTCAGGGAGCTCATCATCTAGAAAGTACTTAATAATAGAGGTCATAATAGAGGTCCCTTTGGGTCATATATGGAGGCTGATTAATCTAATGTCAAAGGAACAGCTATTGCAAAGGCTACAAAGCTCTATTTTGTGTCATTTATTACCTAGCAAATAGTAACTAGTACCCAGAGTGACCCTGGTGTGGACTATTTTGCTCAAGGGCCCTGCCTATTTCTTATTCTGTCTCTGTAAAAAAGTCTACCAGAGCACAGGGGAGAAGTAGGGAAAAATCTTTTGGTTGGGGTTGGAATTGGAGATTAGACCTCAAATGACAGGAGATTTCAATAGGTGGAGATAGAGTTGGTACTCAGAGTAAATAAGGTGCTCTGCCACACATCAGAGGAGGGCATAACAAGGAACATTTTTTTTTCACGTTCATAGAGTTAGACCTGGAAGGGCCTTTGGAGGTCAAGTCCAGCTTGTGGACTCTCATTTTACATGTGAGGAAACTGAGGCCCAGAGAGATCAACTTGCTCAAGGTCACACAGCTATTAAGTATCTGAGGTAGGATTTGAATACAGGTCTTCTCAAACTCAAGCACAATGCTCTATCTACCATACTATACTGCTTCTAATGTTACTAATTATACTTGCAAACTTCTTAAGGTCTGAGGTTTGCGGGGTTTTTTAAATAGTAGCTGCTGTCCCTATTGATGTAGATGGCAGCCCTTCTAACTTAAAACAGACCATTTCAAGAGTTGCTATAGTTTTAAAAAAATTCATTCTCTGGTGGCTGACCCTCTGGTAATGAGCCTCCCTTTATTTCATTAGCCTGATCTTCAGGCAGCAGACATAATCTATCACTGTACTGCACTCCCATTTGAAGCCTTTCCAGCTTAGAAGAACCTGCCAAGGGTTTGCACTCCACTGACCTAAATTTCAAGAACCCAAGGACACCTGCAACCTGGCACTGGAAGAGGACTTCAGTGGAATATTGGTCTGTGATTTCATTGGTGTAAGGAACCTCCAGTGAGGAAACTGTCTCTACCTGGGGCTTGCAAGCACCAAAAGTTTAAATGACTTCAACTCAGGTCTTCCTGCCTTCCAGCCTTCTATCCAATATTTTTTGAGACTGGATCTCCCTATCTCACTCAAGCTGGCCGTGTACACTCATAAGCCCAATACTAATAATTATCAAATGAGATAATATTTGTAAAGCACTTTGCACAGTGCCTGGGACATGGCATGTGGTTGATAAATGCTTGCTTCTTTCTGATACTTAGCAGCAAGGAAGCTTTAACCAGCTCTGTTTTTACAGGCTGGGTCACTTCACTCCTCTATAGGGGTAGCCTTGTGCTCTCAGGGATTAGTACTGGATTTAATACTGACACCCAATGCCACTGGTCCTTAAGGCAGGGCAAAACTCCTGAAACCAAGCAGGGATTAAAGTAAAAGCCTTTACTTTAACCTAATTGTGTCTATTGACTATTAATGATGGAGGCACTTAAGCTATTGTTTTAGGAGTCCCAACGGAATAAAGTACCTACAACTGCAAAATCAACCCACAAGTGCAAAGTCGAGGGAGAGGGGAGGGCAACCCCAAACCACAAGAGCTTATTTCATAACTTGATCAAAGGGCTCAGCTACCACTGAAACAAGATTCTTATCTCCTCAAATTCACATGATCCCAAATATTACACAATCACATTACAGATATTTGCTGAATGGAAAGGAAAACAAAAGCTACATCTCTAAAGCTTCCAAATATGTGCAAATTAACCTGCTACCAAGGTTGCCAAAAGTGGGTTCAGAAGTGGTAAAAACAAACAAACAAACACCTTTTTTTTTTTTCCAGGCTCTCCAGCAAAAAGAAAAGAGAGAAGAAAGGAAAGAAAAAAAGAAATGATCAGAGGTGAGGAGAGTATAGGGAAGGAGAGGAGGGGAGAAGGGGAAGGAATGGAAAGTAGGGGATCCCTAAGAAAGCTAAAAATTTGTACATAGGATGTGTATTGATGTATTAAAAAACTCCAAAAAACTCCCTGCTAAATAGAAAAAGGAAACATTTATTCTTAGAAAAAAAAATTTAAATTTAAATATTAAAATTTTCAAAAATTCAAAATTTAAAGAAAAATTAAAAATAAAAATCACATATATCCCATTAAATCATATTGCATAAATACACAAAATGCAACTCTCATAATAAAACATTTAAATTCATTAAAAAATGCAATTGCTTTTTGTTTTTCACTAGCATTTTACTTTTTATAACTTTGTCATAAGTTCTTGTTTAGTAAAAAATTGAGAAAACAGAGATGGCTAGGTGGCGCAGTGAGTAGAGTGTCGGCCCTGGAGTCAGAAGGACCTGAGTTTGGATCCGGCCTCAGACACTTAATGCACACACAAACAAAAACCTAGCCATGTGACCTTGGGCAAGTTACTTAACCCCAACTGCCCTCCAAAAAAAAAAAAATTGAGAAAACAGTTTTTAAAAAATTTTAGATGCGTTGTTTTGGTAAAAATATATAGGTAGGAATTTAATCTTTGTAATTTTAGGTAACTAAGATGTACAAAATATTTTTTTATCATATAATACATATAAAACATATACTTTATCATAATAAAGGAAAATCACACTCCCAAATTCCAGGTACTAATTTTATTCACAAAAAGCTACATTTTTAAAAAGAGCAACTCAGGAAAGTTGCAACTGCACATAATGAAATTGTCAATGAGAAACAAATGGTTGTTTGCAGGTGGAGATAATCAGAAATGCTTTGTTTAAAGCATAAATTCACAAACTTGTTTAGAATTGTGCTTGCAATGAATATAATCTATGAATGTATAGCTAAGAATCAAACAGGTTGAAAAGACATAGACTGGGTGAGTTTTAAAGGGGTAATGAAAGTAGGAATACTAATAAGACTGTAGCTATACAAGCAATAATACTTCACATTTAAAAAAAAAAAATATATATATGTATATATATATATATATATATAGCATAAAGTTTCCAAAACACTTTCATCATAATTCAGGAAGATAGGTAGTGAAAGTAATATTATCTGTGTTCCATATATGAGGAAACTGAGAGAGAAACTGACTCGTCCAGGGTCCCACAGCCAGAAATATTCTGTGTGGACTGTTTTGGGCCCTTAGTGAGATAGGAAAAGAATAGAACCAAGACTAGAGGTAATACCTTTATTAACTCCTTTTTAAAGGGATTTGGGGCACCTAGATGGTACAGTGGATTGAGCCCTGGGCCTGGAGTCAAGACACTTACTAGCTGTGTGACCTTGAGCAAGTCACTTAACCTGTTTGCCTCAGTTTCCTCATCTGTAATGGTGATAATAATAGTACCTACTTCCCAAGGTGGCTGTCAGGCCCAAATGAGATAATAATAGACAAGCACTTGGCACTTAGTAAGCACTACATAAATGTTGGCTATTATTATTATTATTATTATTAGTTTCCATAATTTTCAAAAGACCTTTCTTTTTTTCTTCCACCTGCAACAAGCCACTAGCGTCCTAATGCACGTATATCACGCACTCTGCGCTTCTACGTCCTCATTTATTTTTGCTGTCCCTTCCATTATAATGTAAGCTCCTTGAGGGCAGGCCCTTTTTTTTGTCCCCACAATTAGAATGGTGCCTGGCACATAGCAAAGGCTTCAGAAATGTTGATGCCACAGACCCACAGAACCACGAGAGTCGGATGGGTCCTGGAAGTAATTTAGCCCAGCTCGTGCCCGCACAGGTGCCACGGCGGGCAGGAAGAGTTGGGCTGCGGGAAGAGGGGGCTGAGGGCACTCCCGGTGGGCGGGGGCACAAACGAGAGGCCTTGTCAGGCCGGGGGGAGGGACCCAGTGCCAGAATGTCAGACACAGGGCAACGCCCTCATTTTCCAAATGAAGAAACTGAGGTACAGGCAAGGGAAATGCCTCTTCCAGGGTCTCGTGGGAAAGTCCATGGGCTGAGGCAGGAAAAAGAGGGCGCATAATACACCGATTATCAATTGAAAAGGTTTGGGGTAAGTGTGTGGAGGGCCTCAAAAGGAAGAAGGAGGAGAGCCAGTGACGTCAGCGGAAACACCTCTGGGAGGAACATCCGGGCACTTGTGGGAAGCCTGGGAGGTTGCTCCTGGGAACCTTGGTGCTGGGATAGTGTTTCCAGGCGGAAGGACGAAGAAAGGACCGGAAACTCCGTGAGACGGGACGGAAGGGCCGGGCTTGCTTGGAGCGGGCACTGGTCGAACTGGAGGGAGCCGGGGAAAAACCTGGGCCCGGGCCCGGGGCCGGGGCTGGGACTGCGGGTCCTCGAGGGCCGGGGGAGCGTGGTTCTGGGGCAACGGCGGCAGCAGCTGGAGGCGAGCGAGTAGATGGGGCGCAGGAGGCTAAGGCCCGTCAGGGGCCAGGCTCGGGGGCTGCGGGGGGAGCTGGGGCGGGTGCTGGAGCTGGGGCCACCGCAGCCTCAGGGGCTGGCGCCGGGGCTTCCTCCATGTTCGCCGGGTTGCAGGACCTGGGGGTGGCCAACGGTGAGGACCTGAAGGAGACACTGACCAACTGCACCGAGCCCCTCAAAGCCATCGAGCAGTTCCAGGTGCGGGATCCCCAGGCCCCCCAGTACCGGCCTCTACGAGTCGGTGCTTCCTTCCTTTCCAGACCCAGAGCCCAGAGTGACAAGATCTCCGAGGTGTAAGAGACCTCAGGGCTCAGTCATCCAGGTCAGCAAGGGCCTGAATTCTCAGTACAACATAACCTGACGTGACCATCCACCCATTGTGCCTGAAGAAACCACTGACCCCCCCCCCCCCCCCAAAGCCGTCCAATCCACATTTAGTCTGCTTTAGTTAGGAACTTTTCCCCTTACGTTGAGCCTAAATCTACTTCATTTCCATCCATTGCTTTGAGTTATCCCTTCTGGGTCCAAGAAGAACAAACCCAATCTGTCTGGTAGATGACAGTCCTTCAAACGCTGGAAGACAGTTAACACGCCCCCTCTAAGTCTTTTCTCCATTCTGAACATACCCAGGGACTTAAAACACTAATAGTATGACATGTTTCCAGGTCTCTATCATTCTGATTGTTCTATGGACTCTTTCCAGTTTATTAATCCCCTTCTGTGGTGCTCAGAACTGGATGCATTATTTCAGATGTGATTTGATATCCTTAGTTCCCTCTTTCTTTTAAAGTAGCATAAGATTAAATTTCACATTACCTTTTTTTCCCTTCTGTGTTGATATTGAGCTTACAAATCCTCTAAAACTCATGTGCCAAAAGCAGGTAATGGAGGATAAGTAAAAAAAAATTTTGGCACTGTAAAGTGAGAATAGTTTCAGGACTGAGAAATTCTTTGTATACCTCAAAGGTTTGATTGTTTTAGCTACATTGGACAAAAAAGAAAGATCAAAGAAGGGTTAAAACTGTTGCTTAGGATACCTGGAATGTTGAGAATAGAGAATAGAAAAGGCAGAATTATTCAATCCTTTTTTTTCCTTTCAACTAAGGACTTTTGGTTCAGAAAGGACAAAACGAAAATTTTACTAGGGAATTGAAAACTGAGATGAATAGGGAGATAGTAAGGAAGGACCAAGTTGCCCTTGTTCAAATCACCAGGCCTAAATGAAGTACAATTCTAGGGTACTCAGAGAGCTGGTAAATATGATTGTTAAGTCACAGTCAGTGATCTATAAAAGACCATGGAGAAAGTGGGACTAGTGATGTCCCAGTTTGTTGTTGTTGTTGTTTTAATAATTTAATTTCCAGATATGCTCGTTAGGAGAGCCAAGGGAAGCTTTATTTAACTTTGTTTCCTCAGAACACAGGGAGCATGGAGCCCAGGGATGGAGCATGGAGCCCAGGGATGCAGCACCGAGCAATGAACTATTAGATCTAAGGAATGTGTAAACAGCTAGGTTAAGCAGTAGATAAGAGTGCTGGGCTTGGAATTGGGAAGATCTGGATTTAAGTCTTGACCCCATACAATTTAACTTCTCTGGGCTTCAGTTGAGGAGGTTGGACTACTTGACCTCTAATGCCTAATCTAGCTCTTAATCTATGATCATATACCCTAGAACTAGAGGATTGTTTTTCAAATACCCTTAAGCCTTTACAAGTGAAGGAAGTGGGAATTTTGTATTTTCCTTTGTGAATACTACAACTAAGTGGCCTTGGGGACTGGATTTAGGTTCTAGTCACTTCACAGGTGTGTTTGAATCCTTCCACTGCTAGTCAAACTTACTTCCTTTCTTCTCCCAAGAGTTCAAAGAGCAAAGATTGACTCATAGAGTGTCGGAGTTTGAAGGGCCCTTAAATATCATCTAACCCAATACTTCATTTGGCTAATGGGGAAATTGAATCCCATAGAGAGGAAGTAATTTCAGGGTCATAATGAATGCTAGTGACAGTCAAGAGTGTAACCAAGGTTTCCTGACTTATTTCAGGTTGCTGCTTATTTCACCACACCAAGGTATCTATACCATGAATGAATGAACTGCCCGTGGTCAGGATTTAAACCCAGATCTTGATTCCTAGCCTAGCACTCTATACACTGTGATGATCTAACATGCATTCATTGATATATCTTGCCACTGGACCCAGATGAGTACAAAGTCATCAGTCTCACTTCCTCCTTTGGAGTCATCTGGAGTCATCCCTGAAGTCATGGTTCTCTTCAAGAATAAAGGACAAACAACAATCTGTACCTGACCTTGTACTTAAAATTAGAGCCCTGGGCTAGACATTAGGGGACCTGGATTCTAATTACAACTCTATTACTGTTGTAGGCAAACGTGTAGGCAAATCACTTCCTCTCTCTGGGCCTCGATTTTCCTCAGTAAAATTATAAGAAGTTGGACTGGATCTATGAGGAATTTGGAAGTAAATCAAGAGGATGAATGAATTTTTTGTGTGGGTTTGCCTTTGTTCCCCATCTGAAAGGAACAGTGTTTAATGATAATTGGAGTGATGTTATAGAGTCACCATCTTTGGACTGTATTGTGAAGGATGGGTATACCATTGCTTCTTGTTCAGTCATTTTTTAGTCGTGTCCAACTCTTCATGACCCCAGTTGGGATTTTCTTGGCAGAGATATTGGGATGGTTTGCCATTTCCTTCTCCAGCTTATTTTTACAGTTGAAAACCCTGTTTGCCCCAGTTTAAGTGACTTGACTAGGGTCACACAGCTAGTAAGTGTCTGAGATCAGATTTGAACTCAAGAGAATGTCTTCCTGATTCCAAACTCTGGTGCTCTCTACTGTGCCACCTACTACATACTATGTATAGCACTTTAAATCTTTTAAAGCACTTAACTTTCATTCTGTTCTGGTTTAATCCCCCCAACAATGAGATACATACCATTAACCTTATTTTGTAGATGAAGAAACAGATTCATATTATGGGTTGCTCATAGTCCTACAGCTAGTAACTCAGAAGGGAACATTTGAACCCAGATTTCTGACTCCCAAGTCCAGTACTCTTTCTAAATTTGATGTTAGTGATTTGTGTTATTCAATAACTGAAAAGATTTGGGAAATAGGTATTCTCAAAAGACCTTGTTCATAGTTTGTATTGGGCACAGTTAAATGTGTTTCTCCTCTTTTTGTCCTTGTTCTATGAGATGAATTTTATTTAACATCAACTTTTGCTTTACTAGACAGAGAATGGCGTCCTACTGCCGTCATTACAGTCTGCTCTCCCTTTCTTGGACCTGCATGGGACACCTCGGTTAGAGTTCCACCAGTCAGTTTTTGATGAGCTGAGAGACAAATTGTTGGAGAGAGTGTCTGCCATTGCTGCTGAAGGAAAGGTTGAAGAAAGGTAAAAATCCTGAGAAAGAACCAAAAAGTTCTTCTGGCTATCTCAGTCAGTGCATAATTATCCTTATTGCCTTCAGACTCTTGTTCTAGTTAACAGCAGTCTGAGTGTAGACATAGGGAACAATCCCCATTTTCTTGATCTTATTCTGTAGTTTTACTTCATAGACCTTTCTGCTTGTTAAACTAACAACCAGAAAACTAGGGTGAATCTATTTTTAATTTTTTCCCCAAGATTTTACATTAAAAACATTTTTTTTTTTTTTGGGTTAACAAGCTTACTTTAATCAAACAAACATACATTACCTAGTTCAGGGGAAAAAGGTCAGCACCCCAAACTTCAGAGTTAAAGAACTTACAGATCAGACAGGCTTCCAAACTGTCCCAACATTACATGCATCAATACCAAATCACAGTTACCAGAGAGGGAAGCATCAACATCTGGGTTTTCAAAGCCGGGGGGCTCTCAACAACGGCTTCCCAGAGTCTCATCTGGTCAAATCACACAACACTTCTCAAAGTGAGCCCCCCATTAAAAACATTTTTAACAATTTTTAAAAATTTTAAGTTACACATTCCTATCCTCCTCCCTCAAGAAGGCAAGCAATTTAATATGGATTATACATGTGAAGTCATGTAAAAAAACATTTCCCTATTAGCCATGTTGCAAAAGAAAACAGACAATTTGCATTTAGAGTAGATGAGTCCATTATAATTATCACCTGTGTATTTCTAGGTACAAGAAGCTAGAAGATCTCTTGGAGAAAAGTTTTTCCCTGGTGAAAATGCCCTCCCTCCAGCCAGTGGTGATGTGTGTAATGAAACACTTGCCAAAGGTAAAATAAAGTAGTACACTTGGGGCACCTGGTAGTCATTTAATCGATGCTGGCTGATTTACAGGTCTTCTTACAGCTTCCAGACAGGGTCTCAGTATGTTGGTGTTTGTTAAGTGTTATGGTGCAGATCCAGTTTCTCACTTAGTTTGTCTTCACTTGCTCTGTGAAAACATTTATTATAGTCTGACTCAAAGAAGGCCTTGTTTTTTCCACATCTTAAAGTAACGGGGCCATAGAATATGTGTGTGTGCGCATGTATTTAATTTGAAAGAAAAATTAAAGCTCCCCCCCATTCTATATTTCTCTTCAATAGTTATATAAAATCCAGATGATTTTGAATTTTGGAAATTAGAAATTTGGTCTGCAATCCTTCTAAAAAAAAAAGTTTTTAAGAAGTTAAAATTAAGGGGCGGCTAGGTGGTGCAGTGAGTAGAGCGCCGGCCCTGGAGTCAGAAGGACCTGAGTTCAGATCTGGCCTCAGACACTTAACGCACACAAACAAAAACCTAGCTGTGTGACCTTGGGCAGGTTACTTAACCCCAATGCCCTCCAAACCCCCCCCCCCCCAAAAAAGTTAAAATTAGTGCTATTGTTACTGTTGTCATTATTTTGCATTTTGGGCACTCAACCTAAATTTTAGGAGGAAAATTAGCAACCTTCTTTAGAAATGAGTTGTTAAGTCAACAAGATTCATAGTATTTCATATAAAAGCTAATCAAGAAAAAACATTAATAACAAGTGTTCTTTCAGGTTCCTGAAAAAAAATTGAAGCTAGTGATGGCTGACAAGGAACTATATCGGGCATGTGCTGTCGAGGTAAAGCGGCAGATTTGGCAGGATAACCAAGCTCTGTTTGGTGATGAAGTTTCTCCATTGCTCAAACAATACATCTTGGAAAAGGAGAACATCCTTTTCAGCAATGAAGTATCTGTCCTGCACAATTTCTTTAGTCCGTCTCCTAAAACAAGACGTCAGGGGGAGGTGAGGACCAAAAGGAAATTGTAATTCCTTACCCTGCTTCTCTGCTTGTGCCATACTTCCTATGTGGTATTCTGTCCCCTCCTAATGTCCATCAGCTTGGCCTTAAATGCCCACAGGGTGCCTTTCCTGGCCTTCATTCTGAGCTAATCTGCTACTGCTTAATATACTCCTCCTTTAGAGAACAGATGTGATTTTTAACTAGGAATTTGACTTGATTCAAAGGAATGAGTCTAATTGTGAGAATTTCAGGCATGATGCACATTGGGAAGAGTGGAGGAGGATGAGAAAAATCCCATGGAGGCCTGTGAACAGATCACTAAGCCTGGAGAGGCACAGCATCTTCTAGAATGTGGGAGGCAGTAGTCCCACCTACTGTTCTCAGACCCAGACAGGCCACCTCTGGAGAAGCATGTTCAGTTCTGGTGCCACATATTAGGAAAGACCATTGATAAGATGGACACTTGTCAAATGAAGGGACCGGGACTGTGAGGGGTGGTGAGACCTTGTCTTAGAAAAATCATTTGAAGGACCTGCCATGGGCTTCTCAGTGTCCAGCACTTAGCATGGTTTGGAGATGTGAATAAGAAATGACCAGGCCATGTGGGTAGTTCAAGGAAGAACAATGAACTCCATTTATTGATTCTCAGGACAAGGTTTTTATAGAGCAAAAGAAACAAAAGAGACTCAAGTTTTCTAATCATTACCTTAGTCTGTTGTATCCTGGAAGTAACACAGATTAGATAATTTGATAAGGATTTGTTATCTGGGTGACTAAAGTCTTAAGGTAAAACTTTTGATCTAGGCCTCAGGTACCTGCTAATGCAGCCTCAGTCATAAACAGATACAGTTGAGAGCAAACTTCAAAGCCAAAGCTGCAATCCTCAAAAGACATCACATTTAGAGCTGGCCACCCGAAGGTAGCTGAGTGCTAAATCAGATATTTTAGCTCCCAATAACCTTGGGGTATAACCTATTGATCTCAGAACTCAAATAACATCCTTATAAGTGTAACTCATAACAAAGAACTCAGGAGTTAACTTGACGAAAAGTTGCTTCTCAAAGAGGTCTTTGATATTCGGGTCCTGGCTCAGGCCTCTTTGGCTCCCAACAAGGACCTAGGGAAAAAGAAGGTATATAAGGGAGCTGTGTTGGCTATTTTTTTGGCAAGGCAATTGGAGTTAAGTGACTTGCTCAGGGTCACACAACTGCTAAGTGATAAGTGTCTATCCAGTGTGCCATTTAGTTGCCTCTATGGCATATTTTTAAGTCTTTGAAGACCTAATATAAGGCAGAGGGATTAGACTTGTTTTATTGTCCACCATAAAGTATAACTAGAAGCAACTGCAGAGGTAGATTTTGGCATTGTCTTTGTTTTTTGTTTTTCAAATTATGTTCTTTTTCAATTAATAGGCATTTATTTTCTATCTCCTCCACCACATTAAAAAAAAATAAAATAAAAACCCCAACCTCGGACACTTTTTAATTATGTGACCTTGGGCCCATCATTTCACCACTGCCTTCCTCAGTTTTCCCATTAGTAAAATGGGGATAATAACAATATCTACTTCCCAGGGTTATTGTGAGGATCAAGTGAGATAATAATTGTAACGTATCTGTCACTTGTTAGGCACCATATAAATTCTAGCTATCATTGCTGTTATTATCAGAACCAGGATTAGATCAGAAGATATTGGAGTTGGGAGGGACAAGCTGGGGAGTCCTCTACCTCTGAACTTCAGGCATCCCTCCAGCTCTGATCCTGATTCGAAGGCTGAGGACCTGCATTTCAAATCCTGCTCTGAACCGACCAAAGTATCAATCAAAAGTAATCATTTCCAGATCCTCACTCCATTGTAGGCAGAGTCCAGAAGACTAGAAATATGGTTAGAAAAGGACCTCAGTGAAGTTATTTTACCTCTCTGGGCCTCAGTTTCCTCCTCTGTAAAATGAGTGATTTAGACAAGATACTTTCTACATTCCTTTCTAGGGAACTTTATGACTTATACTTCTATGCTTCCCACAGATGTGGTCATACCCTTTATCTTGTCATTACCTGCAAGGATCCACTTCCTTGTCATGAATGATGAAATTCCTTTAAAATCATAGCCTTTTGTCATTCCATGTTTCCCTCTGTGTTAAAACCACTAACCCTGTGCTTCCTCCTCACTGGCCTCTTCTCTCTACCCTGAAGTTCTTTCCTGGGCCTTTACCCTGGACCAGTTAGTTACACACTCCTCCCTTCCTTTTCCTGATCCCTTGTAGGGTAAATCAGTTCAGCTGTGCACTGTCCTCCACACTAGTGGTGTCAAACTCAGACACGGATTCCCTGCAGCATTATCTATATTGTATTGTATTTTCATTTACTTTATTAAACTTTTCCCAGTTACATTTTAATCTGCTCTATAACTTGTGCTCTATATTGCAGTCCTTTACCCAGGTACTCTGTAGCCTCACTATATGACTAGTCTACTTTTTTTTTTTTAAGTCATGCCCTGATAGACTCCTTGGTAATATGCTGCATATTACTTAGGCTTACAGAACATTTTTCTATTGTCCTTAGGGTCACTTCTAAATTACATAGGCATTTTTTCATTTTTTCACAATCATAAAATGAATTAATAGAAACCTCAACAACCATTTGGTTGATTTGAGTTAACTAAATAGTTCAAACTTAATGTGTCACTAACACTTGTTTACACATTTGTACAGACAGACTATTTGGGGAAATAGAGATACCACATCAGTTGGTAAACATAAAGAAATTGAGATTAGGGTAGTAAGAGGCAGCATGGAAATCTGCATGACTCTTCCCCTGCATTGGAATGGTTCTCTTTGGTAAATATGCAAACATGGGTGGAACACCTGCTGTCAGTTGCATATTATATTGAGCAATACCAATTGTACTTCTTTTAGAGGAATAAATCATTTCTTTTTCTTTTCTTTCTGATGGACTTTGAACTCAGGTAGTACAGAAACTGACACAGATGATTGGGAAGAATGTGAAACTGTACGACATGGTGTTGCAGTTCCTTCGGACCTTATTCTTGCGGACAAGGAATGTCCATTACTGTACCTTGAGGGCTGAGCTGCTAATGTCATTACATGACCTGGACATCAGTGATATTTGCATGGTGGATCCTTGCCACAAGGTACCAGATAGGAATGCTATGGGACCTCCATCAGGTTTATATTAATTTGTCAGCACCTGCCACATGGAGGCTGTTAAGCATTTTGTGGCCCTGTCACATGATCCCAAATGGGAAAATGCTGACATCATCATAGACAAGATCATGGTGACATCTGACATTTCTGTTTCTGAGTTACTGGGTCAGTAAAGATTTCCCTAGACTGATTGGACTTTAATATCCTCTTTCTTACCTCTTAGCACTTCTGCTAATCTTAATCTTACTGATTATGATGAGCTAATTAACACTGATGAAAAACAAAATCCAATTGTAAACCACTATTTTAACCTTTGAATTGCCCTGAAGTATCGAGTTTGAAAAACACTTATGTGGGACTCATTGCTAAGATTACAGTAGCTCAAACAGATGGTGAATGATAGTTACAGGAAGCATTAGACCAGATCTTAACGCTTCCCAATTAAGCACCTGCCCTAGAGCTTGGGCAGGGGTTATAGGGAAGGAGGGCCCACTGCTCATGGAATTAATTAATTTTAAAGGAAATAAGGTGTTGGAGAGCCCTTCCTAATATTTTCCTTGCAACTCTAGAACTTAATTGTTCCTCTTTTAGAAATGAGAAATGCTAAAATAGATCCATAAGTTTCAACCCTTAAACCATTTCCCAGAAGGGTAAGAAGTTTGGGAGAAAGCATTATTATTTTGAACTGACCCATCTTTCTGATCACTTCAAACTTCTCTACATGTACAAAGTGACACTATCTGAAGAGTGATGAAGAGAAAGGGTCATCTCTGCTCTGGAGGGAAAAAAGCCACCTGTAGACCCTCTAAACTTTTTTTGTTTGGGGTTATTTTTTAATGTATTATTTATTTTTACAAACATTTATTATCCTTCCCACTGTTCTCTCCCCATAATCCCTTCACCAGTTGAATAATAAAAGAAAAATGAAAGACAAAACCCTCATAACAAATTATATATGGCCCAACAAAACAAATTCCTACATTGACCTCTTTCTCCATTTTAATAGACCCTCAGAGCTAACTTAGCCTTCTGGTTCTCTAATCTAAATTCTGCCAGTGCCAAAGATGAGCAGTTAAATGCTTTTTGTTGTTATTTTACTGATACCCTTTGTTTTTAATATAATTATTTCCTCCTTAATTCCTGTCCACTAATTGAACCTGTCTTTCTCACTGAAAAAAACCCAACATTTGAGCATAACCAACTGGCACATCTTCTGAGTTTGGCAGCGTATATATGTACCAGTCATATTCTATATCTGGGGCCCCCATCTTCTTTACTGATAGGAGAGACCTGTGTTTTAGCATCAGTTTTTTTGACTTATGTAAGATCTTTGCAAGGAGGGATTATTCCATCCTTTATACATGAACACCTAACGCCTAGTGCAGGACTTGGCATATAGTAAGTGTTTAATAGTTGTTTTTTTAATTCATTGGACTGAGATTGATCATTAGTGCCTAATCAGTTTTGACATAGGCTTTTAACCTTATGGAGCTCTTATACTTCAATTTTAACCATAGAAGGAGAGCAGTGCCCTCTTCCTTGTCCCAATTTTCTCTTAAAATTTCAAAGCTAATTCTACAAAATAGTATACTAACTTTTTCGTGTTTATTGAATAACTACAAGTATTTGCTTTTCCTTGTGTTTAAGTAATTCTAATTAGAGAAATATTTAAACACTCTTTAGTATCAGCAAATTAATTTTTGAAAAAATACCAATTTTTTTTTTATGCCTAGAATATTTATGTTACAAGGTTTGGTTTAGCCAAAGGATGAATTGGTGAAACTTGGTTACATTTAGAAAAAACCCTGTAATTAGAAGACATATCCTTTGAGTTTGTCCCTGTGGTTTATTCACCGAACAGTTTACCTGGTGTCTTGATGCTTGCATCCGAGAAAAGTTTGTTGATAATAAGAGAGCTCGGGAGCTGCAAGGATTCCTGGATGGAGTGAAGAAAGGTCAGGAGCAAGTGTTGGGGTGAGTGCAATTGTCCCAGACACATATGGCACAAACAGCATTACTAGCATCATAGAGTGGAAAGAGTGATAAATTTGATGCCAGAAGACCTCAGTATGAATTTTGGTTCTTGTTCATCATACTGTAGTGATTTTGGCAAGTCACTTAACCTCTCTAGGCCTCAGTTTCCTCATCTTTAAATTTGAAGGTTGAAATAGATGATCTCTGAGGTTCTTTCCAGATCTGAACAATGATTCTTTCAGCCTTTGCTATCCTTATAATAGCCTATTAAGCAAATTATTCTCCTCCTACACCTTTCTCTAGCATATTGTCACTCTTAATTAATAAATTTATTAATTATGGGGTTTTATCTTACGCATCACTTCCTTTCAAACAGGGACTGACAAGACCTTGCTTTTTTAGAGTGTTTATGTACCTGATTCTAGTTGTAAAGAGTGGCTTTTCAACTTTGCTGTGATAATTAGAAGGTTTGGGTCCAGTTATGTTGCAATTCTTTGTCTTTTGCACATTTTTATAGTCTCACAAGGAGAATTTTTATAAGGCATTTTCCATGGTATTAAATATTTTATTAAATAAGGTATCCTTTGTGGGGCAATGCTTGATAAAAGTTCACTTGACTTTTATATATTTTTTTTTTGCCTTTTGGAGGGCAGTTAGGGTTAAGCGACTTGCCCGAGGTCATACAGCTATTTTTTTTTGTGTTAAGTATCTGAGGTCACATTTGAGCTCAGGTCCTCCTGACTCCAAGGCCAGTGCTCTATTCACTGCGCCATCTAGCCGCCTCTTTATGTATTCTTCTTATTAATCATGATTACTGGAAGGATTCAGAATTTGAGGTACCTGATTTTTACCCAACTTCAAACCTGAGTAAGGCTTTTAGAACCAAAGTTTGACTTAATAGGTGATCAAATTGAGTAGTTAAAGTAATTCTTATTTTTGTCTCTTAAAGATTGTTCACATCAATGATAAACTATACCTAATAAGATTTGAAAAAAAATTCAAAGATACAGCAAGGTTTTTTTTGTTTTCTTTTATTTTTAGAATCAACTGATTGTTCTGTCCAGAAATAATACTTCTAGCTGGTGCAAACAGATTTGTTTACTTGAAGCCCAGTCTGTAGATTGTAGATTAATGGTTCTGGAAGTACAGTGTGATGCAGTGGAAATATCAGTTAACTAGAAGTCAGGAGATGTATATTCTGGTCTCAGTTCTATCATTAACTAGCTGTATAATCTTGGGCAGGTCACATTCTCATTTGGGACTTCTCACTGTCTTCTATAAATCGAGGGAATTAATTTAGAGACTCTCTGATGTCCTTTAGAGCAGAGGTGTCAAAGAAAACAGGCAGCCCAGACCAGATTAGAATATGTTTAGGAAATATTTAACAAAATAACTGAAAAACATAATTTATGGTTAGCATGTGATTTTCTAAGTGAATATGAGACTACAGGGATCCTTATTTTCAGTTTTGTGGCCCCTGCTTCAGTTTGATACCACTGCTTTAAATAGCACTAACATTTCTATGAGTCTTAGTTTAAGTACTTTCCTCTCCTGAGACTGTGCTATAACCATTAATTAAAAATGAAGTATGTTTCTTTAAGAAGATGAATAGATGGGATTTTAGCTCTTTGTGGGATGACTTTAATCTGGGAATATAAATTTATCACTTGTTCCTTTCAGTGATTTGTCTATGATTCTATGTGATCCCTTTGCGATTAATACCCTGTCCTTGAGCACCATAAGACATCTGCAAGAACTGGTGGGTCAGGAAACCTTACCCAGGGTGAGTGGCAGAAATTGGTGAGGACATAACCCTGAGTTAGACTTGACTTTGTTATGAAAACCAAGCTAGCTGACAGAAGCAGCTATCAGTTCTTGTTCAGTTAGTGACAAATGCCTAAGTAAGTGAAATTAAGCCAGTTTCTGATTAAAGTGTACTGGTTAAAGATTGTAAACCAATAGAATTAGAGCAATTAAACAGATTTTTTTTTCTGTATTTACAGTATTTGGGAGTAGATGTTTTCAGCATATACTTTTCACATCTACTAAAGTGGCTTTTAAAAGCCCATGTATAAAGAAGAAAAAATTTTGCAGCAAGTTTCTCTGATAAATGTCTCATTTCTAAGATATATAGGGAATTGATTCAAATTTAAAAGAATAAGAGCTATCTAGTTGATAAATAGTCAATGGATATGAACAAACATTTTTTTAGAAGTTAAAATCCAAGCTGTCAAAAGCTATATGAAAGAATTCTCTGATCACTAATAATTAGAGAAAAGCAGATTAAAATAATCTTGAGGTTCTACTTCACCCCCATTAGATTGGAAAAGATGACTAGAAAAGGAAAATGACATACTGGTGGGGCCATGGGAAAATAGGTATGTTAATGCAGTGTTGGTAGATCTGTGAACTGACCCAGCCATTCTAGAAAACAATTCATAACTCTACCCCAGAAGCTATTAAACTGTGCATTTGACCTAAGAGTACCATTACTGGGTTTGTACCTTAAGGATAACGCCCTCCCCCCACCCCACCCCCCCAAAAAAAAAGGAAAATCAAAATACTTATAGCAGCTCTTTTTGTGGTGGCAAAAAGCCGGAAACTGAGAGTGTGTCCATCTCTTAAAGAAAGGTTGAACAAATTATGGTGTATGAATGTGATCTAATATTATTATGCTGTAAAAAATGGTGATAGGAACAGTTTCAGAGAAACTTGAGAAGACTTGTATGAACTGATGTAGAGGGAAGTGAGTAGAACCAGGAGAACAGTTTATACCATAACAGTAATATAAAAGCACATGATTTTGGAAGGCTCAAGAACTCTGATCCATCTGGTGACCAGCCATAGTTGTAGAGGATTCATGATGAGATAAGCTGCCCACCTTCTGACAGGATTTAGTATAGATTGAGACAGATATATTTTTTGGATATGGCCAATGTGGGAATTTTGCTTGATTGTACAAATATATTATAAAGGCCTTGTTTTTCTTTTAATTAGAGGCAAGTAGGTGGGAAAGGATTTTGGTTAATTGAAAAATAAAATGTAATTAAATAAAAGCCCATGTAGAAGAATAATTTACCTGCCTTGATTGAAAGGTTGGTATAAATTTTTTTGGTTGAAATAACCTGGGCGTGTGAATAGAGAGTAAAGCTGACACTTTTTTAATTGAACTGAAACTTTCTTAATATCATTACCACTTCCCATTGATGCCTCCTACCTTTAGAAGAATACTTCTTTATAACAGAGAATTGTATTTAAGCAAAATGAAGGGACATATTGACCATGTCTGATGGTACCTGCATAAGTCTGCACCATCACCTCTTTGCCAAAAAATGAGAAATATATTTCCCTGTTGGTCTTCTGAAGTCACTATATTGATCAGCGTTTGGATGTCTTTCATTGTTGTCATTATATTGTGTGGTCATATAGGCTGTTTTCTTGGTTCTGCAAAGCTGATACTTTAAGCAGTAAGTGAAATTAAGCCAGTTTCAGATAAAAGTGCACTGGTTAAAAATTGTAAACCAATAGAATGAGAGCAATTAAACAGATTTTTTTTTCTGTATTTACAGGAAAGTCCTGATCTACTTTTACTGTTAAGAATGCTCTCCCTAGGCCAGGGGGCTTGGGACATGATTGACAGTCAGGTCTTCAAGGAGCCAAAGATGGTAATTTGATTTAATTTAAATGTTATCTTAATCTAGTCTTTAGTTAGGCTTGGGGTGTGATAGAGACTGCTAGGATTTAAGAGACTTGGGTTCTAGTCTCAACTCTAGTTATATGAGTTTAGACAAATGACTTCCCTTTTCTGAGACTCATTTTTTTTTTCATCTCT
This sequence comes from Gymnobelideus leadbeateri, assembly GCA_011680675.1. Taxonomy (NCBI): domain Eukaryota; kingdom Metazoa; phylum Chordata; class Mammalia; order Diprotodontia; family Petauridae; genus Gymnobelideus; species Gymnobelideus leadbeateri. The sequence goes on from WOXC01008965.1 coordinate 263,434, forward strand.
GATGGGGTCAGGGATTTAGAGGAGAATTATGTTATTTCTAAGGTCTTTTCTAGTGGTAACATTTTGAGTCTAATTCTCTGACTAGCTTCATGATTGGCCCCCTGGTGGGGCATGGAGCAGCTCTGCTTTTGGAAATTTTCTTGGTGCAGAAGATGTAATTTAGGGTATTGGATTAAAGTTGAAGAAACAGATTTCTGTTCAAGGTAAAGAGCAAATTCCTAACTATTAGAACTGTCCCAAAGTGGAATGGACTGCTTCCAAAAGGAAGTAAATTTCCCATTGCTGACTGCTTCATATGGAGGCTTGCTGACCACTTGTCAGGGATGGTATAAAGGAGATCCCCATTTAGGTGTGGGTTGGGACTAGATGACTGCAGTGGTTCTTTCCATCACTGTGTGACTTTAGTACTGTGATTACCAAATGTCCAGGCCCTCTGAGTAACACAAGATATTGCTAAGTGATTAATCCTTTGAACTTCTTGGTCAGGCAGAATCATTCTTTAATGAATACACTTTCTAGTGCTATCAGTGAGCATTCCTGCTGAGGCTGATTTGATGTGAACACGATTTGAAAGTTTTGAAGCCCCTTGTATTAGAACATAACATTCCATCAAAAGAAAAAGCTGTAAGCCCTGACCCATTCATTCTAAAATGAAACTTAAACTTGAATTTACTGTTTTGGCTTTTCTGTCAGCATAAAATAAACAAATGCCTTGAGATTGTGCAGTTATAGTAATAAGTAATGATAACAATTGAATTCCATAATGAGTATTTTTATAACATAATTTTGATATTTTAAAATTATCTTAACTGTTTTTGTGATTTTTTTTTCTTGTGAGCCCTTTAAACAGAAGTCAGTTCTATCCTCCTCATTTATGAGATGAGAAAACTAAAGCTCTAAAAAATTAATTACCCAAGGTCACAAAGTACATTGCTAGCCAAGATGAGACTTTTACTCTTAGTTTAGTTTCCATTTAGCTTCTAGGCTGCTTACCTGTGACTTCATAGCAGTGTTTGTTCCTTTGAATGTGTTTGTCATACATACATAAAACTCCAATTTGGACAGTATCGGGGAACCTGAATTAAAAGCTTACACAAGCATCATTTAGATCTTCTTTATAGTCAGTTTTATTTTATAAAATTAGCATTTAAGTTAACTTTAATCTTAGTTATGCACCGAATAAATCTTTATTAAGCTTTTACTATAGGCCCTGCTTTGTGCTTTGCTGTGGTAGATTCAGAGATGTATGGGTCTCTGCCTTGCTCTCACAGTTCACAGTCTCACTGGTGTTTACTATTCCCACAAAACAATAGAGCATAATGTAGAAAGAAACTCTAGTGCCTAAGTATGTGGTCCTGGAATAAGGACTTTAGGAGTGTAAAAGATGGGAGAGCTAGAGTAGGCTGGAGTTTTCTGGAAAGGCTTTCTAGAGGGGATGCAGTTTGTATTCGAAGGATAAGTAGAATTTGGATGGGAATGACATAAAGGGAAAGACACTTAGATAGGTAACAGGGAATAAGCAAGGTACCTGCTGGTGGGAAACCAGCCTAAGTGGAAGATATGTGTTAGGGAAAAGTAGACAGTAAAGTTGGGGAGAAAAGGATGCATGAGGTTATGGAAGGCCTTCAGTGCCTGGGTGGGGAGTTTGGACTTGAACAGGGTTTTGTTGTACTTCACTTGAGCTGAAAAGGACCTTTAATTTAAACTTTTTCCTTTCTTCCCCAGGAAGTAGAGCTGATCACTAGGTTTTTACCAATGCTCATGTCTTTTGTGGTGGATGATTATACTTTCAATGTAGATCAGAAACTTCCAACAGAAGAGAAGGCATCAGTCACGTACCCTAATACCCTTCCTGAAAGCTTTACCAAGTATGTCAATCAAATGATCAACAATGTTGAAAAAAACATCTATACAAAATAATGCGGTCTTTAGGCAGTGAACTTTATAACGGTTCATTCTTGAAGGCATCTTAAAGACCAACCATTTTAAAATATACTTAAGGAAAAGGGGGAGATGGAGCTATACTGATTAAATTCTCTAGTCCTAAAGATTTGCTAATGCTGTTATTTCATATAACTTCAGAAACCACAGAAATGTATGTAACCTCTCTAACCAATAATAATATACTAAATCATTGGGTATAATATAATACATAAGGTATCACTATGGACAGATGAGCAAAGATTTTAATTTATTGATGATGTGATTTCTTGGTTGGTACCAGGTTCTTGCAGGAGCATAGAATGGCCTGTGAAATGGGACTTTATTATGTCCTTCACATAACAAAGCAAAGGAATAAAAATGCTTTTCTCCGACTTTTGCCTGGATTAGGTGAGTCTTAGATTGTTGATTTTTTCTCATTTAAGTGTTAAGGGTGAGGACAAAAGAACATTTAGATCAGAGATTAATGTCAAAGGGCCCTATTGTAATCCTGGGACAGGGAAGAGCACATTATGAAGAAGAGTAACTGGCATTTATAATGGTGTGGCAGAAAGAGTACTGTGGACTGGAATCAGGAAACCTTGAATCCTACATCTAACACTTGTTAATCACATTGAGTCTGTTGCCAAATCTACAGGCTTGGCCCTGGTGTCAGAAATGTAGATACTCTTGACTATCTGTTGCCAACTTTTCAACCCAAGGTAAGGCAGCAGACACGTCTTTTATTAACACTTAATATGTGCCAGGCACTTTGCCAAGCACTCTTGATACTAATATCAACAAAAAGAAACACAATCCCTGCCCTCAAGAAGCTTATATTCTAATAAGGGGAGGTAACACACTAAAGGTAGCTGAAAAAGAGGGTAGGAAGAAAGGTATTCATGAGGGACAGAGGTGTGGAAGTCTGAAAAGGCAGAAGCAGGGTCAGAAGGGAAATGAAGTTTGGTCAGTCAAGGTCCTTCAGGGCAGGCAACTCTTGCAGGGTTGAAAAGCCCTCAGGAGTGTTTGGATATTTTAGAAAGTCTCAGACAGTGAGGGAAGTTTCAAGGTGAGACTGCAGCTGAGGTGCATTTCAAAGTTCAGAAAATCAGAAGCAGAACCAGTAGGGAAAGATAACTCATCCTAACTTTAAAGACTCTGGGAATGGTGGGAGGAAGGGGTCTGAATGGATGCTGTGCAGCCTAGTTAACTTTCTGCTTATTATAGAATAATTACTAAGAATTAGCCTCGGGGAGGCTAGGTAGTGCAGTGAATAGAGCACCTGCACTGGAGTCAGGAGAACCTGAGTTAAAATCCGGCCTCAGACACTTAACACAAAACTAGCCATGTGATCTTGGGCAAGTCATTTAACCCCAATTACCCTCCCTTCCCCCTCCAAAAAAAAGAAAGAAAAAGAATTAGTCTCAAATGTTTCTGGACCTGGCCAATATGAAAATTTGTTTTGTTTGACTATGAATATTTATTATAAAGGTTTTCTTTTTTCATTGGCAAAGGGTGTTATGGAAATAGGGGAAGGATTAGTTATAGGAAGGGTTGTAAAAAAAAAACAAAACCAAAAAAAACAGAAAAGTGGGCCGGTGAAGTGTTTTTTTTTTCTTTGTTTTGTTTTGTTTTTGTTTTTGTTTTTTTTTTAATGCACAGGAGAGAGCAGAAGGAATTCTGGAAGGAAACAGACAAAAAAAGAACTTTGAAAGTTAACATGTTAAATTCATTATGTACTTAAAAGGAAAAGTAAGCTGTACATAATAGAGATTGTCAGTTTCACATATAATCCTATATTTCTACTTTATATGCAGAAAGGTTCATTTTATTTAGTGTTAATTTTGGAATTAAAAAAATTAATTTTTAGGGGCGCCTAGGTGGCGCAGTGAGTAGAGCTCCGGCCCTGGAGTCAGAAGGACCTGAGTTTGGATCTGGCCTCAGACACTTAACCCACACAAACAAAAACCTAGCCGTGTGACCTTGGGCAAGTTACTTAACCCCAATTGCCCTAAAGGGGCTGCTAGGTGGCGCAGTGAGTAAAAGCGACGGCCTCGGAGTTGGGATGGCCCGAGATCAAATCCGGCCTCAGAAAATGAGCACCCACACATAAATAATGATGACTAGCCATGTAACCTTGATCAAGTTACTTAACCCCAATTGCTTAAAAAAAAATTTAATTTTTATAGAAGGAAATTGATTTCTTGAAGATTCTCTGGTTAGTTAACCCTCCATTACTATTGCAGTGGAGACATTTGGAGACCTGGCCTTCGGTGATATATTCCTTCACCTGCTCACTGGGAACCTTACTCTGCTGGCAGATGAATTTGCTGTGGAAGAATTCTGTACTAGTTTATTTGATGGATTCTTCCTTACCTGCCTCTCAAGGTAACTTAGTTGTAGAGGTGTTGATATAAAGTCTTCCAGAACAAGCTTATATTGTATTACATTGTTTTCAAGATCATTTGGATTGTCTGCCATAATTCTGACTGGTTTTAACTCAGTCTGTTGAATATTGTTTATCTAAAATGCCCCTTGTGGGAATCTCTTATGAAATAGCACTTTCTTATTTATTTGTTTGTTTTTTAAATTAAATTTTATGTTTATTTTTAGTTTACATCATTCATTTCCACAAGATTTTGAGTTATAAATTTTCTCCCCTTCTTTCCCCTACCTACCACCCCAAAACAGTGATCCCACTGTATACCCCCTCCCCCAGTCTTCTCTCTCCTATATCTTCCCCCATCCTAGTAGGGCAAGATGAATCTCTATACCCTAGTGCCTGTATATCTTATTTCTCAGTTGCATGTAAAAAATAATAATAATATATTTTTTAAAACATTTTATTTTAAAACTTTGAATTCCAGATTCTTTCCCCTCCTCCCTCGTCACCCACCCTTACTGGGGAGACAAGCAATTCAATATAGGTTGTACATGTGTAGCTATGCAAAACATTTCCATAGTGGATATATTGTGAAAGACTGACTATATTTCCCTTTGTCCTATCCCAACCCCGCTTGTTCTATTCTCTACTTTGACCCTGTCCCTTTTCAAAAGTGTGTGCTTCCAATTTCCCTCTCCTCCCAAGCTGCCCTCCCGTCCGTCTTCCCCCCATGCCCTTCCCCCCTACTTTCCTATAGGGTGAGGTACCCTATTTAGTGTGTATGTCATTCCCTTCCTGAGCCAAATTCAGTGAGAATAAGGTTGACTCATTCCCTTTTGCCTTCCTGTTCTTCCCCTCCATTGTAACACTTTTCTCTTGCCACTTCTGTATGAGATACTTTACCCCATTCTGTCTCTCCCCATCTCCTCTTATATTCCTCTCACCTCTTAATTTCACCTTTTAAGTATCCTCCCTTCCTATTAAATTGGTCCTGTGCCCTCTCTCTATGTATACCTGTACACATATATACACACACTCACATATGTATTCATATGCCCATATACCCTCCTGTATAGAGACACACACACACACACACACACACACACACACACACACACACACACACACACTTATGGAATGGCGCTTTCTTTAGGTATTTGACGACTAGAAGATTAATACTAGCTAGTCTTGTTGAAATGTGCCCTTCATGAAAGCCTCTAATTCTAATGTTGGCCAGAGTGTGAGGAAGCAAGATGTTTCTGAATGGAGGAAGCTGCAACATTCGGAAGAGGCCCTTGTAGTAGGTAGCACAAGTTTTACCTTCATTCTTTATTTTCCTGAAAAGCCAGCCAATCTACCTTCACTTTTTTGGATGCCTGCCTCGTTCAGCCACCTATTCCATCCTGTGGGGAAGGGAAATGATACTTTTTTTTTTTTTCTCTAGAAAGGAGAATGTACACCGCCATGTTCTCAGGCTCCTGATTCATCTGCATCACAAAGTGGCCCCTACTAAATTGGAGTCCCTCCAAAAGACTTTGGAACCTACCAGTCAGGTGAGCTTGTTGACTAACCCTTTGTTGATTATATTTTTAAAAGCTCGAAGAAAAGTGCTTTTAGACTTGAAATCCAAGTCCTGTCCCCAGGATCCTGTTAAATGGAGAAAAGTCTGCTCTATTTAGGCAGCAGCTTCTGAAGTGTAATTACTTTCAAGTTTTAATTATATCTTAAACACATCTCAGTTGTCTGTGTTAAAACACTTGGGTAATAATAAGATTTCGTGTTTTTAGTAGTAACAACCTAAAAACAAAAGTATGACTTTCATTTTTTCTTCCTTCTTTTTCTGTAGAGTGGGGAGGCTGTGAAGGATCTTTACAACCAGCTTGGAGAGAAACTGGAACACCTGGAACATTGCAAACCCAGTCCAGCCCAGGTGGTGGAAGCTCCTGCTTTGGAGCTACCTCTTCCTGCTGTCCCAACCCCAGCAGCGCTTTGAGGTGCTCTGATCCTGGGCTCAGTTTTGGTTATGGTACCTGTTGACTTGTAGCTTTCCATAGCCCTTGAGGGTTAGGGAACTGTTTGTCATCACTATACTGTGAAGAATTTCCTGAGGACTTTACATTGAATGCTGAAGTTTTGTTAGCGTCCCATAGTCTGCAGTTAGCAGATCCTAGCTTTATCCTAGCCAGTGGGAAGGGTCTGAAGATAGCGTGTATGTGTCTACACGGAAATCCAAGAGGTTTCCTCCTTATTAGGGAATAAGTTGGTAGAAGGTAAGAATCAAATGATTCTTAACCTGATTTAGTCACAGTGGTCACAGTGGTTTCAGTGGACTGTGAGTGTCCATGATAAAAAACAAAGTATCATAGGGTCTCCACGAACTCTTTGATAGATAAGTATGGAATTGAATAATCCTGTAGTCTAAGCTTAGAGGGATTGCAATTATTTGTTTAGAATTCTATTCATTGTTCCATCTCTGGCATACTATATAACCTTTATATGGGTAACCTCTGTGCCTTAGTCTCTTTGTCTGTGAGATGAAGATGATAATGTGTGCTCCTTTAGAACTAGGTCATTTTTTAGTGTCAGATTGATTTAGAGAGTTTTTACTCTTCTCCCCCCCCCCCTTTTTTTTTTTTAAATCCTGGGATAGCTTCAGGTCAGGAGGAAAATATTTTAAGAATCTCTTCACCCCACCCCCACCCGCAACTTACTGTTGCTGCTGGATTCCTTAAATTGGGTCATTGGACCAGAAGATACTTTAATTTTTTGCTCTCTGGCAGACTTCTTTAGACCTCTGCCTTTATGTTGTGTTTTATACTTTCAACCTCAGAAGACTGTGCATTTTTTTTAAGATTTGGTCTCTCTGTCTCACCCAGGCTGTAAGAACAGCAGCCACTCACTGACCTTGCTGTTGATGAGAATGGAAGTTTTGACCTGCTCTATTTCCAACCTGGGCTGGCTCACCACTCCTCAGGCAGCCTTGTGGCTCTCTCCTTCCAGGGACTCACCATATTGGTGCCAGACTTAGTGCAGACACCTAGCAGCTTTAGCCCTTCCTACTGCATCTCAGAACTCTGGAACTCAAGTAATCCACCAGCCTCAGCCTCCAGCGCAGGGACTATGGGTGTGTGCCATGGTGTCCAGCCTCTCAGAAGTCTTGGACGTGTTTTCTTACATTTTTAAATGCCTTGGAAAACTTCTTGGCTCATGTTTTGCTTTGTTGGTTTTTAATTACTGTAATAAAGCTGGAAGAACAGTAGTTACACAGGTTAAAAAGGCAGTTTCTGTTTTATGTAAGAAAAACCCAACCATGTGCTCACACAGTGATCACCATCTTGGAGGTGTCAGAGCCTTTTAGAGTGTCATGGACACTTCCTTTGATGAAAGAGGAATTAGATACTTAGGCCTCACTAGAAGGGCTTCACTGAGAACTAAACTGCCTTCTAAATCCCCACCTTGGCAACTGTGGGACCTTATAAAAGAATGGGACTATTTCAGTCTTATTCCTCAAGTGAACCGTAGGGCTTCTGAAATCACAGAACAGTCAAACCACATTAGTTTAGGGAAATATGCCTTGAACTAGTGAACACTAAAATACTTCTTAAATACTGTCAGAGAAATAGTCTAGTATTTTCCAGTAAATGCTAGAACCAGTGCTAAATTTTTAGGTGTTGTTATGTAGAGTTACATAGATGATCATTAGGAAATTATATAAAAGCAAGTGCTTCTATAATAATTGAAAACAGTTTGTTGTCAGGCTGGTTACCTCTCTGTCCCTACCAAACATTCTTTTTTTTATTCCAATAATTTGCTTACCAAGTCCTTCATAGGTTGTATATCTATGTGATGTAGACTGTATTTTAGATCCCATCATCCCAAACCAAAAATGACTAAGGCCTGAGTAATTGGCAGCCTCTGCAGTCACGACAGCGATTCTGTTGCCAGTTGTGTAGCTAAAAACAACAGCAACAAGACAGTCTAGAAGCTGCTTTCCTGGTCTGTGTGTGAAGAGAAGCTGGGGCTTAAATGACTATATCAGGGCTACCTGTGCCCACCAGGTGTGCAGGAGGGGGTTTGTCACCATTGAAGGTAGCAGGACAGTGACTGTGCTGGGCAAGGGCTCCTGCCAGAGGGAGGGCCTGAGGCAGAGTGTCAGGTACCCCCAGTAGTAGCCAGTATCTGTTTCACCTTTGAGATTCAGAAACCCCCAAACCTCCGTCAGTTTGATATGTTGCTATCTTGGCTCCTGCCCAGAGTAGCTCTTCAGTGTGTTCTTTGCAGCTATTCTTTGCTTTGATCCTAGGTCTGAATTCCTAATAAAGAGAAGGACTGGACCTTTGATGTCATGATAGGGAACATCAGGTGAGGAAACTCCTACTGGGGCAGGTCTACCCAATCTCTACAACATCTAGTTCTAGAAAATCACCTTCAGCACTGATAGGTTCAGTGACTTGTCCAGGCTCACACAGTCAATATGTGTCAGAGGTAGAACTTGAACTCAGGGCTTCCTGGCTTTGAGGCCAGCACTATCCACTATATCACACTGCCTCTAGAGTTCCAAATACACACGATAAAAACTGAAATGCTTATTCTCTCACAGTCATGTAAATGGATGTTGATAGAGTTTTATCTTAAAACCATAACTAGCAAGACCACAGGGGAAACTATACCAAGTATAGTCTTTACTTTGATATTTTAGATTGTTTTGCACAGGTGTCTGCTGTGAATAAATAAGGACTTCTAATGTTCTTGGGGCATCTTGTCTAGATGAGATAATTTTCTAAGGGGAAAGTTGCTAAATAATTTTTTTCATTTATGGAGATAAAAGTGATTTTTAGTAAATAATCTACAGAAAATGATTTTCTTAGGCATGATAATCCCATCAGATAGGAAAGCTGGATGTTTTGGACAAAAGACTGGACCAGTTTCTAAGTGACCTGTAAAATCTGGGCCTGCCACCGCTTCTCTGTGTGACTTTGGTTCCAATCCCTCTAGTCCTTTGGGCCTCAGTGATTTCATGAGTTGGAGAGTTTGACTACAGAGAGCAGAAATTAAAAAGAAAAACAAACCCTCAGACCTAGGGCAGTCCTCTAGCTTCCATCTTGTGGTTAGATGCTGTCATGTAAACCACTTAAAGTGTGCATGTACTGACATGTGCATGTGTAATTAGCAGGGATTATTAATAGTTCCAGACTGCCGCGATCTGCATACTATATTTTTTAAGAGAGCCAAAGATTCTAGTCCCTAAGAAGGTAAACTTCAGGGGAGAGTATCAATTCTTCCCATAATGTTGTGGAAAAAAGAATTTTGTGAGCGTGGAGATTATTTACTTTTTATATTTAAAATTGCTTTCAGTTTTAAAAAAAAATTCTTTTGATGAAAAAAGACAACACAGAAATGTACATCCAAAGTCTTAGCACTACCTTGTTTTGAACAAATAGTACATTGTCATTACCCATTATAATCAGGCTTCCTCCTAAAGTAGTAAGTTCCTATCATTAGAACTGTTCAATCAGATCTGGATTCCTGCTTCACTAGATGTTAAAGCTAGAAGGCACTTCTGAGGTCTAGGCCTCTCCTTCATAGTGAAGTGCTTTGCCCAGATCACACTTCCAGTAAATGGCAGAATTGGGATTTGAACTTTCACCAGGTTTGCTATCTAACTCTGAGGTCAGATGTCTTCTCTACTATAGCATGCTCCCTAGTTGGGAAACTTGAGAGATTTTCTGCATCCCAGTAGGAAGGAGCTCAGACTAGCTTGATTTGTTGGTGCTAATTGTATTTTTCTTAAATGTAGACTCCATGAGTGACCAAGAAGTTTTTCTCTGCCACTGGTGGTAGAGAGAAGGTGGCTGGTTCAGTGCTTGCTAGGAGTTTGTCTGTGGAAAGTTCTTCATTTTAGACAAGCTACACAGTCAGGTGATTATTAACTGATGTTGCTAATTGGAACAACAAACTTTTTTCCCCTTGGAAGAAAACATGTAGCCATCATTGTTGTCTTTGCCTATTCCATTTACCCATAATAGTCTTTGCCCTGAGGCCTCCCTCCTTCTGGATGTTCTCTTGCCATTTGGATGTGCTCTGCCTTTGTTTCCTGATCTTCATTTGTGATAAGTCTGAGACTCCAAACTGAGTATAAAGACTTACCATTGTCTGGATTATGTGAGCAGAGAAGGTAGCTACCTTGCTACCTTTTCAGAAGTTCAGTGTAGAACTTACCACTGACACATATCTTCCCGCTGGCTCATAGTGCCAAAAATTCCCACCATTAGAAATTTGTTTGGGGTTAATACTTTGCAGGACTTCAAGAGCCCTCTGTTAAAATTTTAGCTGGCCAAGAGCAGCTGGGATAGAATGAAAGTACAGGGGCTAGCTTAAAGGTTGGAAAGGGAGAGAGAGGTCTAGGATGTGGACCAGTGCACTCAGGGGAGCAGGCATGGGAAGAGAAAACTATAAGGGTCCCTGGTCTGACACTAGATGTTGGAGGGGAGAGATTGGCAAGAGGAAAAAGGGCTGTTGAGGATGAGGCTAAAGGATGACAAAAATAAATTTAGAAGACTCCTCTCCCCTCTCCGCCCCCACCCTGAGTTTTGCTTCTAGTCATCTGGAGAATGGGTTTCCTCTCCTTTTGGAGATGGCATGGTATAGCCTTAGTGGAAAGAACTCTGAACTTAGGATCAGGACCTGACTTGGACTAGAAAAACATTTCTGACATAGGGATATAGGGAAAGCACTTCATAAATCTTAAAGCACTATGTGGTTGCTTGTGGGTTGCTGTGATTTTCTTATTCTTTACTGTTGAAACGATTCCTAGAATATATATGGTAGTAGAGTTGTTTGGGGGGGGGGGAGCACAAGGCTAATGCCTTGCTTTAAATACCTGGATTGGCTAGATAGGCTGTTATACTTCCCTGAAGATTCGACCTTATCTTTAGCTCCTTAGCCTTCAAGTAGTGCTTTAGAGTTTACAAAGCCCTTTTATGTGACATGGCCTCATCAGACCCAAATACCAGTCCGGTGAAGTGGTGAGTAGGTGGTATTATCCTCATTTTAAAGATGGAGAAACCGAGGCATAGGGAGTTGAGCTTATTCAAGATCATATCGTAAGTGGCAGTGCTGTGACTTGAACCCACCTGTCTGGATTTGAGGTCTAGTTCTCTTTTGAAACACTATAATTGTTGCAATTGATGACCAGAATAGTCTCCTTTCTGGACTGAGATTTGTATGCAATTTGCTAGGCTCATTTCTAGGCCTTCTTTTACTTCAGCCCTCTGGCTTACTTGGAATGTTTTATCAAGTCCTGGTTGTAACAGTTTCCAGTTCCCAAAGAATTGATGAAAGCTACTTCCTAGGCCCAAGTCCCTAGCCCAGCCACCATGCTGGAATCCAGAAATGGCTGTACTTGATAGGAGTACAAACCTGGGGCATTTCAGGGAGCAGAACTTACTGTTTACCCAGAACTCTGTCCTCAGAGGTGGTTGGCTCTGGTCCTGTTTGATTGAAGGATTGAGAGGGCCAAGGCCCTTAACTGGCCATTGATCATCCTTGGGTCCAAGTTAACTGGGGAAATTATCACTTAATCAGAAACATTAATTTGGACACTGATAACTTTCTTCTTTTTCTGTATGCCTTTTACAACAATGTAACACAAATACAATGCTAAGTCCTTAGTGATGAACGTCTCAAAAGGAACAACTATAGTGACTGATTCAGAGCTGTTATTGTCTACATTAACTTATCCCACCTGTAACTTAATGAGGGCTTGTGACACAAGTAAGTCAACCAGGTCCTGGGCCTTTGGTGCTGTTGCAGTCTTGGTCACAGTGTCAGCATATATTGAGTTGCTTTCATTTGTTCATTCATTCAGCAAACATCTACTGACCCTTCTATGTGCAGGGACCTCTAAAAGGCCCCAAGAGGGCTTCAGAAATAAGAGGGTAGGGGCAGCTAGGTGATGCAGTGAATTGCCTTACCTTATCCCCTCAAAAAAAAAAAAAAGAGGATATACTCTAAGAAACCCACAGCACATACTAAGAAAGATAAGACACACATGTCAGGCTCATTGAGTGGCACAAAGGACTCTAGTAAGAACACTTTTTTAAAAGAAAATTTTCCCTCTTTGTTTTTGCTTTTTTTGGAGAGGGGAAAGCAGGGCAATTGGGGTTAAGTGACTTGCCCAGCGTCACACGGCTAGTAAGTGTTAAGTGTCTTGAGGCTGGATTTGAACTCGGGTCCTCCTGATTCCAGGGTTGGTGCTCTATTCACTGTGCCTCTCTCCAATTACATTCAACATTACATTCAGTTTTCAACATTCTCTTTTATAAGATTCTGAGTTTGAAATTTTTTTCTCCCTCCCCTCTCCCTAAGACAGCAAATAATCTGATATAGGCTATATATATATGATCATATTAAATACATGTGTTCACATTAGTCACCTCATGAAAGAAGAATCAGAAGAAAGGGGAAAAACCATGAGAGGAAAAAACAGAAAAAGAGAAAATAGGTTTTGATCTGCATTCAGACTCCATAGTTTCTTCTCTGGATGTAGATAGCATTTTCTATCATGAGTCTTTTGGAATTGAGAAAGACCTCTTAACCAGAGACATTGGCCACAGTTTTGCAGATGCATTTGAGTGCTGTAATTGGTAGAACAGGCAGAGATGCAGGTAGGGCTCGGGATTCTCCATTCAAGGAAGAGTGTGAGCAGAATCGGAAAGAAAAGGGCATGATCAGAGAATGTGAAGAAGTAAGTGGAAGGTTCATATCGGAATAAAAGCCTGTAAATCTGGGGAAGTAGGGGCCAGATCAATAGCCAGTGGAAAATATTCTCCATCTTATGTCCTTTTGGACATGAAATAATAATCCAGATAATCTAGTCGCCACCACTCTATTTTATAAATCAGGAAATGGAGCCAGAGAGACCAAGTGATAAGGCCACAGTCACACAAGTCAGGCAGGTCATGTCATCTTTGTGTCTATTTTCATGTCTAAGATAAGTTATTTGGTAGCATTATTCAGTAGAATAAATACTAAATTTGGACTCAGGAGACTTGGGCTCTGACAGTTGTGAGACCTTAGGCAAATTCACTTTACTTTTGAGAGGTTGCTTCCTAATTTATAATAGGGGAGCAGGGCAGAAGTCTGATGGGCACCATCAGTGGCTCCCCATTCTCTGTGTTTGTAAGCACTATCCCATTCTCCTGGACTCACAACCTAGGTGTCATCTGCTCCTCACCCCCACCCATATCCAAGGCCTATCTATTTCGCCTTTATAACATCTCTCAAATATGCCCCTTTCTCTCTAGACTCTGACATTGCTCCAACTATAGTGCAGACCCTTGTCACCTCCTCCCTGGACTATTGTAGTAGCCTGCTGGTAGGTCTGCCTCCTTCAAGTCTCTCCCCACTTGGGTCCATTTTCCAGTAAGCCACCAAAATGGTTTTCCTAAATTGAAGATCTGACCTTGTCACACCCCTAAACTCCAGTAGTTTCCTATAATTTTCGAAATAAAAAATCCTCTGGCATTTAAAACCCTTTATAACTGATCATCCCTTCCCCCCCCCCCTCAATCCCCACATACCCCTTTCCAGTCTCTTTTTATTAGGGGGGAAGGCAAGGTAATTGGGATTAAGTGACTTGCCCAAGGTCACACAGCTAAGTAAGTGTGTCAGGTTTGAGGCCGGATATAAATTCAGGTCCTCCTGACTCCAGGGCTCGGGATGTATTCACTGCACCACGTAGGTACCCCATCTTATTTTTTTTTTTTACACCATGCCACTGTGTACTTTTCAATTCAGTGACACAGCCCTCCTGGCTGTTCTACAAACAAGGGACTCCATCTCTCAGCTCTGAACATTTTCACTGGCTCTTCCCCATGCCTAGGATGCTCTCCTCATCTCTGTTGCTTGGCTTCCCTAGCTTCCTCCATGCCCAAATGAAATCCTCTCTTCCACCGGAAGCCCTTCCTAATCTCCCAATTCTAGTGCCTTCCCTCTTATTTCCTACTTAATCCTGTGTATAGCTTATTTGTACATATCTGTTGTCTCCCCCATTACATGGTGAGCTCCTTGAGGTCAGAGACTATCTTTTGCTTCTATTTATATCCCCAGCAATTAGCCCAGTGCCAAGCAGATAGACCCTTAATATATATTTTATTGTCACCTCCAGTCCCTGGGCCCCCAGGCTCATTCAGGCATAATACTTTTTGAAACTGGAGAACAAACCGTTAATCTCTTCACATCATGCCTCAGGAGTCTTGTTCTGGAAATGCTCCCTGCTCCCCAGATCAGAACACTGAGATATCCTTTAGGGGATAGCTGTTTGGGAGTGAAGGATCAAGAATTGACTCCTGGGAGTATGGCTTTTGGCCTGGGTCCCACTGATCAAGTGGCCAGCTGGCTTCATGTGCCTTTTGATGCCTCCCTCTGCCAAGGTGATAACTTCCGGAAAGGGTTTGTGTATTGGGTGCTAGACATTGGGAGCTGAAGAAGCTCTGTGGTTTTCTGTGGCAATAAATGGGTACCAGAAACATCTATTGTTTCAGATACATGTGTCTGAGCACCAGTGGCTCTCTATTAAATGCAAGTTGTGGGCCATACATGACCAAGGGACTTATACTAGGTATTTAAAAGAAATCCTTGTATTTTCTTTGGTAATACATATGCTAAAGGAAATCCTTTTGGGACCCTATCCCTCATGGGCCAGGGAGAGAGACTTCCCCTTTCTGGATATAGTCACTGCCAGAGAAATGGTACCCTTTCCCTGTGCCCTCTTCCTTTGAAGAAAACATGGGGTGAGGTTGAGTAACGCTTAGAAAAAAATCTGTCTCTTCTTCTCAACTCCATGGTTCCCTGCCAAGAAAACTACTGGTTCTTTTTCCCTTGTTTATGTTTTCATTCCACATATATATTCCCTGTCAGAGAGGCACACACCTCAGACACTGGGATCTGTGGACATAATGGATGCTTTTTTTCCTTGCTAAGGCCTTCTTCCCCTTGGGCAGAAATCTCAGCCCTGGTTTCTTTTATGGGATATAGCCCCCATTCCTTTAACCCAGTTCAGGGCCAAGGACCAAGATTTGAGCTCAGTTTCAGTTGCTCTGGGGTCCATTTGCTGGAACCAATGCCATCCCCCTGCAGCTCCTTGTCTCTTCCTACACTGCTGTGGGCACACTGGAGGGTTGTCACAATTCCACAGGTGTATCAGGCCAAGCTTAAGCTGCACAATTCTGAATTCTTGGTCCCTGAAAGTTGAGTTTCATGGGATAGTGGGGAAGCTTCTTCTGTAAAATGGTGGGTAGGGTAGTGGACCACATTTTCTCCAATGCCCTTCCAATTCTAATGTTCTGTACTCTAGGGTGGTATAAAATTCATCGAGAAATGCTGGCTCGGCTACCAAGAAAACGCACGGGCAACAGTGCCTTTTATCTAGTCAATTTGCAGACTTAGTGGACTTGGGGGTCGAGAGTCAGGAAACCACGGAACTTGAAATCGGACACGAACTATCACTGAGAGCTGGGCTAGCAGCTCGATCCTGGCTCGTCATGTCGGGGAATGACTCCCTCCAGATTCGCAGGGGCGTTACGCACCGAGAGAACGCAGTGTGGGATGTTGGTGGCGCGTGCGCGCGCCCGGACCTCAGCTAGTCCCTGCGCAAGCATCTTCTGCGGTGGCTGCTGTGCCCATTCCCTTCCCCTCCCCCAGTTGCCCCCCTTTCCCCGGCATCCCCTTCCCCTTTCAGTGGGCATCTTTCGGCCCCAGCGGCCATGGAGACTGAGGTGCCCCGCATGGACCCCCGCCTCCTCCTTCTCCTCCTCTACGCCGTGATTCTCCAGGAATTGCTCTGTGGCTGGATGGAGCTGCAGCGGCAGCGTGCCAAGCCCAAGAAGCAGGCGGGGCCCCTGTGGTCAGCCAGGTGGGGGAACGGCCTTGCCGTGGAAGGTGGGGAGGGCGCTTCTCGGGGAGCAGGGCCCCCTATCATCCCTCAATTTCAAACTTCCCATATGGGAATGGATGGCCCCGGGGCACGCAGGCATAATTTGAGATCTTCATGTCCTGAGGGTTCTCCAAAGGTGCTTTGAAAGATAAAAGCCTAAGAAAAGCTTATTCTGATAGAGGATGGAGGGAGGAGGAGGAGGAGGAAGGTAGAGACCGAAAGCCTATCTGGATGAGGGTGGGGGGAATGCTCTCTTAAGCTAGAAAGACCAGATGCGTCCCCTCTCTGGTTGTGGCTATTGCCCTCCACCTTATTTATGGAGAGTAGATATGGGTGCAATTAGAGTGCTGTCTCATTGATTATTTTGTTTTTTTAATCAGGGACTTGGATAAGCTCCGGTGGCTTATCTGATTTGCAAGTGCCTTCAACCTGGGGGCAGATGGACAGATACTGGATTACGGAATCCTTAGGCTGAAATAATAGACTGAATCTAAGGAGATTTAACTAGAATAAATGTAAAATCCTGCGCCTGAGTAAAAAAAAAAATCAGTTGTCCAAATGCCAGATGGGAAAGATGGACAGCAATCATGTGAGAAATGATAATTTATCCTAAATGTGATTGAATGAGGCACCTTAAAAAATGAATGCAAACAGATTACATTAATAGAAGTCTAATGTTCCGAATGAAGTATCTGATAATTTTGTTGACTTTTGCCCCGGTCAAACCTAAACTGGAGTATTGGGTCCATTTTGGGGTGCCACATTTGAGGGGGAATTTTGACAAACTGGACTATGTCCAGAGCAGGGTCACCAGGATCATGAGGGTAATGTGAATCCATGTCATATCAAAATCAATTGGAGGTATTGGAGATGTATAGCCTGGAGAAGAGACAAATTTGAGAATGACACAATTGTCTGCAAATGTGGGAAGGACTAGTGTGAGAGAAGGACAGACTTGTTCTATTTAGGTCCTAAGAATTGTTTATTTCCAGCCTGCCCTGCCCCTGCCCTCTTCTAGGCATGAGTTCCATTAACTTTATCCCAGTTAGGGAAAGTAGGAAGTAGAATAGTGCAAAACTCATTCCTGTCAAGGTCCAAGAGTGGACCTTAGTCAGTTCTAGTGACTAAGTTTGAGGGGACAAATTTTTATTCTGCACCCCCCATCTTTACTGTGATATTCCAGTGGTTGATTTTATGCCCACTCACTTGCCCTCTGCCCACACACCAAAGGAGCATCGCCTTGTCCACCTGTCTTCATGTGGTCATTCCCACTGCCAGCTTCATCCCTCAGTCTTTGTGGCTGTTGTTCTAAGACCTTCTGTGCTTTGTTAGTTTTGTCCTGAAATGTGTTCCGTAGATCTGTGTAGAGCAGTCCAGTCACAAATACATGTGGTTTAATATAAGGGGAGAAAGATGTTTCTGCCTTGAGGGACTCAGTCCTATTACACTGTACAGACTGGTTTGAGAGGCACAGAGATAAAAGGAAAAATGAACAGATATAAATGAAAGGACTTTGTTGGGTTCAAAAAAATCAGTTGCCTAAGTTTAGCATGGTGATGACAATATTGCATGGTGAGACGATTCTTGAGAAAGGGCTTTAGGGTTTTAGTGGACTCACTCAAAGCTGAGTAGGAGTCAATAATGGTATGAGGCAGCCAAAAGAGCTTTGGTTTTAAGGTTCATGAACCAAAGCAAAGTGTCCAGGACAAGGGAGGTAGTTGCTCCTCTGGCCTGGTCAGACCCCATTTGCATTATTTTGTTTAGTTCAGGGCATCATATTTTAAGAATGCAAACTAGAGCATGTAAGGTAACCAGATGGCTTGGTGAGGGAAGTCGTGCTCTATGAATATTGATTAAAGGTCTTGGTGTTTACCCAGAGAAGAGAAAATGTAGAAGGATCCATCTTCAAGTATTTGAAAAGCTGCATTGTGGAAAGAGATTAGATGTGTTCTATTTGGCATTTGAGGCCAGAATTAGGACCAGAATAGGTGGAAATTTCAGGGAGGCAGATTTTGGCTCAATGTAAGGAAAGACTCCCTGACACAATTAATTGTCCATTAAGGGGCTAGTTGTTCTTGCTAGGGAGTAAGTTTACTATCTCTGGTAGTGTTCAGTTGGGGAGTACCACTTGTGGGTGATATTATACAGAGGATTCCTGCCTGGGGTAAAAGGTGCCCTCTGAGGTCTTGACATTCTTTGATGAAAGGGACAGGAAGAAAACAGGGCATGTCATAGTTGGCATTTATATAGCTGCTTTCAGCACTTTACATCTATAGTTTCATTTGATCCTCTCAACAACACTGATAGGTGGATACTACTGTTATTTTATACATGAAGACATGCAGTTTATAAATGCCTGAGGAAGGATTCAAACCAAACCAAAACTTCCTTGATTCCTAGTCCAATGATACTCTGTCATTACACCATACCAAGGCCAGGTGGAAGGCCAATGGCTTGGCTTTAAAGGCTTTGGGGATTTTTGGTGCTGGAGGACCCCCAGTGACCAGGTCTCTGTCCACTGCAGCTTTTCTAGGTCTCGGTCAGGTCGACCTGGTTTCTCTCGGCCGCTGGTGTATTCTCTGCGCAGGGAGCGGCTGCGGGACTGGCGGAAGGCTGGCAGGATCATCCGAAAGGCCTGAGGGACCCCCCAGTGCTTCCAAGAATCTGCATGTAGCTTCCCTGGGCCTGAAAGAGGATGATGAGGCCTGGAGCCCAACAGGAAGGCCGTTCATGTGGAGGATGAGTTTACACAGAGAACAAGGCCCTGTACCATTAAGGAAGCAGAGACAGTACCCCCACACCTCCCCATCGCCCACTCCAGGGCTGGTATCCACAGGCCTTTGCAAAGCAAGAGCTTCCTACCTTCATGGAAATACCCAAGCACCTGGTATCTCCTGGAGTTAGTGTTTTGGGGGGATACCTGGGACCAGGAGAGGAAGGTGGTCGGCGTAGGCATGGGAGTGGAGAGATCTGAGACGGTACTGCTCTTAACTAGGAAGGAATGTGTATGCAGGGGCAAGGGAGGGGAGGGATGGAGAGATGAAGACTCCAGTGTGCTTCCCATCCTCAGTCCCAATTTGGAAATCTCCTAGCCAGCTCAGAATGATAAAGGATATGGTATTTCCTTCCTTCACCAGCCTGGGTCAAGGTCTGCAGACTTCTAGATCAGTGGTCTTGGCCCTAGGGTATGGGGGGTGGGGTGAGTGTGGGAAATAAACTGTAAGACTGGGAAGAATGTCCTATGCAAAGAAAGGAAGAGATGGGGCTTAGATATGCCCAGCCCCAAATTCACCTAATCTGTGAGGAGGTAGAATAAGACCAGACCTAGGCCCTGCCCTCAAGGAACTCACAATTCTGGGGAGACCAGAGGAAGCCCAGACTGGGTCTTGCCCTCAGGGAGATCAGTAGTGTTGAAAAGTGTAGACTATCATGTAAGAAACCGAGAACAGCACTGGAAAGTGTATACTCAAGAGCAGAGTGAGTTGTGTACTCCATGGCACTCACATATCTGTTGCACTATCAACAGTTTATGTAATGTTTAGTAAATAGAACTATTTATGTGTGTAGATAAAACTTAAAACCTGTACTAAGACTTCGGGGTACATATCTATTTACTTATATACACACATATATGAGCCCATATACAATACTGGACCCAACCCCAAACTGAGGGTTAAGATTAGGAGATCCTTCTCTTCCGGTATAGCCTATTCCCTGTTCTCCTATTCCTGCCCCCAAGGATTGATCTGATTTAAAGGACTAATCACTGGCTCCTCCCTGCTTTCACCTCTCTCCTCCACCCAAAAAACTCAGTGGAAGCAAGTACAAAGATAGATAAAATATGGACCCTGCTGTCAAGGAACTAACAATAAATAGCAGCTAGCATTTCTGTAGCTTTTGAAAGAACTTTTAAGTATTATCTCATTTAATCCTCACAATGACCATATTGTTTCCATTTTATAGATGAGGAAACTGAGCCAATCAAAGGTTGTGACTGTGACACACAGCTAATAAGTGTTTGAGGCAGGATTTGAACATGGGTCTTCCTGCCTCCAAGTCCAGCACTCTAGCCATTGTTTGACCTAGCTGCTTCATAATCAAATAGGGAGAAAGACATATGCACAAATAACTCTGATATAAAGGAAAGTGAAAGATGTCAACACAAAGTGCCATGAGAAATTTGAGGAGGCAGAGAGCTTTTTTAGAAGGGGTTGGTCTTTGGGAAAGACTTAATGGAGTATGTGAAAGTTGAGGTAGGCTATGAAAGGAGAAAAGGACCTTAGTCAAAGGGTGAGGAGTCAGGTGGGGAGGCTCATTCTCCAATAGGGGAGAGTGTGAACCAAGGAACAGAGATGGGAGAGGAAATGATGAGAACAGAGGGACAGAGAATTGTCTCATTTAGTAAAGTTTAGAGGATGTGAAGGAGAGTAGCGTTTAAAAAAGGCCAGAAAAGTAGGTAGGAGCCAGACTGTGAAAGCTTTCATTTTTCAGGGTCAGGAGACTGTACTTCACTTGTTAGATAATGAAGAGCCATCGACAGTGTTTGACTAGTGACAGGGTCAAAATGTTAGGAAGATTATTGGGGGCAGCAATGTGTGGGATGGATTGGCAGGGAGACTGGTTATATATCACAATAGTCAAAGCAAGAAATGAGGGACTGAATTGAGGTGGGGGTAGTGGTTGTGATAGCTGAAGTGCTTCCTCACTTGCAGAACTCAAACCCTTACTGTCTGTGCTGCTTCCTGTGACTTGCCCAGGCTCACTCAGCTAATGATTTTCTTTGGCAGGATTTGAATTCCGGTCTTCCTGCCTCCAAGTCCAGCACTCTATCCACTGTTGTCTGTGCTGCTTATTGGATACCTAGCACCTTTACCTTTTGTCATTTTCCCCCCATGTGTTTATGCCTTGTCAACTCAACCAGATTCAAGGGCAGGAATCATCTTCTACCTGTATGTATCTCTATTGCCTCACACGGCTCCCTGTGTTTGATAAACACTAAGGAGATATTTCTGGCACAGTTGTTTTATTTTTCAGATGCTGGGTCTAGCTGGCTTGAGATGTCAGGGTGGGGAGGGAGGGATGGTGGCAGAAGAGGAAACAGCTGCTTTCTTAAGTAGGAGAAGGAGCCACTGTATTATCAGCAGTGTTCAGGACAGAGTGGGATGGGGTGGGGTTGGGGTTGATAACAGTGTGAAGTCTAATATACGAACAGACTAATGGAGCCAAAGTTATAGGGATGCTTCCCTTTAGGAGTTAATAATAGAGCCCCCTTCTCCAGCTGCCAGAACTCCATGTCCACGCCTCTCAACCTAACCCTGGTCCTATCACTCATAGCAGGGAATACTAATAATATTAATATTACTGTATCAGATTTGTAAAGCACTTTACAAGTGTTACCTCATTTTATTATCCTCACAATGGCCCTGGGAGGTAGGTGCTATTATTGTACCCATTTTGCAAATGGTGAAACTGAATGTAGCAGCAAGCACCCCAACATTCCCAGGGTGGCTGCCAACACAGGTTCTTAGATCTGCTTTTCTAAAGGAAAGCAACTCAAAATGGGTTAACAAGCTTACTTTAATCAATCAAACATATATCATTTACCTAGTTCAGGGGATAAAAAGGTCAGCACCCCGAACTTCAAAGTATACAGACAGAACTTATAAGACAGAGAAACAAACAGATCAAGCAAACAGGCTTCCAAACTGTCCATTACCTCAATACCAAATCACAGTTACCAGAGAGGGAAGTATCAACATCTGGGTTTTCAAAGCCTGGGGCGGGGCTCTCAATGGCTGCCCAGAGTCTCACCTGGTCAAATCACACAACACTTCTCAAAGTGAGCCCCAAAGCAAAGTGTCCCATCAGGGTTTATATAGCCTTCTCCTGGCTCAGAGAATGTAACCTTCTTGACCCACTGCCCAATCACAAAGTATCAAGGTGTGGGCGTTCGTTCCTGAAAAACAAGCCTCCCACCACAGGCTCCAGGTGCATTTAACCTAGGGGCAGGGAAGATCTTTAAATTTGCATTTCCATTACACCGAAGGAGGCAGAGATTAAGTGTCTTGCCCAGGGTCACTTAGCTAGTTAAGTACCTGAGGGCACATTTGAATTCTGGTCTACCTAACTCTAGGTCCAGTGGCCTACCCAAATTAAATCACGCATCTGCCTCCTGCCTGGGACTTTTAGGCAAAAGGATGAAAGAAAATATCATTGTGGCCATGGTGGAGATAGTACCTCAACTGAGCTTTACAGAGATTTAGGGTCTGGAGCAGTAGAAATAAGAAGGGGGCATTCTATGGAGGAGCTAGGGCATGAAGAAACAGGAACAAGTAGGGTCTGGGGGGGGGGGGAGGGACAATGAGGAGAACAACCTGACTGGAGTAAAGAGTTTGTATAAGGACATAGTGAGAGATTTTTGATGAGGTAGGAACCTGATTACGGGGCCTTGAATGCAAGGCTAAAGAGTTGGCATATCATCTAAAAGAGAATGAAGTGTTTGCTAAACAAGGGAGTGACATGATGAAAGAGGAATTTTAGGAAGATCAGTCTTCCCAAAGCCAGAGGCAGGGATAGTGGCTAAAGAGCCTGCCTCAGAGACAGGAAAACCCAGGGTTGAGCCCTGTGTGCCCCAGGGCAGATCAGGGCAGGTAATGACTGCTTGGGCAGAAGGGGCACCTTCACTTGAATTTCCTGTCATTGGAATCAGAAAACACGTCAGCATAAGCGGGATGCAGTGGGGAGGGGAGGGTTAGGAGGCTACTGTCTGGGTGAAGGGGGATGAAGACCTAGTTAGGGGGTGATAACCATGAAAATGGAGAGGAGGGAACAATGTGAGGGAAATAGAAGGAAGAGAACCTTGTGACTGGATAGAGGGGTGGGGAGAGAGAGGAGTGAAGGGTGGCTTTCCCATCTTGGGAGGCTGGGAGGCCCAGGTACCACTGCCAGGAACAAGGAAGGTGGGAGAGCCATACAGTGTGCGGAGGGAAGGTCATGACTTTCTTCCGGGCATGTTGAGTTCTAGGTGATGGAGACGTTCCAGAGGCAGCTAGCCATGTGGGGCTCAAGTCCTGATACAAATGTGATGATGTCTGGAGCAACTCCCTGTGAATCTCCTGGAGGAGGCTCTGAGACCTCCTGCTCTCCATACCATGGTGTCCAGAGGTAGGTGTAGGGCCCCTCACAGGCCCTGGGACCTGAGGTCATCAGGACTGGTTTGGTAAGAACTTCCCAAAGGATTACTTGTAGAAAAGCAGGTCATTTTCTGGTTTCCAGTCTAAGTAAAAGAATTACCAGGAAGCTGGGAGCAGATATATTTTCTAAGGTAAGAAGCCTGGCTAATTCATTGACAAACTGGAGACCATCCTTTGGAGGAACTGGAAAGGTGAAGAGCCTTGATCATTAGAGAACAGATTGAAGGAACTAAGGATACACAGCTCAGGGAAGAGAAGATTCTCTGGGGAAAAGTAATAGCTGTCATTTAGGACTTGAAAAGCTATCTAGTGAAAAGGTGATTAGATTTATCTGCTTAGGCCCAGAGGGCAGAAGAAGTGTGGGTAGCCATTACAAAGTAGGAGATCTAGGCAGAGTAAAAGAAAAAACTTCCTAATAATTAGGCTGGCCCAAAGTAACAAGGGCTGCCTGGGGAAATTGTGGTTTCCCCTTCCTTGGGGATCATTAGGTAGAGGATAGATGACCATGTTGTCCATGCAGTAGTGGGAGGGTTCTTTTTTTGGAGGGGAGGGGGTATGGCTTACACTAGATGGCCCAAGATCTCTCCCAACTCTGACATTCAGTTATTCTTTAACTTTACGGAGAGGTACAGTAGCCTTAGACTTATCCTGTGGAAGTCTGGGGGTGACACATGGCCAGGCAGAGGGAGCCAAATGAATAAAGACTTGGAGCTGAAATGAAAGTTTGTCTGAGCAGGGGATGTTGGGGAGTCTGATCTGGGAGGACTTAGTGCTGGGAGTTGGTACAGACAGGAACTCTGAACTTTCATGTGCACATGTAGTCTGTCCTTTGCAACCCTGTGATAGGCAGGGCAAACTTTAGTAACCTTATTACAAGAGAGGAAACAGAGTTTCAGAGTAAGGGATTTCTGGCCCTAAGGACACACAGCTAGTAAGTAAGCAGTGCCAGGAGTGAAAACCCAAATCTCCCAACCTTGAAAGCCCAGGACTTTACCCTAGTTCATGTTTCAATGAGTATTCATTGACTGAAGGGCTGGGGGGGGGGTGGGGGCTAGTTTGTGGAAGGTCTTGATTATATATGACCTGGGAGATGGGGTTGATTCCCTACTGGGCCCCCTGGGGATCCCCATTCAAAGAGTAGAGGACCCACATACTTGGGTACTTTGTCAAGGCAGAGAAGGTTGGAGCTCCTTTCAAACAATGGGATTAGAATGTGGCAGGTGTGTCAGAGACTGAAGTGGGGCGGGGACAAGGCATCCCGGTTTGTAAGAAGGGGAGGGGCAGAACAACAGGTGAAGAACCAGTGCAGGGATGGGCCTTAAAGAAAGGACAGGAGAGTGAGAAGGGAAACAAGGAAGGGAGAGAAGGGGGGAGGGGGAGAGAGAGAGAGAGAGAGAGAGAAGGAGGGAGAGGGGGGGAGAGAGAGAGGGAGAGAGAGTGTGTATGTGAGAGAGGCTGAGTGTGTGTGTGAGAGAGAGAGAGAGAGGGTATGAGGGTGTGTGTGTGTGTGTGTGTGTGTGTGTGTGTGTATGTATGTATGTATGAGAGAGAGAGACAGAGAGAGAGAGGTGAGTGTGTATATGTGTGTGTGAGAGAGGCACCAATGGAGGGGGAATAGGGGAGAAATCCCTGAATGATGCCCACTGTCAACCCCCTAGAGGCAACAGCTCTTGACCCGTCCTGGAGAAAGTGTCAGTAAAACCCACAGGGGAATCACAATAGGGCCCTACACTCTCACAGATTGTAGACAGTGTTGTCCTTGCCCCCCTCCCCAAGTGCATGACCTCCTGGGAGGGGAGAAAGGAATGGGAGAGGCTGAGCCAGGTGGTGGGGAGTGGTCTCAGGGGTGTCAGAGTAAGGTCTCTAAGAACATCCATGGGCTAGAGAAGGAAATGGTGAAAACAGTGAGGAGTCATCCCATTTAAACAGACTGCAGTGATTCCCCTGGGACAGGGATGACCCCTCCCTCCTGAGGTGAGGGCTCTGAGGCCTCTGTTCATTCCTCTGAGTCCTGCCCGCCCCCCCTGACTCACTTCCTTTGCATAGAGGCGGAAGCCTCTTCATCAGCTTCCTCTCCCTCCTGGCTCTCTCCCGACAGGCAGGTGTCCTGGTCCTCCGTCCTGGCTGGAGATTTCCTGAAGCCCATCTCCCCTGATGCCCTTGAATGCAGCCTTCTGACCTTTTCCCCTAGAGTTCTCTCCTCCCTCCACAAGACGTCCTGGTCCTGGGAGCCCCCAGCCCAGGGAGGCTTTGGCATTTCCTGCTTCCTGAACAGCTGGAACGACTGGCCTCTTGGGAGGAGAGCAGAGCAGGAGACCAGCGCGCCCTGGGGTGACTGGCTCAGGGCCTGACATTGATCACACAAGGTATGGACTGGTTGGGGCTGGGGAAGGCCTTGTGGCTATCCTGTCCCTTGCCAGCTGGCTTTGTCTCTTGCTGTTTCTTTGTGTGTGCCTGTCGTTTTCTATCTGCCTCTGTCCTGTCTCATTCTTTCTCACTCTGTCTCTGCCTCTTTCCTTGTGTCTGTCTCAGTATCTCTCTCTGTCTCTCAGTATCAGTCTCCTTTGTCCTTCTTCTCTCCTCCTTCTTTGTCTGTCTCTGTCACCTCTCCGAGACTTTTTCTTAATCTCTCTGTATGACTTTGTCTTCTCTTCAGCCTGGCTCTGTGTATCACTCCTTGTGTCTTACTGTCTCCATCCCCTTCCCTGTGTCTACTTCAAGAGGAGGTGGAGAAATCGGGTGGGGTTTCTCCTACCCCCCCCCCCATGTCTGTGAGTATGGAGAGGTCAAGGGGCTTTCAGGAGGGGGGTCCATCCTGGGGGTGGTTTGGAGACCCTTACACTGTGAGCAGTGAGATTGGATGAGATTATGTCCTTGCCTTTGTCTAGCCCCAAGAAATGCCCTAGGAACTTGCTTCTCCCCCTCTTAGCCCTCTGTCTTCTGGGGTCTGCTTGGGGAAGAGCTAATGCTGTTCTGCCAGCCTTTATCCTTCACTAGTGTCCTATTGACTATGATTAAGGGTAAGGAGGGAACCCTGGGGTCAGTGTTTGTTTACCCAATTATAAGAGTAGGGGAGCTGGAGCTTTCATGGGAAGAAGATTTGCAATGTGGCTTCAGTCCTGGGGCCTTCCTGCCCTCTTTCCCCCTGTCCACATACCACCCCTACCCACAGCCCAGGAACCTCCTCTCTAGAAGCCCAGTGATCATAGCATTGGCCTTGGATGGGGGAGGAGATGGGGTCAAAACCTTATCTGCTTCTGGACCCTGCCACTGACCCCTCTGTCAGGAAGCCCAGTAGGCAAGCAAAGCCACAGAACCACCCACCCCTCCCACTGTCAGGCCTGGCCACTTCCTCATTCACTAGGCAGAGTTGTATTTATTTCCTTCTGACTTAAAGGATTTGCATGTGGGGCCCAGGCATCCTGAATGATGGGGGTGAAGGTTTGATACCCACCCTCACTGGCCCACTCCAGCCTGGCTGAGAGACTAACTCCCTCCTCGAGGAAGGACACAGCCCCTCCCAGGATAGTTCTGGGAGATCACCTGAGATCGTTCGTGGTCTCTGGGAACAACTAAGTTTACCTGCTCTGCCCAGTGCAGGAGAGTCAGGGATTTGGGAAGTTGGTTGTCCTGTCTGTCCAGTGGTAGGGGCCTTAGAGATTATCTAGAGTCCAACTAACCCTGTCATTTTACAGAGAAGGAAATCCAAGCCCAGAGAGGAAAGTCAATTTGTTTAGTGTCTTAAATAGGAAAACCAGGATTGGAACTTGGGCCCTCCGTATCCAAATCTAGTTCACTGGAATTGTACCACTTCTTGTAAGAGGAAGAATAGGAGCCAGAGACAAAGGAAGGAAAGAAAGAAGCACCAATTAAGCAATTATGACATACCTAGCACTGTATTAAGTGCTTTACAAATATTATCTCACTTTAACCTCACAGCAGTTTTGTGAGGTCAGTACTATCATGACCCCCTATTTTAAAACTGAGGTTAAGGTTAAGTGACTTGCCTAGGGTTACACAACAAGTAAACATCTGAGGCTAGATTTGAATTCAGGCCTTCTTATCTCCAGGCCCAGGGCTCTCTCCTCTGCACCATCTCCCTCTACCTCCACTCCCTCTCCCTTTGCAGCTGGAATGTTGGGAAGATGGGATCAGGCTGGAGTGATGGGAACTGAGCGCTAAAGATCTTAAAATTCCATCAAATTTCTTTTTTGGGCCTCTCTTTAGTAGATCTGTTCCCTATTTTCCCATTGATTGTGCATTGAAGCCCTGCACCTAGCTATGGAGTTGCTTAGGGCTGTGAAGGCCAGAACACGAGGTATAGAGTACCAGTGTCCATAGCAAACCACTAAGAGGGCTCTTACTGTGATCTTCCTGTTCTAGGAAAGAACCTGAATGGTGTATCATCCAGAGCCATGGAAGGAGGTCAGCCAAGCCCCCGACCTGCCCAGGTTCCCTCAGGGGGCATGGTCTCCTCACCGGTCAGGGCTGTCATTCGTCTGCGCCGGAAATTCCGCATCTTGCGCAAGAGCCGCATGCGATCCAACCTCCCAGGGGAGCCATCCCTGGCTCTGACCCCATCCCCATCGAGGCTGCTTCAGAGACAGATCTCCCTAGACCAGGCCAAGCTGAGCAGCACCCCCGTATCCCACCTTCCCCACCGCATGAACTTTGAGAAGCCCCAGTATTTCACCTTCGAGGCCCCTGTGGAATCGTCCTTCCGGAGGAAGAAAAAGCGCCGTAAATCCCGGGTCGTGTTGTACCCGGAAAGCTCTCGGAAGTACCTCCCAACTGAGCAGAAGAGCAAGGCCAAACGCTGTTTGCTTCTGCTGGTGGCCATCGTCTTTGTTCAAATTCTCAATGCCATCGAGAACCTTGATGACAACCTACAGAAGTATGACCTAGATGGGCTAGAGAAAGCCCTGCAGCGGGGCGTGTTTGGCCAGAAGGCTGCCATGGACAGCATCATGGAGCTGCTTCGGGATTATTTGGCCACACACATTCATAGCCAGCCGCTGGTCATCTCGTTCAATGGCCCAAGTGGAGTGGGCAAGAGCCACGTGGGCCGGCTGCTGGCGAAACACTTCCGTTCGGTAATGGAGGGGGATTTTGTGTTGCAGTACTATGTGATGCATCACTGTCCAGACCATCAGGAGGGCCTGGTCTGCCAGCAGGACCTGTCTGAGAGGATCACTGACATGGTGACCCGGGCAGAGGTGGAAGAGAAGATTCCTGTGTTCATCCTGGATGAAGTAGAGTTCATGTCCCCAGGCTTGCTGGACACTCTGCACGGCTTCCTCCAGCCTGGGCAATCCAATGAGTTCCTCAATGCCATCTATGTGTTCATCAGCAGCATTGGCGGCAGCGAGGTCACACGCTTTGTTCTGCACACTGTCTCCAGCAAGCTGACCCCACAGCGCCGGAGGGAGGAGCTCAGCCAGTCTCTCCACACCCTCCTGGCTAGCACCCACCCACTCTGGGAGACTGCTGAGGTGGTCCCCTTTGTCCTGCTAGAGAAGTGGGATGTCATGAATTGCTTCCTGGATGAGATGGTGGGGGAAGGCTTCTATCCCGACCAGAACCACATCGAGAGCCTGGCTGGGCAGCTCAGCTACTACAACACCACAGGAGGGGAGTTTGCTGTCACAGGCTGCAAGCAGGTGGTGGCCAAGGTCAACCTGTTGTAGTGGGCGCCTCACTCTTCCTGCCGTTTTCACTCTTCTATGAACTTTAAACATACCATCATAGAGGATGGCAACCGATGGGCTCAGTGGGTCTCCCTGTCCTCCTCCAGGCTCTCCCATTCCCTGCCTCACCTGTGTGGTTCCCAGCTTGGACAGTGTTCCCAGGCTAATCCTCAGGATACTGCCTCTAGGGATTTGGGGGAGCCCAAAGTGCTGCTCATAGGAGGAAGGCCAAGGCCTCTATTTATACACAGGACTTTATAGCTGCTTCCTCAAAGATTGTCCCCTAGGCTGGGGCAGCAGGCATCTAGATTTCTGGCTTCTCTGCAAAGGCAAGACACATAAAAGAGCCGAGGGAAGGACTGGTGCTGGAGACTGCAGGTCAGACTTGGGGAACTCTTCCCGCTGGGGGGAATCCCCTCAACCTCCCCCCCCTCAACCTCCCCACTTCCTAAGACTGACGTTCAACACATACTTGATCATAGTGCCAGATGCATAGCCCCACAGAGCACCAAACCAGGTGGGGAGGTGGCTGAACTCTGCTGTGGTCTTCAATACTCCTAATAAATGTCTGTCTGATTATCTCTTTGATTAGTGTTCATGATATACATGGGTTCACAACCTTTATCTTGTTTTCCCAGCCACAAACTTTGATCTAACCCCAGCTGCAGACTGATCTGATCCAGCCAAAGTGACACCTGTGAACCTGGCCACAGACTAATAGGGAACCCTGTGACCCCACACTGCTCTGTAACCTTAGTCCTAGACTAGTCTTGACTACAGATTGAATCCCTACTGTGGGCATGGACTGGACCCTGACCCTAACTAACCATCTCTGAGGGCGTGAATGTCAGAGTGCAGCCCATCCTCACTCCCTCCCTGATGGGGACATCTTCATTAGCCAAGGGTCAGTATGTGATTCAAGGGGCTAGTGGCTGGTATGGAAGTCTTGACCAGAGTCACATCAAGTTTCTAATTCTCCCTCCTACCCTCACAGATGAAGGCTATATTGTTCTACAGTCAGACAGGCAGCCAACAAGCATTTATAAATCATTATTGTCAGGTTCTCTACTAAGTTGGGAATACAAAAAAAGGTAAAAGCAGGATCCCAGCCCTCAAGGAGCTCACATTCTAACAAGGAAGAGGATATGCAAATAACTATATACCTACCTTCTACCAGAAACTTTCCCTAATCCATCCTAATTCTAGTAATTCCTTCTGTTAATTATTTACTATTCATCCTGTATATAGATTGTTTTGTATATATTTCTTTGCATGTTGTCGCCTCCTTAGATTGTAAGCTCCTTGAGGGCAGGGACTGTCTTTTGCCTCTTTGTATCCCCAGAATTTAGCACGATGTTTTGCTGTACAGAGGCACTTAATAAATATTTATTAATTTATTGACCAAGAGATTCATATATACAGTATAAATGGAAGTAATGTTATAGGTAAGAGAATGGCAGTCAAAAAGGCACCAGAAAAGACAGCCATCCTCCTGATGGTGGGTTTTTTTTTTCCTTTTTGGAGGGCAATTGAGGTTAAGTAACTTGCCCAACGTCACCCGGCTAGGTTTTTATTTGTGTGTGCGTTAAGTGTCTGAGGCCGGATCCGAACTCAGGTCCTTCTGACTCCAGGGCCAGCGCTCTACTCACTGTGCCACCTAGGTGCCCCTGATGGTGGGATTTTTAGCTGAGTCATAAAAGAACATCCTTCTGAAAAGAAAGAGTAGGGAGGCCCAGGATTGTGTTGAAAGAACAGCAAGTAAGCCAGTGTATATAATGTGGCAGGGATTAAAGAGTAAGAAGACTGGAAAGGTAGAAAGGGATCACTTTATGAAGGGATTAAAATGCTTAAGTGTTTAATATTTGATCCCGGAGGTCCGAAGGAGCCCCTGGAGTTTACTGTGAAGGGTGGAGTGTGGATGACCACAGTCATGCCCCTCGAGCCAGGCTGCAGGTGGTAGTGGGTACTGAGGTCTGTCTCCTCCCCTACCTTTGGGACCTGGCATGGGCCTCTTTAAATCTAAGCCTCGGGCTTTTCATCTCAAATGGGGGGGGAATTGGCTTCCCAAGGTCCTTCTTCCTGATCAAACTTTCTACCACCTAACCTCTGCCTGCTTCCCTTTCCTTAGATGTGAAATGGGGATAACAATAGCACCTACTTCGTCGGCTTGTAAGGAGCAAATGAGATCTTTGCAAAGCGCTTAACACAGGGCCTGGCATTTAGCGGGTATTTAAATGCTTGTTTCCTTCCTATGTATCCCGAGGCGGATAAGGCCGAGGCCAGGGCCACGCTCTTTGAGCCGAAGGCGGAGAGCTGGAGGAGTGGGGTGGGCCCCAGGCTACCCAGTCCCTGGTTTGTACTTTCCCTCTCCCTATGCTCAGCTGGGGCGAAGTGGGGATGGAGTGGGACCCTTCACCTCTCCGGAGGATCAACCGAGAGAGGCCAAACCCACTCTCCAGAACCCATCCTACTCTCCAGGCCCTGGCCCCCACCCGTGGAGGCAGCTCTGCCCGTCACCGCTCCCCACGTACCCTGCGTAGCGCTGTGCCTGCTGTCCGCCCCCATGCACCCCTCGCTGCAGTAGCGTGCCCGGTGTCCTCACGCACCCCTCGAGCGCGCTCGGTCTGCTGTCCCCGCTGTCCCCCATCCCCTCTGCGGGCAGCAGCTTGTGTTCGAGTGCTCGTGGATGCCAGGGCTTCAGCGAGGCTGGAAGGGCAAACTTCGGGAAGACCCTTTCTTCCCTCCTCCCTCCTCCGCCCCCCATGGCTATCCCCACTTTGCGCCGACTGGAGGGGCGTCGGGGTCGGGAGCGGAGGCCCTAGATGGGTAGCCAGTACGGAGGCAGAGCTGGGGGGATAGGAGAGGAGGTCCGAGAGTCTGCTCGCCCCGCCCTCCCGACACCCCCGAGTTTTTCTGTTCCCGTCTCCACTGTTCCCGCTGTTCCCAGTGCCCAGGCTCAGTTTCCCCAGATACTAGGATACGACTTGGCTTCTCCCTCCCTGTCCCCACTCGCCCACCCTCATCTCTTTCCCAGACGGAGCCTGCAGGTTGGGTTTAGGGGAAGGGCACCAGTGAGCCTTGCAAGAACTGAAAGAGTCCGATGTTCCTCTTTCTGTCCGGGGTTAAAACCACTCTCGCCTCTTAGGCTCTCCAGGGGTACGAGGATGGCTACCCTGGGTCAGCCGTTCTCCCGTCCTGAAAGGGTGCGAGGAGTGCGAGGCTCTGAGATTCGGACTGGTAGTTAGAGTGAACACTGTCGGATCCTGCCAATATGAGCGTGTTTATCCAGGAAGGAGGGAGGAAAAAGGAAACGAGCATTTATTGATCATCTACTACGTGCCAGGCGCTTTACAAATATCTCATCTGATCTTCACACCAACCACTGGGATGTAGATGCGATTATTATCCTCCGTTTATAGTTGAGCAAAGGAAGGCTACTCTGCCTAGGATGATATAGTCTGAGACCGAATTTGAACTCAGGTCTTCTGGATTCCAAGCCCAGGACTGCACCACATAGCTGGCACTGCAGATGGAAATGACAAACACAGCTCTGTTTCAATCCAGCAGTCCACAGGGCAAGAGGAATGGAGCAAAAGGCAGAGAGAAAATAGAACTTGTCCAGGTAGAGAGAGAACAAAACAGAAAATAGTTTTGTTTTGTTTTTTTAAAGCAATTGGGGTTAAGTAACTTGCTCAAGGTTACACGGCTAGTCATTTGATTTATGCGTGGGTGCTCATTTTCTGAGGCCGGATCTGATCTCGGGTCATCCAAACTCCGAGGCCGGCGCTCTTACTCACTGCGCCACCTAGCCGCCCCTTTAGGGCAATTGGGGTTAAGTAACTTGCCCAAGGTTACTCGGCTAGGTTTTTGTTTGTGTGGATTAAGTGTCGGAGGCCGGCTCCGAACTCAGGTCCTTCTGATTCCAGGGCCGGCGCTCTATTCACTGCGCCACCTAGCCGCCCCAGAAAATAGTTTTTAACACATGGAAAGTACCTTAGTGATCATTGAGCCCAATTCCCAAATTTTACAGATTGGGAAACAAGGGCCCAGGGAGGTTCCATGAATTGTTCCAGGTCAGACAGGTAGAAATGGCAGAACCATAATTTGAGCCCAGGTCCTCCAATTCTAAATCCAGTCCTTTTTCCATTGGGCCACACACTGCTTAATCTCCCTAGGAAGGCCAGAGAAGGATTCAGGCTGGAAAAGGACTATCCCTAGGACTGCAGAAGTGACCTTAGGTCAGTGTCTCCTAATTCAATCCCTGCATCATCACACCCCTACCCCTGCCCCTTACTCTTATAGGAAAGGAGAATAAGGGGAGAGACTGCCAAATAAGCTTTGTTCTCTTTCTCCCATAGGCTTTGATGCTGCCTAAATTTTGCAACTTGACCTAAGGGCCGGGAGCATTGTTAGGGCAACAGCAGGGTGGGAACTGGCAAGCTTCTTTGAGAACAGACAGTTCTCATTTTCCTGGGAGGTGTAGGGAAGATAAAGAACAGAGGTCTATTTGGGAACAATTGAATTACCTTCAAATTTTTTATTTCACCCATGCTGTGGAGTCAGTCAGTCAATCAACAAGCATTTTATGAAGTCACAGAGTGTTGAGTGACAAGCAAAAAAGGTGAATAAGGGGATCATCAGAGTTTAGGTACAGGAGTAGTGTGACCTTTCCTCTCAGGTCACCTCTCATATCTGTGATTGACAAGAGGCCAGGACATTGCTATCTCCCTCACTCAGAGTCAGTCAGAAGCTAGAGAGTTAGAATGGACTTCAGAAGCTATGGAATCAAACCCATACCTGTCCAAGAATCCCTTCTGCAACTTAATTTTGCTGGAAGACTTCTAGGGCGAGTCAATGCATGACCTCCTAGGACAGTCCCATTCCAATTATTAGAGGCAGCTAGATGGCACAGTGAACAAAGTACTGAACCCAGAGTCAGGAAGACCTGAGTTCAAATTTGGTCTCAGATACCTACTAGCTGCTTGACCCTGCACAAATCTACACATAAATCATTTAACCTTAAGACTACGCATTTGCCAACTGTTATTATTAGCAAAATTTCACTTACATTAAATCTGCTTCTCTGTAATTTCTATGAATAAGCCTAATCCCTATTCCAGAAAAGTCCTTCAAATAATTGAAAACATCTATCATGTTCCCCTTAAATCTCTTCTCCAAGTTAAACACATAAATTTATTTCACCTAATTCCCTTTAGATACTTTCCAATTTATTAATGTCCTTCCTAAAATGTGGCAAAAAGAACCAGGCTATAGAGGTGACTCTATTCCCAGGTTAGATCATTCTGTTGCTGGGTTGTACTAGCTCCTTATAAGGGACAGAGTCTCAACTGGATAGGTCCATCTATGGCTAGGTGGCTTCAGTGCTAGGCTGGCCTAGTCCTTTTCTTATCTGAGAATTGCTCCTCAACAACAGCTGTAATCTGAATCAGTTCCCACATCAAGCTCAGCTGGAGAACTCACCCTGGCTAGCATTGTGCTCTTACAGAAATGAGGGACTCTGACATAGTACAGCAGCTTATTTCTACCAGAGCCTTTCTGAGCTGAGATAATAGCTAAGGGTTATTTTTCAGCCTATTTTCAATCAAGAAATATACTGATTATGAGTCTATCTTCCCTATTTCCTTCAACTCCAAAGTGAAAGTTAATAGATGTATGTATGGCTTAGTAAATATGGGGTAAAGACTGTGGTATTACTCCTGGTAGCTGAGTATGATGTGAAACTACATACCAGCATAAGGAACCGACAGACCTTCTTGAGCAAGTCATGTGTAAATCCAGACACTGTCCAGATGGAGAGAGACACATCAGATGTGGAGGGGAAGCTGGCTCCTCAGTATTTCAATTTGCTTCCTGGAAACTGTTAGACTAGACCTCCTTGGCTAAGATTAAGTTCTCTTTCTTGGCTTGAGTTGTGAGATGTTATCTCACTCTAATCTAATTCACTCTTGTGTATTTTCTGATGTTTTCTAATCTGTGGAACTTCTCCCAATTTCTGTCTATTGTTTTGCTTAGATAAATGGATTTACTTGCTCTTCACTCTTTGGTGGTAGTCAAATGGGTAACCAGCATTTAGCCCAATACCTCTTTAGAGACTAGAGAAAAGTACTCAGCCTCATGGCACTTCTGGGGACCATCTACTCTTTCATTCCCAACCCCTCCTCATGCCCCCTCCCCCCCCAAAAAAAACCAATTTGCTAATAAGGCTCTTCTCTCCCCAGCACAGCAGAAGTCTTTGAATCTTCCTATAATGTGAATGGAAATTTGAAGATCTTACCTGCCCCTTAATAGACCTAGGGGAAATTTGAACACCTTCCCTGCTTTGAAAGTAAACTCTGCTCCCTAATAGGATGAATGTAATCACATGGAGCCTGTGATGGGAAGAGTTTGCTGAAGGAAAGCATAGCCCATAGGAAGCTGGTAGCCAAAGCCAGAGAGACAGTGGGGGAAAGAGGTGCTCAGGCAAGGAGAGAGAGAGGTTTTGAGTAAATATTGATCTTGTATTGGTTTGTGGGAAGGCTAAAGGATGGTGTGGCTCTCAGTCTTATTATGGCTTCTGAACATCTTTGGTACTATGGTGGAATCAGTTTACTGGTTTGGGGATTTGGTTTTCTGGTATCTAAATAAATGCTTTGGTTCTGTTCTCTACCTGGAGAATCTGGTATATTTTGCAATCCAACATCATGAGATATTTATAGTCATGGTCTTTATCATGATCATGGGCACTGTAAATATTACATTGGCACTATACTTCCCCAGGCTGAACAGAAGCAGGGTTCCATTTAGATCCTCAGGCCAGGTGGTATGTGGGCATATTGAATCAGACTTAGATAAACTTATGAGGCAAATTCAAACCTAGGCAGGACCAATCTTCCCTCAAGTGGCCTGGGATATCAGGGGGCTGTCCCACTTGAGAGCCCTATTTTGGTTCTTAATTCCCTTGGCTATTTTTCTTTCTTTTTTAAATAAATTTTTTATTGATATCTTCTGTTCCTAATTGCTTTCCAGAATAGTTTTACCAATTCACAGAACCACCAAAAATTCATCAATGTTCTATTTATTCAGAACCCCACCAACAATTGTCATTTTCCAATTTTTTCTTCTTTGCCAGTCTGATAAACATAAACTTCAAAGTTGCTTTAAGGTGTATTTTTCTAATTATTAGTGACTTAACCTTTCTTTTTCCATATTATTATTGATAACTTGGATTTCTTCCTCTGAAAGCTGCCTGTTCATATCCTTTGACAATTTATGAACTGAGCAAGGGATCTTTTTTTTTCCTCAGTGAATTTAATTCTTATATTATGTTTAGTATAAATATAGACCCTACAAATCTCTCATTTTACCTTTTAACAACAGACCTTGATGGTTATCCATGGTGCTGCCTCTTCCAGTGAGGGGCCCTAGCTCTGGACTTACATGAGTAGATCTAAGTTTAGCCCTTGGAAGAGTCTAAACTCTTATATTTTTGGGTCTCCTTATTAGGCTGTTGACTTGCTTTTTATGATTTTCTTGCATTATTCTCGTTTCTCTTCCCAATTTTTCCTCCACTTCTCTTACTTGATTTTCAAAATCCTTCTTGAGTTCCTTCATGGCCTGTAACCAATTCATATTTTTCTTGGAGGCTTTTGATGCAGGAGTTCTGACTGTGCTGTCTTCCTCCTGCTCCATGCCTTGATCCTTTGTGTCCCCAAAAAATGATTCTATGGTCTGTTTGTGCTTCCTGTTGCTTGCTCAGATTGCTTGATTTTGAGCTCTTTGCCATGGTAGAACTCTGCTTCCAGAATGGAAAGAGCTTTGTCCCAAATTGCTGGGGTTTTCACAGCTGCCAGAGCTATTAGGAGAGCACTCTCCCTGCAGCCACCACAAGCTCTGGCAACTGGCCACATACCCCAGGACCACCACCCAAGACAACCATCCAGATCCAAGAAGGTTAAAGCAAATGGAGTCATGAAGAGTTAGACACAACTGAACAACAGCAATTATTGTTTCTCCAATTATTGAGACCTATTTTTAATTTCTGCAAAAAGTGTTTATAGCCAATCATGGTGGATATACTTCCAAATATTTTTATAGTTTCCATCACTATTTTGAATGGAATTTCTCTTTCTAGCTCTTCCTATTGAGTTTTGTTGATTATATATAGGAATGCTAATGGTTTATGTGGATTTATTTTATAGCCTACAATTTTGCTAAGGTCATTAATTATTTCAATTAATTTTTAGTTGACTCTCTAGGGTTCCCTAAGTTTTGCATCATATCATCTGCAAAAATAACAATTTCGATTCCCTTTTGCTTGTGCTTATTTCCTCAATTTCTTATCTTACGGCTATCACAGTATTTATATATAACAAGTATTCCTAGCATTATATTAAGTAGTAGTGGTGATAATGGCACATTTACTCCACCTCTCATCTTGTTGGAAAGGCCCCTAACTTTTTCTCTACTACATATGCTCTTGAATTTAGACAAATGTTGTTTACAATATTAGGGAAAGGTCCATTTACTCACATGATTTCAAGAATTTTTTAATAGAAACAGATATTGGATTTTGTCAAAAGGCTTTTCAATATCTACTGATATAAAATTACAGTTTTTAGTTTTTATATTATTAACCAGATTATATTTTTCTTTCTTTCTTTCTTTCTTTCTTTCTTTCTTTCTTTCTTTCTTTCTTTCTTTCTTTCTTTCTTTCTTTCTTTCTTTTTGCTTTTTGAAGGGGGAGGCAGGGCAGTTGGGGTTAAGTGACTTGCCCAAGATCACACGGCTAGTTTTGTGTTAAGTGTCTGAGGCTGGATTTGAACTCAGGTCCTCCTGACTCCAGGGCCGGTGCTCTATTCACTGCGCCACCTAGCCGCCCCTAGATTATATTTCTAACCTTCCTTTTTTGAAACAGCCCTGCATTTGGGGGGTATATCTAACCTGGTACAATCTTTTTAGTAGGTTATTGAAGACTACTTGCTAATATTTAATTTCAACTTTTTTGTATTAATGTTCAGTAGAGATATTGGTGCGTAGTTTTCTTTCTCTGCTTTGTCTCTCAATGATTTAGGTATCAAGACCATATTTTTATCATAGAAAAAGACTGGAGAAGTATTTTCTTATTTAATTGTTGCAGTTTTTGTAGCATTGAAATTAATTACCCTTTGAATGTTTGATAGTTAAAGTATTTTTTGATGATCTGATTTTTAATTTGCTTCTGATCTGTTCCATTTTATATTTTCCTCACAGTGGACCTACTTCCATGTTTGGAAAGATGACTTTTACATGCAACAGACTTTTTGATTTATACTCCCAGTATTTCTATAATTTATCAGGTCAGGGGGTCATAGATTTAAATCTGCAAAGGATCTTAGAGGTCTTTTAATTTAATCTCCTCATTATACAGATGTTATTGTTTGTCCTTCATTCTAAAGAGGACCATGACATCAGAGAGGTAATGCCATGCTGTGGCAAGTGAATTGGATTTAAGTGAGGCAGGTCTGTGCAGTCACCAGGCTCACTTTCTCCTCCAGAGCCATCAGGGGCCAGTGGCCAGATATAGATCAGGACCACTGGAGATGACCCAGCATGCAGTGGACAATCTTGGCTTTTTTAAGCTGAGGTCTTTAACAGGTCTCAGTTTGATGGAGGAAATGCCCATTCAGTGATTAAGGCTAGGTAAGAAATGAGGCAGAGAATGGCCTCTTTTAGCTGATTAAAAAAAATCTCAGGATTTCTGGCCTAAACAGAAATAATTAGTATTTATGTTTACTCTGAGCCAATCAGTGCCCAAACAATGACCTAGTGGGGCTTGGCCTGGGACATATTGTTGGCCAATCAATGAGAACCAGAGTGATTTGGGTTTAAGGTATATTTCTTTTTTTATTTACTTATTTTTTATTTTTTTGCTTTTTGGAGGGCAGTTGAGGTTGTGGCTTGCCCAAGGTCACATGGCTACTAAGTGTGTCAAGTGTCTGAGGCCGGACTTGAACTCAGGTCCTCCTGACTCCTGGGCTGGTCCTCTAATTCACTGTGCCACCTAGCCGCCCCTTAAGGTATATTTCTTAAGAAAAAAAAAATCTATCCCATAAACCCTAAGATATCTTTTGAGGTTTCAGTAATCAAAATTTGAGGAAACTGAGGAATAGAGAAGTTAAGTGACTTGCCTAGGATCGCACAAGCCACAAGTAGCAGAGCCAAGATTTGAATCCAGATCCCTTGATTCCAAGTATAACATTCTTTCAATTACCTGAGGGATATAAAGGTTATATGACTAGCTCAGGGTTAAACACCTAGTTTTGGAGGAAGGATTTGAACCCAAGGCTTTTGACTCTGAGACCAGCCCTCTACAGTCCTGCCTGCTCATGAGAACAGTAATTAAATTGTTCAATGCTCTAATGTTTATAAAGCATCTTCCTCACAACCACTCTGGCATGTTAATCAGGCTGGGATTTTTTTTTTTTGAACACCCGATGTTTTTTATTCCAAAAATACACATTTATCCTGGCTTTCCATCAAGAACTTTTAAATAGACTACAGGCTGCCAGAGAAGCGTTGTCTTTTAATCTATGTCTCTCCACATTTTCCTAAAGCCTACACTCTGTCCTCCTTTTCTCTAACACTGAACCTGGAGCTGTCACTCTGGCTCACTCTCCCACAAGGTGAATTGGCTGTGACACTCCCAGTTAGGTTCTGCACTGGGAACTCAGTCTTGATGGGACAAGAGCAGATCTTTGGTGACCCTGATGAGAGCAGGGTCAACCGGAACCATGGGGGGCAGCTGAATTATTTGAATTTAATGAGGGAAGGAGCACTGCAGAGTATAGACATCAGATGAAGCCTCTCATCTACTCACTCATATATGACAAACAGCGCTAATCCCCTTGATGATTCAGCCATGGTGAAAGGTATTGAATGATGGTGGTCATTGAAGAGCAGGAGCATGTAAACCAGCTATGACAGCTATACCCAGGAACATTCCATTTCTCCCCAAAATTGACTTTGCCTTTTAACAATATGGTCTTTTAGTTTTGAAGTATAGATTGTTGTATTATGCAATAAATGTATAATTGTATAATATAGATGTTATAGAAATGTATAGAAAGTCTATTTGTTGTTGTTGTTGTTTTTTTTTTTTAAAGCAATTGGGGTTAAGTAACTTGCCCAAGGTTACACGGCTAGGTTTTTGTTTGTGTGGATTAAGTATCTGAGGCCGGCTCCGAACTCAGGTCCTTCTGATTCCAGGGCCGGCGCTCTATTCACTGCACCACCTAGGCACCCCCAGTCTATTTGTTTTTAGCACATATTCCTGCTACTATGGTGCCATGGTCTTTCCCTTCCCTTCCAACTATTTTTCTAGAAAATTATTTGACCTATTTGTTGTTTCCATCATTTCCATCATTCCATCATTTCAGTTCTGTCCAATTCTGTGTGATTCCATTTAGAGTTTTCTTGGCAGAGGTACTAGGGTGATTTGCCATTTCCTTCTCCAGCTCATTTTACAGATGAAGAAACCGAGGCAAGTGGGATTAAGTGACTTTCCCAGGGTCACACAGCTAGTGTCTATTTGACCTATAGAAGCATATGTATTAGGTACGTCCAGTGAAGTGTTGAGTTTGTAATCTTTGTTACATGTACTCCCTGAAATAACATAATAAGCCCCCCTTTATATTTTTATTCAATTATATGATGCCTCTTTTCAGTTTTAGCATATAGATTGCTTGTCAAGATAAGAAAAAAGAAAATTATAAAAATGATTTTAAAAATTATAATAAACATTCTGGTAGTATTATATATACTGACTCAGATGCTTTACTTAAAGATTTATATGAAAATGCTGCTGCCAGTTCTGAGTGAAATAAACTGAGTTTATGACCAAAAGAAATATAATTTTTCTCTTTTTAAAGGTTTTTATTGATATTTTCTGTTTATTATATTGTCATAGTTATCCTAAGTATCCCTTGACTTCCCCATACAGCAAAGTGTTTCTTAGAGAGGAAAAACAATTAGAACAACTAACTGATACGTTGAAAAAAGTTCAAAAACGTGCATTTTACATGTAATACCCATGGACGTCCCGCCTGCATAAAGGGTGGGCTGGACTCTCTTTGCTCCGAGTCCTGAGTGGTCTTTATCATTTTGTTACATTCACTTTTGCTTTTTGCCGTGTAGTTGTTCTTTCTATTTACTTTATTGTAGTTAATGTGTATTTTGTTTTCTTAGCTCTGCTTACTTCACTCAGCTTC
>WOXC01008966.1:0-33806 GCA_011680675.1 Gymnobelideus leadbeateri
TCTCTTCAGATGGCATAGTTTACCTTTTCCTATCTAATCCTTTCCTTTTTCCCATTACAGTCTCTTTGATCCCCTTAATAGTTTTTTTTTTTTTTAGACATCAGGTTAGTGCATTCATACCCACACCCTTTATCTAAGTATAACCCTTTTGAAGGTCATGATAATCATAAAGATTTTGAATATTGACAGTTATCAGCTCCACATATAGGGATGTGTACATTTTGCTCTTGTTGCCTCCCAAGTAATGAGCTTGTGTTTGTGGGTGTGGGTGTGGGTGTGTGCACTTATGCATGTGTGAGTCTGTGTTTCTCTTGTTTACCTTTTTATGTCTTTCTTGAGTCTTGTAATTGGAGATCAAATTTTCCATTGAGCTCTGGCTTTTTCATCAGGAACATCTGGAAGTTCCTTATTTCATTGAACAACCATCTCCTTGCCTGGAAGATTATGCTCAGTTTTGCTGGGTAGTTAATCCTTGGTTGTAGTCCTAGCTCTCTTGCCCTATGAAATATCAAATTCCAGTCCCTCCGCTCTTTTAATGTAGAAGCTGCTAGGTCCTGTGTGATCCTAACTGTAGTTCCTCGATATTTGAATTGTTTCTTTTTGGCTGCTTGTAGAATTTTTTCTTTAATCTTGTAATTCTGGAATTTGGCTACTATATTTCTTGGAATTTTCAGTTTGGGATCTCTCTCAGGAGGAGTCCGGTGAATTCTGTCGATAGTTATTTTATCTTCTGATTCCAGGACCTCAGGACAGTTTTCTTTGACAATCTCTTGGAGGATGTTGTCTAGGCTGCTTTTTTCATCATGGCTTTCTGGTAGACCAATAATTCTTAGGTTGTCTCTCCTGGATCTGTTCTCTAGGTCAGTTATTTTTCCAGTGAGATATTTTACATTTTCTTGCAATTTTTCGATCATCTTGTTTTGTTTGATTGACTCTTGCTGCATCATAGAGTTCTGAGCTTCAATTTGATTGTTTCTAATTTTTATCGAATTATGGTCTTCAGTTATTTTTTGAAGTTCCTTTTTTAGGGAGGTATTTTCTCCAATTACTTCACTGAGACGTTTTTCCAAGTTGGTCACTGCCTCCCTGATTTGGTCTTTAAAATTTTTCTTAAGCTCCTCCAGGAATGCTATTTGGGCTTGAGACCAGATCATGTTTCCTTCTGTGGTCTCAGGTGTGGGTAGAGAGTCTATATTGTCCTGTGTGTTTTGTTGTTCTTGCCCTGCATAGTATGCTAGAATAGACTTTTTTTGCCTTCCCCTTCTCCTTCTCAGCTTCTTTTTTTCCCATTGTGACTTCCTGTTTCTTAGTTTCTCAGGCTATGAGTTTAGGGCCTGATCCTTGACTTTGAATACCTCTGGGTGGCTAGTTTATGGCTAAGTCAGGGAAGTCAATGAGGGATGTAGATGAGTAGGTATGGGTGCTTCTGACCACTTCAGATTTCTGCCTCTATACCCCTGGGCTATAAGTAGGCTTTTGTTGGTGAGGAGAGGTGGGGCTTGTTGGGACCCCACCCTCTCTTCTCTTCAGACTCCTGGCTGTCTCAGTTACACCCCTTCTTGGAGACTCTCAAGCCTGGGGCTATTTCCATTAACTTGGGATTCCAATCTGGGTGGGAGACTTATCTTTGGGTTTTCTGCTTCATGAAGGAGGGATGGGAGGATCAGAGCAGCTAGAATTTACTTTGCCATTCCAGCCCCTGTATTAAACAGGCAGGCAGTTTCTAAACTTCCAGGCTGGGGGCCGAATGCAGCTAGAGAAGCCGCTCTTTCCACTGAGGGCCCAACTCTCCTACCTGGCTCCACTGATCCTACCCGATGACTGCGATTCGTCCTTGGTAAGTCTGCAGGCTGGGGCTTTTGCTCTCTCTGGTGTAGTCTGCTTGTCTGCTCTTAGGTCTGGGCTGTGCAGACCACACTCGCTCTGCGCTCGACCAATCCGGACACACTGGGCAACCTCCTGGGCTGGACTCTGCCACACTTTGTCTTCCAGTGGGCTCTGTCACTCCGGATTCCACTCAGATTCACCCTTTGAGCCTTAGTGACCGAGGAGCTCAGTGAGGTTACTGCTTCCTTTCCGCCATCTTGGCTCCTCCCAGGTACATTATTATATAACAGGACTTGTGCTAAGGAGTAGAAATTATTTCCTCTTCCCATCATCTTGTGTTCCAAAGCCTGAAGCCCCTGTAGTCTCTGTTTTACCACGCAATCTACTGCTCTTTCCTCAAATGTCTCACATTAATATTGCAGCAAGTGAGCTTTAAAACAGAGATGCTCTCTATGACTTTCATATTCTAAACAACTCTTTAGTGGGAACCACATTGAAGATTTTAAAATACATGCCTGAGGCAATGGCTTTCCAAAATCAATTCTGCAAAAATATTCTACTTAATTGATTAAAAAAAAATCTATTATGCTTCTGTAGGCCTATTTATTGATCTGCAGCACCACAGAAGTAATGAAGAAGCTGCCTGATCAATAAGGCTAAAGTATAACTCTAATAGTATCTGCTCTGGAAGCATAATAATAACAGATAACATTTATACAGCACTTTTAAGGCTTGCAAAGCACTTTGCATATATTATCTCATTTGATCTGTAGGAGGGATATGATTAGTTAAATTCCCTAGAAAGAATCAGGGACAGCAGAGACCTTTGCCATGATGGCTGTGATTTATTTCTGTTGGCATAAACACAACAAATGAAATCCTGAGAACTTGCTCCTAAAGATAAGAATATATTACATCAGTTATGATGGAGGATACAAGAGGAATATCATTTGAAAAAAATCATGCATATTTGCTTCAGTGTATTTACTCTTTCCCTATCCCTCTTCAGGATAA
Source organism: Gymnobelideus leadbeateri (assembly GCA_011680675.1). Taxonomy (NCBI): domain Eukaryota; kingdom Metazoa; phylum Chordata; class Mammalia; order Diprotodontia; family Petauridae; genus Gymnobelideus; species Gymnobelideus leadbeateri. Next base: position 2,842 of record WOXC01008966.1, read on the forward strand.
TGTTTCTTCTTCTAAGCTCTCCCTTCCTTTTCTGCCCTACCCCCATATTTTGATCTACTGGGCAAAAATGAGCCCAGCTTGAAAATCCTTTGTCCTGCCACCAGTGATATCTTATCCTGACAAAAGTGTGGGTAAACCCTCAAGTTAGGGAACCGGAGTAGCAAGCAACAGAAGCCTATGCAAGGGGTCACATCAGAAAGTAGGACTATTACCCAAAATGCTTCAAACCATTTAATAATGCTGTTGTACTTTGAGAGGTTAGCTTGGTATAGCTCACTAAAGCAGGGGTGGGGAACCTGTACCCTCAAGGCCACATATGACCTTCCAGGTCCTTGGGTGCAGCCTTTTGACTAAGTCTAAGTTTTACACAACAAATCCTTTTATTAAGAGGATTTGTTCTGTGAAGTTTGTATTCAATCAAACGGTTACACTTGAGGACCTAGAGGGTCACATGTGGCCTTGAGGTCACAGGTTCCCCATCCCTGTTTTAGAGGAAAAGTCCTGGGTTTGAGTTCTGGCTATGGTACCCACCACGTATATGAAAGCCTCTTTTAATTTGCTTACCTATAAAATGAATCAGCACGGTATAGTCAATAGAGGGACGGTTTTAGAGATAGGATGACCATCGTTTATAACTCAAAAATCATCAAACACTATGAGTCAGGGCTTGATTTATTGTTCTGTTGATTGTCTAGACTTAAGAAATGTTAGTAATGCAGATTCAGTTTGAAAGCATATCCATTTTTCCTGAGACTGTTAACATTTATCAGCATATTCCTGCACACAGGGATCGTTCAGAGAGGAAATGTACTCCCTTCAGTAATAGAGAACAGCACTTTCTCTTTTTATTTATTTATTTAGTCATTCATTCATTCATTTAGGGAGGCAATTCAGGCTAAGTGACTTGCAGGGTCACACAGCTAATAAGAACACCCTATCTTTAAATTAGTCTTAGAGAGCTGTCTTGGCCACAGAGAGGTTAAGAGACCCACTTCAGTCATTATGTGTCAGAGATGGGACATGGACTTCTAGACTCTGACAACATCCCTCTCTCCACTATGTAAAAGCTACCCCTCCTTCTTATGAGTATGGAAGCCTACAATGTGGAAATGTGTTTGGCATGACTTCATATATATAATGAGCATTATAGTTCTTGCTTTTTCAGTGAGTGGGGCCGGGTTGGGAGGGAGGAGCCAAAAAATAAGAAAGTGGAAACCAGCCTGCAGACTGTAGGGGGACCAGGCAACGAGTCTGGGGGGGTAAGCACTCTTGCTTTAACCTGCTTGGATCTGGATTGCTGTCTAGGGTGGAGGTCCTGGGGTGTTTGACCAGCTTGCCAGAGCATGTGGAGGCTTCAGAGAGGGCACTCAACTAATACCTTCAGTAGCTGAGAAAACCCCAGTGTTTGTGACAGAAGCTCCCCTATCTGGTGGCAGAGTCCTACTGTGGCAACAAGCCCCAAAATCAAGTAATTGAGTGGCAACATGACCAGGCAAAAGAAGCAAAACAAACAGAAGAATCCAACATTAGACTCCTGTTGTATGGAACAGGAGGTGGACTGGGAGGTCAGAACTCCTGCACCAACAGCTTCAAAGGAAAATACAAGCTGGTTACAGGCCATAGAGGACCTTAAGAAGCAGATAAGATAAGTGGAGGAAAAATTGGGAAGAGAAATGAAAATGATGCAAGAAAATTATGAAAGGAGAGTCAACAGCCTGACTAAGGAAAATAACACCTTAAAAACAGACTAACTCAAATGGCAAAAGAGGCTCAATAAGGCAATGAGGAGAGGAATGGCTTAAAAAGCCAAATTTGCCATATGGAAAAAGAATCTCAAAAGCTTACTGAGGACCATCTTTCCGTCAGATTTAGAATGGACCAAAGGGAAGCTAGTGATTTTATGAGAAATCAAGATGCAAACAAATGAAAGAATGCAAAGAAATGAAAATGCAAACAAGTGGATCCAAACAAATGAAAGAATTGAAGGCAATGTGACATATCTCATGGGAAAAACCACTGACCTGGAAAATAGATCCAGGAGAGATAATTTAAAAATTATTGGACTACCTGAAAGCCATGATAAAAAAAAACCTATAAATCATCCTTCGAGAAATGCTCAAGGAAAATTGCCCTTATGTTTTAGAACTGGAGGGCAAAAAAGAGGTTGAAAGAATCTATCAATCACCTCCTGAAAAAGATCCCCAAAAGAAAACTCCTAGGAATATTATAGCCAGGTTCCAGAGTTCCCAGATCAAGGAGAGAATATTACAAGCAGCCAGGAAGAAACAATTTGCATATTGTGGAAACACAATTAGGATAACACAGAATCTGGCAGCATCTACACTGAGGTCCTGAAGGGCCTGGCATATGATATTCCCGAGATCAAGGTAGTTGGGATTAAAACCAAGAATCACCTACCCAACAAAACTGAGTATTATATTTCAGGGGGAAATATGGTCATTCATTGGAATAGAGGACTTTCAAGTATTCTTGATGAAAAAAATCAGAGTTGAATAGAAAATTTGACATTGAGATATGAGAGGCAAGAGAAGCACGAGAAAATAAACAGGGAAAAGAAATCATAAGGAACCTATCAAAGTTGAACTATTTACATCCCTACATGGAAAAATGATAAATGTAACTTATGACACTTTTCTCAGTATGAGAATAATTGAAGGGAATAGAAATGTGTGTGTATATATACGTATACATATGTATATATATATATATATATATATATATATACACACACATACATATATATGTCTATATAAGAGGGTATATGGGCATATGAATACATATGTGAATGTGTGTATATATGTGTACAGGTATACATAGATAGAGGGCACAGGACCAGTTTAATGGGAAGGGATGATACTTAAAAGGTGAAATTGAGAGGTGAGAAAAGAATATAATGAGAGGATATGGGGAGAGACAGAATGGGGTAAACTATCTCATATAGGAGGCAAGGGAAATGACATACACACTAAATAGGGTATCTCACCCTACAGGACATCAGGGGGGAAGGGGTTGAGAGGGGGATGATGGAAGGGAGGGCAGGCTGGCGGGGGGGGGGGGAGGGAACTTGGAATCCCCACTTTTGAAAAGGGACAGGGACAAAGTATCGAATAGAACAACTGGGAGGTGGGATAGGAGGGAGGGAAATATAATCAGTCTTTTACAATATATCTACTATGATAGTGTTTTGCATTAGCTACACATGTACAACCTATATTGAATTGCTTATCTTCCCAGTAAGGGTCGGTGACAAGGGAGGAAGGAAACGAATTTGGAATTCAAAGTTTTAAAACCAAATGTTTAAAAAGACACACACACATATTATGAATACTATTTTACATGTAATTGGGAAATAAGATATACAGCCACTTGAACGTGAAGATCATCCATGCCCTACTGGAAAAGTCGAAGGTGGTACGGGGGAAGGTAGGGGAGATAGTAGATTGGAGGATGGGATATCCTGAGGGACCGCTATTTTGGCCAGTGGGTAGAGGAAAAATGGGAAGAAAATTTGTAACTCAGAATCTGGTGGAAATGAATGATGTAAACCAGAAGCTAATAAAGCATTTGAAAAAAAAGAAAGTGGAAACCTAGAGAAAGGAAGAGACTTGTCCAAAGCAATACATTAATTTAATAAAGTCAATTATTGGCTTTTGCTTTGTGATGATCCTTGGCAAGTAACTCAAGTCTCTGGGTTTTAATGAGCTAATCTCTAAAGTGAGGATGACAAATGTATTTATACTATCTACCTCAAAGGTTGTTTGTGAGGCAAACAATCTGTAAACTTTAAATTGCTATTAAAACCAGTTATAGTTATTATTTGTATTAATAAAGTGATGCCCTGAGAATTTTTAATGTTTACAGTACTTCTTGTTTCACTAAATGGTCCCAGGCTAGTGTAGTTTTTAAGTTCTTGTGTTTGATTTTTACATGTTTTCTTTCTCCTCCTTTTCCTTCTTCTTCTTCTTCTTCTTCTTCTCCTTCTCCTCCTTCTCCTTCTCCTTCTCCTTCTCCTTCTTCTTCTTCTTCTTCTTCTTCTTCTTCTTCTTCTTCTTCTTCTTCTTCTTCTTCTTCTTCTTCTTCTTCTCCTTCTCCTTCTCCTTCTCCTTCTCCTCCTCCTCCTCCTCCTCCTCCTCCTCCCTCCTTCCTCCTCCTCCTCCCTCCTCCTCCTTCTTCTTCTTCTTCTTCTTCTTCTTCTTCTTCTTCTTCTTCTTCTTCTTCTCCTTCTCCTCCTCCTCCTTCTCCTTCTCCTCCTCCATCTTCTTCTTCGAAGGTGGAAGGCAGAGCAATTGGGGTTAAGTGACTTGCCCAAGGTCACATGGTTAGTAGGTGTTAAGTGTCTGAGGCTGGATTTGAATTCAGGCCCTCCTGACTCTAGGGCCCCAGTGCTGTATTCACTGCACCACCTAGCCACCTCTCTTTCTTCTTTGTACATGCCACTTATATGTTAAAGTGCTACCTATGTCACCTGTCTTTATCATTTATGTCCCTCACTCCTTCAAATTTGGATTTGGACACCAGATAACCCAAATTTCTTAATGGAGCAGCGGTGAGGAGGGGTGGTGACCAGGGTTATTAAGCCATTCTTATTTGTCCCTCATCCTATTATTGACTCATTGTCTGAATGAGTTTCCTGATATAAACCAAAATCCCACTTTCTACAGGAAACCTCCTCCAAGCTTTCTTAATTCCAGTGCCTCCTTTCAATTAACTATTTCCTATTTATCCTGTACATAGCTCACTTTGTAAATATTTGCTTACATGTTATCTCCCCTATTACTGTAAGGCTGTGAGGGTAGGAACTGTCTTTTACCTCTTTTTGTATTCCCAAGGTTAGCACAGTGCTTGGCACATAGTAGATGCTTAATAAATGTTTATTGATTGATTAATATTCTTCCTTTTCTCTGGAAGTTTTAATAAAGGGTTAATCCATTTTTTAATTAAAGTTTTTTCAACTGACAGTAGCTGATTTTATTTGTTCACAGGTTCATAGAGTAAGCCTTTTAATTAGGTATATACTTTGATGCTGTCACTAAAGTAACTCTTTTTTAAAATTCTGAGCCCATAGCCACAGAAAATCCTCTATTAAAACACATTAAATATCTCTTCTCCTCCTCTTTCTCTCTCCTTCCCTCTCCTCCCCCTACCCTATCCTGTCCTCTACTCTGCTTCCCCTCTTTCCTTTCCTATCATTTCCCTGTCTCCCTCCTTTCTTCCTCCTTTTTCTTCTCCTTCCCACCCCACTCTCCAGCCTCTTTCCCCCCCTTTCACTTCTCTTCTCTCTCTCATTCTTTCTCCTCCCCTCTTCTCCTTTCTTCTTCTCTTCTCCTCCCCTTCAATTACCTACTGCTAGTTTTATTTCCAAGAAGTATGCCTGTGGATAACAGTTTATAAGGACAAAATAAACATTTTAAATAAAATAAAAATTTAAAATAAAATAAGAAAACTAAAAAGACTTTTTTGTGCTTAGATGAAAGGATTCAGGTTCCTATGAAGGAGTCCAAAGGGAGAAGAGAATTATAAAATTACCACCTTGGGGCCAGCAGTTTGGATGAAGGGAGCCTTCCTTGACATCACATCTAGTCCTGACTGGCCCACATAGACTTTCTCCTTGAGGCCTGGTACCTGCTCCTCTTTTTAGCTGTCTTTGCTCTTGTTCCTGCTCTTCTAATTCCCAGGACCCTGTGGCTTATTGAAGTTTCCCTTCCTCTAGCTCCATGCATGATTTGGGTTCCTCCTCAATCTTGGCTCCTTCCTGGATATTCTCAAACTGCTTGTCTCTAGTTTAAAGGCCACCCAAGTGCATGGTCAATCAATCACTCATGGGACAATTGCCAGACTCCTTTTCTAATTCAATCAAACAACATTTTCATACTTCATAAACACATACTTCACACAGGCAAAGGTGTTGCAACTGCATTTTTACAGTTAGTTTAACACCTCATTAGTGGCCCCTTACTTTCAGTGATCAGATCCTAGGCTTCCTGGACTAGGAGAGGCTGGTCAGAAACCAATATCCCTATATTAAAATAGTATAGAAAGTAAAGTCAAAGAGTCTGTAAAATACATTAGTATTAGTGAATGGACTTTAGTGGAAAGAACATTTCCACTTTAGTGGAAAGAACATGTAAGTCAGAAGACCTAAGTTTGAAAACTGGTCCTCATACTTCTCAGCTAAGTGACATTAGAGATGGGTGGGGATAAATTAGATGACTTATAAGGTCCCTTACAGCTCTCAGTCCCATGACCTTGGTTTCTATTATATCTTTCCTCCTCATGTGTATATTCACTAATGCTTTGGGGACAGCAGTCAATTCCTTGTTGTTTTGCTTTTGTAGGCATTATTGAAAGACAGAAAAGACAGAAATAAGCAGTATTTAGATGGTCCTAAGCAATAGCAAATATTTCCTCTGAAATCCTAGAGATACAATGAATACCTACTTTACAAAAGCCTGGACTTGGATTAGAGGTGAGGGCTCCCCCACCTCCCTCCCCGCCACACTCACACTTTGGAATAGGGGCTGTGACTAAATAGGAATTTTGGATCAAGAATCATGGGCTCAATCTGGTTTAGGTGGTGTTTGACCCACAAGAGTGTTTTCTCTACTTTGGGGCTGAGTACTTGGCATATGCCCAGGCTTGGGTGGTACTTCCAGGCTCTTGGACTTCCTACTTCAACAAGAGTTAGGCAATAGCAAAATTGAAATAAGAATCTAGATAATTCTGAGAAGCTGTGGGATATAATGGAAATAATACTGGGTTTAGGGTCAGGGATCTGGGATTAATCTGGCTATGGCCTTGCAGCTTACAACTGGTGTGACCTAGGACAAATCCCTTTAATTTTTTGGATCTCAATTTTCCCATCTATAAACTTATCTTTGAGGTCCCTTCTACACTTAGCTCCTATAATCCTATCACTCTCACTCCAGTGCTCTTTCTCTACATTAGGAAGGGGAATACTTGGCCATAAAAATAGCTGCCCAGAGATTAGCCCTTGGCATGAGAGAAAGAAGCAAATGGGATGGCTTGCGTATCATTTCAGTTGGAGAAATAAGTGGAATAATTCATCCAGAGCTTAAAACAAACAAATAAAAAAACAAACAAAAACAAAAACCATTTGTTTGAAAAACAAATTAAAAAAATCCCAACCAGGGGATATTGGAGGGGTTTCAATCCTTTCTAATAACACCCATGGTCCAAGTTCCCTCAAGGACTTTGGACTTCCAAAGACTGGGTCAATTAGAACTTGAAAAGAACTCTTTGGGATCCTGTACCAAGTTCAGACTAAGTTTTTCTCTATGGGATCTTGTACCAACCCTACTCAATGGTGCAATAGATAGATCACTGGGCTTGGAAGACTCATCTTCTTGAGTTCAAACCTGGCCTCAGAAACTTATTAGCCCCTGGGCAAGTCACTTAACCCTGTTTGCCTCAGTTCTTCATCTGTAAAATGAACTGGAGAAGGAAATGACAAACCACTCTGGTATCTTTGCTAAGAAAATCCCAAATGGGGTCATGAAGAGTTGGACATGACTGAAAAATAACTAAACAAAGCAAACAAAAAAACAACCCTAGAATTACACTTTGGCAAAACCTGCAAAATAGAGGAGGTTTTTCTGGAAGAATGGTAGATATTGATTTGATTAAGATGATGACATGCGAAATTCTAGCCAAACCCAGTTCCTCTAGAGAACACTTATTTACGAGAGCGAAAGAGAAAACAATAATACTAAAGAAAATATTGAACTCTTTCATCCTTTTGATGATATTAGGAGATAAGCCCTAGAACAAAGACATCTCTAGGAGTATAGTGTCCTGATGGATGACAGTGTAAGGAAATGGTCCAGGAATAGTAATAATCTACCATGTCAATGTAAATAATATTGGTCATACTAATTAATTTTCAGGTTTAGTGAGACAGATAAAAGGTTAACAATCTCAAGGGAATAATGAAAAAATGTTGATGTAAGGGTTAATTGAATCAGTTAACAAATCACTCAAACCCAGTAAAAGTACCTAAAAATATTTTGGCCCTGATTCCTTTATCAGGTGAGAACATTTCTATTGAATCAATAAAGCAAAGGTATTGAACTAAGTTTGAAAAACCTACTTAATCAATTTGGAAAGAGTGAGGGCAATTGGATGAGGTGAAATGACAGTGCCCATGCATGCACAGTGTATTGTTACTGACTGAGGAGATTTGATCATGCCATGTGAGTCTTCCATAAAGTAGCAAGCCAGTTCAGCATCAGTACTTGTCAATCTTGTCCAGTGGTTTAACAAGAGAACAGTTCCAGCCAAGAACCTGAAAGGGAATCACTTAGGGGAAGGGTGGAGAATTCCTTGGGGAATAGAGACACATATTTTGGTGACAATATTTTGAATTAATTGTTCTTACTATATCACCTTAATAAATAACCATTTTTTTTGCTTTTTTTTTTTTTTTTGGAGGGGGGAAGGTAGGGCAATTGGGGTTAAGTGACTTGTCCAAGGCTAGTTTTGTGTTAAGTGTCTGAGGCCGGATTTGAACTCAGGTCCTCCTCACTCTGAATAGAGCCAGTGCTCTATTCACTGCACCACCTATTCCGCCCCCCCGCCGAAATAACCATTTTTCAAAGCTAATTGACTGGTTAACTGATATTAACCAATAATCAATAACAAAACACATTTAGTGGGAACTCATAAGCTATAATATTAGAAAGATAATCTCCCCATGCCTCCAAATTCCTTAGAGACTGGAGGGAGAAAGTATCAGTTACTCTCTGGGGACTCAACTTTCAAGTTGGGGTTGGGAGAGTAGTTCCAGAGCATGTTGTTGTAGCTCAGCCTTGTCCGATTTTTCCTGACTCTATTTGGGGTCACAGAAGAGATACTGGAGTGGATTGCTATTTCCTTCTCCAGCTCACTTTATAGATGAGGAAACTGAGACAAACATGGATAAATGAGTTGCCCAAGTTCATATAGCTAGTAAGTGTCTGAGGCCAGATTTGAACTCGGAAAAACTCATCTTCTTGACCTTAGGCTTGGAGCTCTATCCACTGGGCACCTTGAGGCCCCAGAGCATATACTACATAAGAAATGAAGGTTACCTAGTGATAACAAATCTCCGACTATATTATAAACCAATGGTCATCAAAATAATTTTGTTCAGGTTAAAAGAAAATAGAAAACTTGATCAGTAGAACAGATTACAGCAGTAATACCAAAAAACCAGAGAACGGAGTATCATTGTGTTCAGTAAACCCAAGAACACCTACTAAAGAGTTAAATGCTCCCTATCTAAAGTGAAGTGAATAAGCATTTATTAATCCCCAGGCACTGTGCTAAGTAAGAACTTTACAAATATTTTTGCATTTGACAAGAATTGCAAGAAAAAGAAATCTGGTTCAAATTAGGATTAGACCAAAAATTTGTGTGATATCCTGAACTACAAATGGATAATATGGCCTAAATATAAAAGGCCCTATCATTCAAAAATTAGAAATCAAAGGGGATATAGGTAGCTAGGTGCTGTCATAGACAGAGTGCTGGCCTAGTAATAGTATAATAGTAAAGATAATGATGATAAAAATCACAGCTAACCTTTATATAACACTTACTATGTGTGAGGCACAGTGCTAAACATTTTATAATGAGAGTCAGGAAGTCCTGAGTTCAAGCTCTGCCTCTGACACTTACGAGCTACAAAGCTATAGGCAAGTCCCTTACCCTCCGTGGGCCCGTTGCCTGCTGTGTAAAGTGGCGATGCTAATGGTGCCCACTTCCCATGGAGGATGTGAAGACCAGAGGAGGTAAAGTTTGCAAAGTGCTTTCCAAACTCTAAAGCTGCATAGAATACCAGTGATTATAAGCTATGACTAAGGGGAGAACAAGGCATCTGGCTGGCTCACTTAGTTTGCCAGGCCTGCAGTCAGGGAAATCAGCATCCAGCCTCAGATGCCTACTAGCTGTGTGACCCTGGGCAAGTCACTTATCCCAGTTTGCCTCAGTTCCTCATCTGTGAAATGAACTGGAGAAGGAAAAGGCAAACCACAACAGTATTTTTGCCAAAATGGGGTCATGAAGAGTCAGACACGACTGAAACAACTGAACAACAAAAAGGGGGGAAACTCTTAGTTAAATAATGACCAGAGATCTCTCTAAGCCCCAGCTGGGTCCCAGCCCAAACTCTGACTGCAAGCTTGGTACAATGAACTACCTTGCATTTTGTTGAAACAGGAATGGGTAATGGGGTGACTAAAGGCTTACATTGTAAGGGTCCTTATTTGTCTATGAGCTTTCAACCGGGGGATAATTAGCAGAACAGTAGGTAATTTTAATCACTTTAAAAATGTTCAGGAGGGCAGAATCGATCATCTCCAAAGATAGCAACTTTGTAAAGACTTCCAAAAACAACTGTGTGACCATATGTAGCTAGTGGCAGAGCTAGACATGTTGAGTTGTCAAGAAAAAATTTCAGAAGGAACCTCTTACTCTGTTAGAGACAAAATAGAAAAGGTTCAGCCTCCCTACCACACAGGAGCTACTTGGGTGGCATTTATACTTATGGAAGGGGAACAACAAAGGCAGCTTGCAGAATTTTGTCTTTTTTTTTTTAAACAACCCTAGTTAGTATTGCACTGCTTTTTCCAGAGACAAACCAGAACCACCTAAGCAATTAGCCCTCCGCAAGAAGAGTAAGCAATATTCAGATATGTAGCTGGAGGGAGGATGGTGGTTCTGTTCTACCCTGCTCTGGTCAGGCTACATTTAGAGCACTTCATTCAGTTCTGGGTGCCATGTGTGGGGTATGCCATGTAGTGGGGTATGCCTAATCATTGACTGTCATTGTTCCTTGTCACCCCATTGACAGGATTCTTTGTTCTTATTTTGGGTATTTATCCTATTGACAATCACACACTGATGACTGTTGATGATCCTTGGCCATTTTATACTCCTGAGTCCCCTTTGGGGCTTGGCCTTTAGAAGAAGGCTGGATTGCTTCAGGCAGGGACAGAGAAGAGAGGCGCTATCTAGAATCTTAGACCGGTAACCTGGAGGGAGGCCAACATATCCATATGGTTTCTTCAGGAAACAATGTGTCCCCAGAGATGGCAACAGATGGAGACAGTCTTGAGGTAGTGAAGAGTTTCTGGACCAAACCAAGGGCTGTAGTAATATTCAAACTAAGCAGAGGAATGACAAGAGACATAGATATGACATGGGGGAGTACATCTGGACCTTATGCTTCACCAGCACTATGAAATAATGTGTACTATCCAAGATTTGGGGCAAGTCAACTCTGTAATCTCTGAGTGTTTTTCCTAGGGGAGTGGGGGACTTTCAGGGTAGTACTACAAGTTTGAAGGTCTATATAAATCCCTGGGAGGTGGAGGTAGCTGGAAAGGAATAGAGAGTTAACTTTAACTGTTTATGGTCTTGGGTGCCAATCTTTTGAATTTAATGGAATTAAATGAAGTTTGATATATATTTTATGTCTTATTAGTTTGAGTGTTTACATGGAGAGTGATGGCCTTTCCGTCTTTGTCATGGAGACCTTAATAAAGGCTAAATTTTGACGTTCCTAGGGGAAACATTGGAGGGTGTGGGGGGCACAAGCCAAAAGCATGATTTGATGATGAATCTCTCATCTCAAGATGCTCAGTCAGTATAAACTGAGAGCTTCAGTTCTGGCCACAGATTACAATAGCAATGACATTAATAAGCTGGAAAACAATCAAAGAGGGTGGTCAGGGTGGTAAAGGAACTGGAGACCTTTCTACAGAAGGACTTGTTGAAACAATAGGGTGAAAGCTGTGTAAATGGAGAAAAGGGAACAGATGTGAGAGATAGGGAATCAAAACCAAGAATATTTGGCCAAGTAATGGCTACGAAGGGTGAATAAAAATGAGGAGTAGAGGATGATAATGAGGTTGAAAATCTGAGTGACTGGAAGGATAGTGGTGCCCTTGACAAATAGGGGAATTAAGAAGAGGAGTGGGTTTGGGGGAAGGATTATGGGTTTTATTTTGGACATGTTGAATGTAAATGGGACATCCAATCAATTGCCAACAGGCAATTGGTGATCCAAGACTGGAACTGAGGAAAGGTACTAGAGCTGGGTCTGCAGATCTGGTTGTCATTGACTAAAGATGAAATTTAAATTTATGGAAGATTATGAAGTCACCAGAGGACAGAGTATGGAGAGAAAAGAGAAGGTCTATGAAAGAGTCTTGGGGTACACCTGGAGTTAGGGATATTACAGGGGTGATGGTCCAGAGAATGAGATGGAGGAGCAGTCAGGTGGCAAAAGGAGAGTAAGATGGAGCAGTGTCACAAAAATACAAGGAGGAGAAAATAGCCAATGGAAGAGGTGGTCAATGATTTCAAATGCAGAGAGATCTTGAAAGATGAAGGCTTAGAAGAGGCCATTCGATTTGTCAGTATAGAGATCATTGATAACTTTGGAGAGGGAAGCTTCTATTGAATAATGAGGTTAGAAGCCCAGATTGCAGAAGATTTAAAAGAGAATAGAAAAAAAAAGTGGAGATAAGGATATTAGGTAAAAAAAAGAAAGAATTAGTAAGCATGGTAGGACCAAGTAAGGGTTTTCTAAAGGATGAGGGAGACTTTTACATTTTTGTAGGAATAAGGAAGGAACCAGTACATAGAGAGAGAGCAAAGATGGGAGACAGAAAAGAGACAGACAGAGAGACAGAGAGAGAGACAGAGAGAAAGGAGGGGAGAGGAGGAGAGAGAGGGAGAGGGAGAGGGAGAGACAGAGAGAGACAGAGAGACTGAGAGAGACACAGACACAGAGACACAGAGAGAGAGACAGAGAGACACAGAGAGAGAGACAGAGACAGAGAGACAGAGACAGAGAGATAGAGAGAAAGGAGGGGAGAGGAGGAGAGAGAGGGAGAGGGAGAGACAGAGACAGAGAGAGAGACAGAGACAGAGAGAAAGCCGAAACAAATAAACATGACAATCAATCAATTAGTCTCAGTTAGACACTCATTACCCCTAGAAGTAAAGGCCCTTTGGTGGACTGTTGAACAGATATTTTGCAATCACCTTGATGTACTTGCCAGGTTTTGATCCTCTGGCTAGTCAGGCTATGACTTTCTTTAGACCATCAAATGCAGGATCATCCTGGTGATGATTATTTCCTTTTAAAAGTATGCCACTACAGAAATATCCTTTCTCTGTTCTTCTGATGCCTGAATTCTGAACCCTAGCAACTTTTGACCTACAAGTTTAATGCCCAAACCAGGAACTTCTATCTCCCAAGACTGGTAAGCACTGACTTATCCTGAAGGAAGGAATCAGAAGGGCATATGTGAGTGGATAGGGACTCAGGTTTGCCTAGGCAGGCATATATTCCTAAATGCCACGTTCCTGCAACTTCCATTGAAACTGGACAGGGACAGGAGGAAATTCTCCTCCTCAGTCTTGCAGGAAGTCCAAAGGAGAAAACCCACTAGGAAAGAGTCCTAGAAAGGCCTAAAGGAGAGCAGACAAAGTTGTTTCTTACATCTCTTATAGTTTTTTTTACAATCCCATTCTCACTTTCCATAGCCATTTGTTTTACACGTAACTCCCCAGTCATAAGTCATAAGGAGTTGCTATTCCATCTCAGCAAAATGTATGTTCCTCAGAAGAAAAGCCAGAGCACATATCTAATACCCTGGATGGTGCCCCAGTGCAGCAAGTCAGGGGTTTCCTTGATTACTCCTGTTAGGGCTGTATTTCAGTGGAGAGGTCTCTGGCCCATGAAAATAAAAAGAATCTTTTGCCTCCTCCATGTCTGAGGTGAGCCTGCCTCATCTGTGGGCCCCAAGAGAGGGGCTGAGAATACCCCATAAAGTGCCCCATCTCCCTTCAATATCAAATGTAAAGTACGTATTTCATCTCTGATGTGTCAAAGCAGAAAATTAATCTGAGCTTTTAGAGAATGATGAACCTATGAGGTTTAAAAATATGATAATGCAATTAGTAGCTTTGGCAGCCTAATGAAGTCTCTCTAGAATGCTGATAAAATACCACCAAAGAAAAATGCTTAAGAGCCTCTTCAAACTTAGCAAAATGGTGAAGTGTGTTCTTGTGCAGAAAATGTCAATCTAGTCTCCTTTCTCCAAGGTCCAACATTAATTAGGGGCTTATTTAGTGCATGAATGAAGAAACAAATGAACTCTTGGATCACAAAGCATTTAAATAATTTTAAAATTCTTTTTTCTTTTTAACAATTACATTTCATTTGTGTGTCTTCGTTAGACTTTGTCCTCGGCTTACATTATGTGAGGCAACTATTAGAAATCCTTAGCTGAGGACTAGGTGGCATTGTCTTTTTTTAATATTTAAAGTTTGAATTTAACAGACACCAAATAAAATGAGTAAAGACTGTGCATAAAAATGCAGATGTTTATTATGTACACCTTTTTTGGAGGGTAGTTGGGGTTAAGTGACTTGCCCAAAGTTATTATGTACACTTACAAATTTTTTTTAAGTATAACAAATTCAACATGTAACTTTCAAAGCTGTCCTACATTTCTCCATTTCCTTTTGGCCTTATTCCTGTGCAATAAAATGTTTCAATGACCCTCTTTTCTTTCTTCCTATTTTTTTTGCAAACGCTTCTAGCGCCCTTTCTATCCTACCTCTCTCCTAAAAAATTGGGGGTATATGTGTGTGTGTGTGTGTGTGTGTGTGTGTGTGTGTAGAAAACTGAGACTTTTGTAACAAGCATGCATAGTCAAGCAAAACAAAATTCCAGGGATAAGAACTCACTATTTAACAAAAACTGCTGGGAAAACTGGAAAATAGTTTGACAGAAACTAGTCATGGATCAACATCTTACACCCTACACCAAGATAAAATCAAAATGGGTACATGATTTAGGTATAAAGACTGATACCATAAGCAAACTAGGAGAGCAAAGAATAGTTTACCCGTCAGATCTATGGAGAAGGGAAGAATTTATAATAAGAGGTAGAGAACATTATGAAATGCAAAATGGATGATTTTGATTATATTAAATTGAAACATTTTCGCACAAACAAAACCAATGCAACTAGGATTAGAAAGGAAGCAGAAAGCTGAGAAACAATTCTTACAGCCAGTGTCTCCGGTAAAGGTCTCATTTCTTTCTTATTCCTTTTTTTTTTGGAATTTATTTATTTATTTTTAGTTCTCACCATTCATTTCCAAAAGATTTTGAGTAACAAATTTTCTCTCCATTTCTCCCCTACCCCACCCCAAGATGACTTGCATTCTAATTGCCCCTTCTCCCAGTCTGCCCTACTCTCTATCACCCTCTGATTCTATCCCCCTCCCACTCACTTTATTGTAGGGCAAGATAGATTTCTTATACCCCATTGCCTGTACATCTTATTTCCCAGTTACATGTAAAAACAATTTTTAACATTTGCTTTTAAAACTTTGAGTTCCACATTCTCTCCCCTCCTCCCTCCCCACCCACCCTCATTGAGAAGGCAAGCAATTCAATAAAGGTTATACATGTTTAGTTATGCAAAAAACTTCCATAATAGTCAGGTTGTGAAAGACTATGTTTTCCTCCATCCTATCCTGCCCCCATTTGTTCTATTCTCTCCTTTGACCTTGTTCTTTTTCAAAAGTGTTTGCTTCTGACTACCGCCTCCCCAATCTGTCTTCCTTTTTATTATCTCCCCTTCTTATCCTCTTTCCCCTACGTTCCTGTAGGGTAATATACCCAATTTAGTGTGTATGTTATTCCCTCCTTAAGCCAAATCCATTGAGAGTAAGATTCATTCATTCCCTTTCACCTCCCTGCTCTTCCCCTCCATTGTAAAAGGTTTTTCTTGTCTCTTTTATGTGAGATAATTTGCCCCATTCTGTCTCTTCCTTTCTGTTTCTCCCAATATATTCTTCTCTCACCCATTAATTTTATGTTTATTATTTTATGATCCCTTCATATTCAACTCACTCTGTGCCCTCTGTCTATATGTATTCCCACCAACTACCCTAATACTGAGAAAGGTCCCATGAGTTAGAAATATCATCTTTCCATGTAGGCAAGTAAACAATTCCACTTTAATAAGTCCCTTATGATTTCTTTTTCCTGTTTACCCTTTTATTCTTCTCTTGAGTCTTGTCTTTGAAAATCAAATTTTCAATTCAGCTCTGGTATTTTCATCAAGAAAGTCCTCTATTTCATTGAATTTCCATTTTCCCCCTGAAGTATTATACTCAGCTTTGTTGAGGAGGTGATTCTTGGTTTTAATCCTTGCTCCTCTGATCTCTGCATATCATATTCTAAGCCCTCCAGTCCCTTAATGTAGAAGCTGCTAGGTCTTGTGTTATCCTGATTTATTTCCACAATACTTGAATTGTTTCTTTCTGACTGCTTGCAATATTTTCTCCTTGACCTGGGAACTCTGGAATTTGGCTACAATATTCCTAGAGATTTTCCTTTTGGAATGTCTCTTAGGAGATGATTAGTGGATTCTTTGAATATCTATTTTCCCCTCTGGTTTTAGAATATTAGGGGAGTTTTCCTTGATAATTTCTTAAAAGGTGATGTCTAGGCTCTTTTTTTGATCATGGCTTTCAAGTAATCCAATAAGTTTAAAATTATCTCTCCTGAATCTATTTTCTGGGTCAGTGGTTTTTCCAAAGAGATATTACACATTGTCTTCTATTTTTTCATTCTTTTGGTTCTGTTTTATAATTTCTTGATTTCTCATAAAATCATTAACTTCCATTTACTCCATTCTAATTTTGAAGCAATTATTTTCTTCAGTGAGATTTTGGACCTCTTTTTCCATCTGGCCAAATCTTATTTTTAAGGCATTCTTCTCATTGACTCTTTTGCCATTTGAGTTAGTCTATTTTTAAGATGTTATTTTCTTCAGTATTTTTGGGGTCTCCCTTAGCAAATTGTTGACTCATTTTTTCATGATTTTCTTGCATCACTCTGGTTTCTCTTCCCAATTTTTCCTCTACTTCTCTTACTTGATTTTCAAAATCCTTTTTGAGTTCCTCCATGGCCTGTGACCAATTCATATTTTTCTTGGAGGCTTTTGATATAGGAGCTTTGACGTTGTTATCTTCTTCTGGTTGTATGTTTTGATCTTCTTTGTCACCAAAAGTAAGATTCTATAGTCTGGGTTATTTTTTAATGCTGTCTGCTCATTTCCTCAGTCAAATACATTATTTTCTAACTCAAGTCAAATTAGGACTCTGCTTCCAGTGATCCCAAACTTCACAGTTTTTTTTTATAGCTTCTAGGTGCCTGTAAATGTTCAGCACTTCCAAGGTGGTATGATCAAAGGAGAGGTGTTTATTCCTTTCCGGGTTTGTGCTTTGTTCTGTGAGTGACCACAAACACTCTTTTCTGTCTTAGAACTGTGAGGTGCATTCCCTCTCCACTGCACCACAAGCTTTGCCATGCCAGTGCTCCTCCTTGCCCCAGGACCACCATCCAGAATTGCGACCCAGATCTAAGCAGGGCAAAGCAAGAGAATCCTGCCTCGGTGGCAGCAAAGAGATACCTGAAATCCCCCTCTGATCATCCACGTGATTCCCACACCATCTGTTGGCCAGGAGTTCTGGCAGTCACAGCAGTCGCTGCTGCTGCTGCCGCTGCTGCCATCACCTCTGCCACCACCACCACCTCCACCATTCCTGGGCTGGGGCCAGACTACACTCTTCTCATTCAGATCCTACAAAGTTTTGCCACTAACCTTCTATGCTCTCTTTGACATCTGTGGATTGAGAAGTCTGGAAACTGCCACAGCTGCCAACGATTTAGTCCCCTTAGGCCTACTCCAGCCCCATCTATGCTGGCATGGCCCTTGCTGGACTGTGCTCCACTCCTAGCCTGGTGAGATAGACCCTCTTCATCAACCTTCCAGGCTGCCTTGGGATGGAGATAGATTTCACTCTGTCATTTCATGGGTTCTGCAGCTCTAGAATTTGTCTAGAGTAATTTTTTACAGGTATTTGTATAGGTTTGGGGGAGATATCAAACAAGTCCCTGCTTTTACTATGCCATCTTGGCCCCTTGACTGTGTTTCTCGAATGAGTCAAATTTATAAGAATACAAGTCATGCCACAATTGATAAATAGTCAAAGGATATGAACAGGCAGTTTTCAGAGGAAGAAATTAAAGATATCTATAGTCATATAAAAATGCTCTAAATCACTATTGATTAGAGAAATTCATATTAAAACAACTCTAAGGCATTACCTCACATCTATCAGATTGGTTAACATGACAAAACAGGAAAATGATAAATGTTGGAGAAGATGTGGGAAGATTGGAAGACTAATGCATTGTTGGTAGAGTTGCAAACTGATCCAACCTTTCTAGAGGGCAATTTGGAACTATACCCAAAGGGATATAAAATTGTGTATACCCTTGGATCCAGCAATACCACTACTAAATCTGTATCCCAAAGAGATCATAAAAACAGGAAAAGGACCTACATGTACAGAAATATTTATAGCAGCTCTTTTTGTGGCAGCAAAGAAGTGGAAATTGAGGGGATGTCCATCAATTGGGGAATGACTGAACAAGTTGTGGTATTTGAGTGTAATGAAATACTGTTGTGCTATAAGAAATTATGAGCAGGCAGATTTCAGAAAACCCTGGAAAGACTTATATGAACTGATACTGAGTGAAATGAGTAGAACCAGGAGAACATTGTACATAGTAACAGTCACATTGTGTGATGGCTTTAATAGACATCTCTGCTTAGCAATGCAAGGATCTAGGATAACTCCAAAAGACTCATAATGGAAAATACTGTCCATACCCAGAGTAAGAACTTTGGAATCTGAAAGCAGATGGAAGCATGTGTAATGGAAATGCAAATTTAAAGATCTTCCCTGCCCCTAGATTAAGTGCACCTGGAGCCTGTGGTGGGAGGCTTGTTTTTCAGGAAAGCCTACACCTTGATACTTTGTGATTGGGCAGTGGGTCAAGAAGGTTGTTACATTCTCTGAGCCAGGAGAAGGCTATATAAACCCTGATGGGAGGCTTTTTTCCCAACTAAAATTTCACCTTCTGCAGGAAATCTTTCATAACCTCTCTTAATTCCAGTGCCTTTCTTCTGTTGATTATTTACTATTTATGCTAGATATTGCTTATTTGTACATAGTTGTTCGCATATTGGTTCCCCTGTTAAACTGTGAGCTTCTTGAAAGTATGGGCTGTTTTCTCCTTTTCTTGTATCCTTAAGCACTTAGCACAGTGTGTGGCACATAGTAGGTGCTTTAAAAATGTTTATTGATTGACTGACTAATTGGCTGACTGACAATATGCCCAATTTACATTCAGGACACAGTATGTGCATAGTTCAAAAGCACAAGTATAGGGGCGGCTAGGTGGCGCAGTGAATAGAGCGCCGGCCCTGGAGTCAGAAGGACCTGAGTTCGGATCTGGCCTCAGACACTTAACCCACACAAAACAAAAAACCTAGCCGTGTAACCTTGGGCAAGTTACTTAACCCCAATTGCCCTAAAGGGGCGGCTAGGTGGCGCAGTGAGTAAGAGCGCCGGCCTCGGAGTTGGGATGACCCGAGATCAGATCCGGCCTCAGAAAATGAGCACCCACGCATAAACAATGACTAGCCGTGTAACCTTGAGCAAGTTACTTAACCCCAATTGCTTTAAAAAAAAAAAGTACAAGTATAGTCATGGTACTTACCAATTTATCATAAACAACAAAACAAAGGACTACCAAAGCAAAGTTAGCTAGCTGTAACAATGTTATGATAGGAGATTATATACACACACATATACACATACATATACATACAACTATACACATATGTGTAGATACAGAAGTATATGTATGTATATCTATATCAATATATATGAAAAGGAGTTTGATGAAGTGATGGTGAAAAGGTTAGTTCCAGTTATGGGGGATGACCAAAGCAAAAACATGGAAATGGAATGTTTTATATGAAAAATAGAGAGAAAATAGGCCAGTTTGACTGAAGGACTGAGTGTTAGAGGGAAATAATGTACGATGAGACTGGAAATGGGCTAGAGATCAGTAGGTTATGAAGGATTTAAAAGGCTAAACAGAGGGGTTTATATTTGGTTCTAGAGTTACTGAGTGAGTGACATGGTCAAATCTACTTTAGGAAAATCGCTTTGGCGGTGATGTATAGGATAGAATACTTGAGGAAGGGAGACTATTTGTGAGGCTGTTGCAATAATCCAAGTGAGAGATGATGAGTGCCTAACCTAACACAATGGCTTTGTGAATAGAGAGAAGGAGTCAGATATGAAAGATGTGGAGGTTGAAATGGCAAGATTTTGCAATTGCTTGGATATGTTGGGTGAGGGAGAGTTGAGGATTCCAGGATAATGCTGAGGTAACAAACTTGAAAGACTGGTAGAATGGTGGTGATTTTGACAGAAATAGAAAAATTTGAAAGAAGGAAGACTTTGGAAGAAAAGACAATGAATTCTTTTCTGGTCAAGTTGAATTTGTAATATCCAATTTTAAATGTCCAACAAGCAGTTAGTGTTGTGGGATTGAAGAGACTGGGGCTAGTTATATAAATATTTAAGTCATTTGCATAAAGATGAGAAGAGGGATCAGGATAAAGCTTTGGGGAATATACATAGTTAGGGGGTCTTGATATGAATGATGAGCCAGCAAAGAAGACTGATGAGTGGCTAAGCAGGTAAGAGTAGAACCAGGAGGAGAAACTATGTGGGAGGAGAGGGTGATCAATAGTATTAAATGTATCAGTAATACCATCAGATTTGGCAGTTAAGAGATTGTTGGTGTCTTTGGAGAAAGCAGCTTCAGTTAATTGATATGGCCAACATTCAGATTCAAAGGACTTAGAAGTAAGTGAAACGAGAAGAGGCATTGAAAGTTGGTAGCTTTTCCTAGGACTTTGGCTGAGAAAAGAAGAGACCCAGGACCGTAGCTGAGAAGATGATAGGATTTAATAAAAAGTTAAGATAGGGAGAGCAGGGCATGTTTGAAGATGGTAGAGAAGAAGCCAATAGAAAGAGAGAGCAAAGATTAGAGACACAGAGACTGGTGTGCCCAGATCAGAATGCCTGCAGGCGTCTGCCTGTTTTCTTGTGCAGTCTTGGATTGAATGAAAACACTTATTGGTGTTTTCCTTTGGTTTTATTGATCATCATTTCATCTGGCACACTCTTTCATCTACAGCCAGGAAATATCTTTAAAAATCTAAGAATGGCTATAATCTTTCCCTCCTGGTTTCTGGAAGGCTCCATCAATCAGTTTCTGTTATCTAAGAGCTCAGGAGGTATTGATCTGATTATCCCATTAAAAGTGTGAATGAGATTTTCTTTCTTACATTTTAAAACAAAAAGTTTATTAATCCAAATGAGTCTCTAATGAATAGATTGTATGGATTAGATATTTTTGATCAGTGGTATCCATAGGTTCTCTTTGCTTCTTTTAAGTAATCCTTCCTATACCTTTCCTCCTTTATTCCTGCCTTTCTTCCTGGGTGTCAAAAACATGGACTCAAGAGCCATATGACATATACCTTGCCTTCTATGTGTTCTTCTCTTTTGAAAATATCCCTACAGGGCTTAGTAGTAATAATAATAATACCTACATTTGTATTGTATTTTATAGTTTAAGGACTCTTGTATTTATTATCTTGAGTCTTACAGTCTTTCTGTGAGATGGATAGATAGGTCTTGTCTCCCATCTTACAGATGAAGAAATTGAGATTGTGAGAGGTGAAGGTGAAATTATTTGTCCATCGACTCCAAGTGCAGCATTCTTTGTACTACATCACAACTAAAAAGAAAGAACTATTACATAGTGATAGTCATTTAATATAATTTTTGGAACTTAATAAGGGCCAGAGCTTTAATTTTTTATGGGTTTTTTTTGGAGGGGGAAAGGCAAGGCAATTGAGGTTAAATGACTTGCCCAAGGTCACACAGCTATTGTCAAGTGTCTGAGGCTGGATTTGAACTCAGGTCCTCCTGACTCTAGGGTGGGTGCTCTATTCATTGTGCCAACTAACAGCCCCATGTGCCACCTAGCTTCCCCAGAGCCTGAACTAATTAACCAGAAGAAGAGCCTGAACCTAATACTTTCTTTATTCTCTAAAGTAAACTCAGAGAATACTTTTTTCTTTGTCAACAAAGCCAGATGGGGCTGACTTAAGAACATTTTTCCTCTGTTTAAGGATGAGATCCTTAGGGGTGGCTAGGTGGCACAGTGAGTAGAGCACTGGCCCTGGAGTCAGGAGGACTTGAATTCAATTCTGACCTCAGACACTTAACACAAAAATTAGCTGTGTGACATTGGGCAAATTACTTAACCCCAATTGCCCTCCAAAAAGAAAAAAAGAAAAAAAAAGGATGAGACCCTTAACCAAAGACACTATCTTGAATAATGTGACTTTTTCTTGATATTTTTTTTTTTGGACATACACTATGTTATGACAAGAAAACACAGTTATCCTGGGTCATAATTTCAATAGACACTTAGCTCTCTTATCTTATTGCATTTACCACCTATTAAATTGAGAAAATTCCTTATAATATGGTTAAACATATATGGAGATCATAAATTTGACTGACACAGAAATGTTGAGTTGGGATTTGTTCTAAAACATATTTAAGCCTAGTCATTCTTTTATCAGTCAGTCAGAACTCATGTTTTGGCTCCTTGTATGTACAAGTTCCCTAGCTTTGTCTAGCTTTAAGGGAATAACCAATATGGACTTACATATCACCTATCCTTTTTGCTTCCTTTAACCAAGCTTTTGGGTGGAAAATAGGGAGAAAGCTTAAAGTTGGTTAGTATACAGATAAATCCATGAATTTGATGTTTGGCTACATGGGGACAGATATAATCACCATCCATTCCCACTGCTGTAAACGATAATTTAAAGCACAGGATTGCTGTTAGTCTCTCAGTAGCACTGCTTCCTTCACAGAAAAAAACTAAAGTGGGTGTGATCATTCAGGAGCTGGCCCAAGTGTCCTCCCTAATGGACCTGATTAGAGTCCTGAGCAAAGAACTTTATCATAGAGTCAGCATGCCTTTGTTTCTTCCTCTATATTCTTTGCCTACCTCATCATTTAGGGAATGGAATTTTTGAGGTACATTATTCTAAAAAAAAAGAACAGGGGACCTAGGGTCGCTAAAGTCCCCCTTTTCATTTTGAATAAGAAAAGAGGAAGGAGGTTAGAGGAAAAGGAAGAGAAACATCAAGATCCAAAGGATACTAAACAATAAAGAACTCTAAAATACATTTTCTTTAATTATGTACTCTGGTAATTTGCTGTATTTTCCTATCCCATTATTAGATTACATCAGTAACTCATCCAATGAATTTCCTCTATGAAAACATTCATTTTATTTTATTGTGCTTTTGTGTTATAGTCTGTAATAAAAATAACAAAGGCACTCTCGTGTGAGGAGAAGACCCATGGCTCCAGTGGCAAAAAAGATTTAAAGAATGGGCAAAAAAGATGTTCTGTAAGGGCAACATTTTAAACTTAAATTATCTAATTGGGGGTGGGGGATGCTGTTAATCCAGCCAAACCTGAGTAGAGAGATTTGGGGAAAACAGTAACTGAATAGTTTTGGATGTAGGAAAGGACAATATGGATTTAGGAATTGAAAGAAGAGTTAGATCACATAGAAATGCCCAAATAAAGCAGTGACTATTTGTTTGGCAGAGTCATGACTAAGATGTGGCCACTGTCACTTCCCAACCTATCTCTATTCAATAAATTCCAGTGGCTCCCTGTCACTTCCATGGTAAAATATAAAAGTGTCTGTCTGACACTCAAAGACCCTCACAAACTGACCCCTTCCTATCTTTTCAGTCTTCTTACACCAGCTTCCCCCCTTTCTACCCCAGTTCTGTGATCCATTGCAATTGGTCACCATTGGCATTGCTCTCATGTCCATATGCTGGTATATGTCTGTACGGGTGGGTTCTGGTTATAGCAGATGGGGTTATCCTAAGACCAATCAGATGGACATAACTCTAGAATGCTGACTCAGACAGACTTCATTTATCGTAAGGAAAGGATAAATTCCTTTCATAAAACCTAGGGAGCATGCCTTCATACCTCTTGGCAGGGAGGTGGGGGTGTAGTGAGGGAGGGAATCCTAACTCTATATGACAGACAGACTCAGTCACTCGTGCAGACATCTTTCCTTGTTTTTTCGTTCTTGGAAAAATTCTCCTGTGTTTGGCCAGCATGTGCTTATCAGTTTAGTGAATGGGACTGGGCATAAAGGCATAATGTACCCTTCCTTAATTTTTCCCATGACCATAATAACCTAGAAGAAGGGGAGGGAAGAAATACATGGTGGGAGCATTTCTTTTGGGTGAAGGCTCTTAACTCTCCCTCCCTGGGGTTTCTTCCAGAGTCCTTTAGAAGTGAAGTACTTTAAGCTATTAAAGAAAAAAAAAAAGGTTATTGTCTTCCACTGGAGAAAAATGATTAATGGATTTCACCTTTCAGGTGTCAAGATATTAGGAGACATCCTGTTTTCCAGAGCTAAGGCCCAGCAAGTAAGCTGTGCCTTGAGCTTGGGAAACCTACAATCCTTTGCATTCACCCTTGGGTTGATCTCACCCTCTGGCAAAATCACGTAATTATTGTATTGCTTTGACCAAGCACCAGGTGTTTTTTGAGCTTGGACATGCACCCAACAAACTCAGACAAATACCTGTGTTCTGGTCACGAAGCCCTGTTATGAATCAAACTTGTCACATCGTTGCTGTTACCTATCATTGTCAAGGCTACAGTTCACTATGTGTGTGACCAGATTGCCAGAGTTTGTGGAGGTTTCAGCCAACTAATACCTGAAGCAGCTGAGAAAATCCCAGTGTTTGGTATTAAGCTCCCCTGTCTGGTAGCACAGTCCTACTGTGGCAAAAAGCCCAAAAGTCAAGCAATAGAGTGGCAACATGAGTAAATGAGGGAAGCAAAGCAAACAGAAGAATCCGACATTAGACTCCTATTTTGGGGACAAAAAGGATCAAAACATGGAATAGGAGGAACACAGTGAAGTCAGAACTCCTGAACCAAAAGCTTCTAAGAAAAATATGAATTGGTTACAGGCCATAGAGGAGCTTAAAAATGATTTTGAAAACCACATAAGAGAAGTAGAGAAAAACTGGGAAAATAAATGAGAAAGATGCAAGAAAATTATGAAATGAGAGTCAACACCCTGACTGAGGAATATAACACCTTTAAAAATAGACTAATTCAAATGGCAAAAGAGTCTCAAAAAGTCAATGAGGAGAGGAATGCCTTAAAAAGACCAATTTGCCAGATGGAAAAAGAATCTCAAAAGCTCACTGAAGAGAATCGTTCCTTCAGAATTAGATTGGAGCAAATGGAAGCTAGTGACTATATGAGCAATCAAGATACTATTAAACAGATCCAAACAAATGAAAAATAGAAGGCAATGTGAAATATCTCATGGGAAAATAGATCCAGGAGAGATAATTTAAAAATTATTGGACTACCTGAAAGCCATGGTCAAAAAAAGAACCTAGAAATCATCCTTCAAGAAATTCTCCAGGAAAACTGCCCTGATGTTTTAGAACCAGAGGGTAAAATAGAGGTCGAAAGAATCCACCAATCACCTCCTGAAAAAGATGCCAAGAAGAAAACACCTAGGAATATTATAGCCAGGTTCTGGAATTCCCAGATCTAGGAGAAAATATTATAAGCAGCCAGAAAGAAACAATTTACATATTGTGGAAACACAATCAGGGTAACACAGGATCTGGCAGCTTCTACACTGAGGTCTTGAAGGACTTGGATTATGATATTCTGTAGGTAAAAAGAGCTGGGATTAAAACCAAGAATCACCTACCCAGGAAAACTGAGTATCATGTTTCAGGGGGAAATATGGTCATTCAGTGGAATAGAGGACTTTCAAGCATTCTTGATGAAAAAACCAGAATTGAATAGAAAATTTGACATTGAGATACAAGAAGTAGGAGAAGCATGAGAAGGTAAACAGGGAAAAGAAATCATAGGGAACTTATCAAAGTTGAACTATTTACATTACTACACAATACATATATATGTCTATGTAAGAGGGCATATGGGCATATGAATACATATGTGAATGTGTTTATATATGTGTACAGGTATTCATAGATAGAGGGCACAGGACCAGTTTAATAGGAAGAAATGATACTTAAAAGGTGAAATTAAGAGGTGAGAGAGGAATATAATGAGAGGAGATGGGGAGAGACAGATTGGGGTAAACCATCTCATATAGAAGAGGTAAGGGAAATGGTTACAATGTAGGGGAAGAACAGGAAGTCAAAAGCGCATGGGTCAACCTTATTCTCATTGAATTTGGCTTAGGGAAGGAATGACATAAACACTGAATGTGGTATCTCACCCTATGGGAGAGTAGTGGGGAAGGGGATGAGAGGAGGGCTGATGGAAGGGAGAGCAGGCTGTAGGGGAGGGAAGTTGGAAGCACCCACTTTTGAAAAGGGAAAGGATCAAAGTAGAGAATAGAACAAGTGGGAGGCGGGATAGGAGGGAGGGAAATATAGTCAGTCTTTTACAATATATCTACTATGGAAATGTTTTGCATAGCTACACATCTACAACCTATATTGAATTGCTTATCTTCCCAGTAAGCTTGGGTGGCAAGGGAGGAAGGGAATGAATCTTGAATTCAAAGTTTTAAAATCAAATATTTAAAATATATATACTATTATCATATTATTTTACATGTAAATGAGGAATAAGATATATAGGCACTGGGGCATAAAGATCCAGCGTGCCCTACTGGAAAGTTGGAGGGGGTATGGGCGAAGATATGGGAGAAAGCATATTGGAGGAGGGAATATCCATTGGGATCGCTATTTTGGGGTGGTGGGTAGGGGAAAAACTGGGAGAAAATTTGTAACTCAAAATCTTGTGGAAATTAATGATGTAAACTAGAAGTTAATATAAATAATAGACACTAAAGCATTTGATAAAATAAAAGAATAAAGGAAATCACTTTATTATATATTTTAGAATTTTTTTTTACAGAACAAGCATTTATTTTTCTCCCCCCCCCCTCTCTCACTAATTAAAAACAAAAAACAAAAAAGAGGAAAACCAAAGCCTTGTAACAAAATTTCATAGACAAGCAAAACAAATTCTTACTGTGGTATGTCCAAAAAAGTATACCTCATTCTTAAAAAAAAATCATATTTCATTTAAAAAACATAAAAAATATACCTCCTCCCCATTGAGAACAAAAGGAAAACAAAACCATCATTACAAACATATATAGTTAAAAAAACAGGTTTCTACATTGGCCATGTCCAAAAAATATGTTTCATTCTACATGAATCTCTATCTGAAGTGGGTATCATGTTTTATCATTAGTCTTCTGGAATCATGATTGGTGATTACACTGATTAGAGTTCCTAACACTTTCAAAATTGGTTGTCTTTACCATATTGCTGTCACTATATAAATTGTTTTTCTGATTTCCTTATTCTCCATCAATTCATATAGGTCTTCTGAAATCATCTTTATAATTCCTTATAGTCATTATATTTATATTTACATACCATGCCATTATATTTATATAGCATAACTGTAGTTTATGTTCTTGAGCTGGGAAGTTCTTTGAACTTCTTTCAAATAGAGCTGCTTTCAAATCTTCTATCTAGCCTCCCTTTATAACCTCTGATGATGATAGGCAATATATATCATCTTTCCCTATTAAAACGTGAGTTTGTTCTTGTTTGTTTGAATTTATGATTGTTTGAATTTATCGTTTTATGTTTCTCTTAACACTTATGTTTGATCTTCAAAATTTCTATGCAGCTCCGGTCTTTTCATTCGAAGTTCTTGGAAGTCCACTATTTCGTTAAAGATCATTTCTTCCTCTTTTAGGATTATAGTCACTTTTGCTGGGTAAGTTATTCTTGACTGCAAGCCATCCTTCTGTAATATTCAAGTTCCTTTACAGTGATAATTATTAAATCTTGTATGATACTGACTGTGGTACTTGAATTAGTACTTGAATTCTTGCTTTCTGGCTGTGTAAAGTATTTTTTTTTTGTTTCAGCTAGAAGCTTGGGATTTTGGTTATAATGTTCTTAGGAACTGTCATTCTGAGGTTTCTTTCAGAAGGTGACTAGTGGAGTTTATTTCCAATTTTCCCTCTGGTTCCAAGAATCCAGGCATAGATTTCTTGAAATGGGATGTCTAGGCCAGGTCTGTACAACCTTAGGCCTGTGGGATGCTTAAAGCCTTCAGTATGCTTTGGGAAAGTCAAAAGATTTTGGAAGGCTGGAGAAAAATGAAGAGGAAAATATCAGGCTTGGTGTATGCTCTTTTCTTGGTCATGGCATTCAGGTAGTCTGATGATTCTTAATGTTTTCTCCTTGATTTGCTTTCCAGGTCAATTGTTTTCTCTATGAGACACATTTCTTTTTTTGTTTCATTGACTTCTATTTGGTCCAGTCTAATTTTCAAGGAATTTGTTGATTAGATGAGGTTTTGTACATCTTGTGCCAAATTGTTAATTCTCTTTCCAATTCTTTCTTCTATAGCTCTAATTTCTTTTTCAGTTTCTTAACCTAGGTTTCTCACTTCAATGACAAAAATATTTTTATTCACTTCACCTTTTCCAGGAATTCTAGTTGAATTTTTGCCCATGATTTTTTTGAGGGTTTATTTGTAAATATTTTTGAATCATTCTTTTACTACCTAGAAACTTTGTCTCTCACAATTTTATTAATGAAAGAATATCACCCCTATCATAGGTCTCCTTGTAAGTACTCCCTGGATTTGTGACCTGAAAGCAGGTAGTGAGTGGGTAACAAAGCTGCCAATTGTCACCTGTCCCCATTGAGGTGGCCAATATGTATTTAGGACCTCTGCTTGCCCTGGTGCATAGTTTTGTTGTGGTTTCATGATGTGTTGTGGTGGAGCTATCTCAAAGAATTCAGTCAGACCACCTCTAATTCAAGTATAGGCATTTATTGCGAATGATGCCTCTCATGAAGTAGACCAAGTTCCAAGAGAAGCCAGCAATTTCAGAGAAATCAAGATGGATTTTTATAGGGTAAAGATGCAATTACATAACAGAAATTATGAATATTAAAAAGGGGGAAGGGTTTGTTAAGGGATTAGGTAAGAGGGGAGGGTCCCAGCCACAGTGAAACTGGGCATGCAATTACCCAATGTATACAGAAAAACCCACTGGGGGGGTATGTGTGTATGATAACGATATTATATGTGTCATAAGTTCACCTAAAGGACAACTTTTGCTATTATTGCACAGGGAAAGTCCCTTCTATTGTTTTGGGGTCCACATCCTGCTTGGGCATCTGGTGGTGCTACTTTCAGATTGGTTGAGTATTGTGGTCCTGTCTGAGACTAGATGGATATGGTTGTGGTTGAGTGCATGTACACACCTGCTGTTTCTGTGGGAAACATGAGGAATGAGTTTGGGGGCAGTGGCTAGCTAGAGCTAATGACTGGGATCCCATCACAAAGACATGTCTGCTGTTTCTGTGGGAAATAAGGGTTCCTGGACACATCTGCTGTTCTTGTGAATGAGGCATACATGAAGAAGTTAGGATATTGAGTTGGTGCAGGGCAGGTTGGGGCTGGGGAGTAGCTAGGTAGGGACAGTGGGCCTGCTGTTCAGTTTGAATATTGGGGCTCGGGTCAGCTTTATTAGGATTCCATCAATTTCTCCCTGGGTGCTGGTGTGCTCCCTAGTGTATTGCTAGTCAGATCCTATCTCCTGTATCCATAGACCTCCTTGTCTGTCTCCCTTTGCCATACTGGGCTGGAAAAATGACTCACTGAAACTTTGTCTTGAAATTTTCTATGAAGGTTCAGTCTGGTGAGTTATCTTGATTTATTGAGAGGAGTTTATTGGGGGTGGGAGGAGGTGTTGCTGTTCTGCTTTGTTCTATTCTGCTCTTTTGGCCTCACCTTTGCCTATATGCCATATTCTTTTTTTTAAGTTGAAGAAAAACAATGTTTATTAAAGATCCACCATATTGGATAGACTCTTAAGCATCCTAAGCATGGGAGACCCTTGTATTGACAAGAGGGCCAGGTTGAATATCAGCTATATAGAATCTGAGCTAGATTACATCTAAGCACCTTCATGGAAGTGAGATGGATCTTATATAGAGAAAGACTATGGGACGGAACTAAGAGTGGTCAAGTAGTCTCGGTGGTTGGAGGATGTATTTAGGGAAGGTCTTGAGGAGGAGTCTAAGGAGGAATGTGATGGGACTGGGGTGACTAGAGGTCTGATTATGGGAACCAAGAGAATGGGATTTTGATGGGATCAAGGATGGGAAGCAGCCAGAGACAATCCAAAGACAATGGAGAGCTAAGCTAGGTTAAGAGTAACAGAGTTGGGCATGAAAAAGCAAGATCAAGTGGGAAAATTCAGGGAGAGTTCAAGGTGGGAGTTTCCCAGGACCTATGGACAAATGGGACTCAAATTCTTGTTAGGTAAAGGGGAAAAGTCTCACTGTGGGCACATACCCCATCATTCCCCCCTCAAACAGATGGGACTCAAATTCTTTTTGGGGTAGGGGGCAAAGGTCTTGACTTCTAAAGCTGCTTCCTGCTGGCAAGGGGCTGTCCTTGCCTCTCTGGGTCCTGTGTTCAAGGGGTCAGACTTTGAAATCTGGTTGATACCAGCTCCAGTGGGTTGGAGACCTTGCATCCAGTTCGAGATGGGTACACAGCCTGAGTAGTCATCTGGAAGTTGATAGCTCAGACTGGAGGAGACAAACTTGGCAAGGAGGTTAAGCAAAGAAAAACTGAAGAGGCATAAAATTTCATTAACATATAAAGTGAAAGATTTTTCTAGAATGGGTAAAGCTAATGCTTGAATGGTTGTCAATTTAGCTAATTTAGCTTTCAGAGTCTCAAAAACTTTAGCCTGGTCAGGGCCCATTCTAGAGCCCTGGGTCTTACAT